>CM037853.1:66414211-66890164 GCA_021234595.1 Delia radicum
AAAAACATTGTTCTGATAAGCACATTATTAGTGTGGACAACAACTAGATTGAAAGATAAACGCAGAATCAAGTAGATGTCGCCGCATGTCAAGATTGTAGTAGAGACGAGCAAATTTTGCTTTAAAAGTACAACGCTTGTAAAGATATATAAAAAAACAACAACATGGTAGATTTTTGTATCTGTTTTTCATATAAAAGGACACTTACAATGGCAAGTACATATGTGGATTAAAAAAACTTTAATTTTGTGTTGTCATCGGCTTATCAAAGTAATTGTCTATTAAATTACATTGACGATAAAATAAAATATTTAATTTAATAAAGATTAAATGTGTATTTTTAACTCAAGCTTTAAAGTGATTATTAATGTAGTGTGGTCAAATTGCCAACAAATATACGTTCAGGTACATAGACTATAGCGAATGACAAGGACACATATACTAGGTAATTTTTTATGTTTCCTTTTTCTTATAGCAAAAAGTATTGTACAGATTTTCATAAATTAACTAAAAATTTAATTTTTTACAATGTTTTTTGGTTATTTTTTTAATCTACTAACATTAAATTTTATTAACTTTTAGCAAGGACTTTTTAATTTTTATTTGGTATACAAGTTAATAATGTTGATTGTTTTTGCTTGAAAATGCATTTATTTTAATAACAAAATGAATTGATACATTATTTAAAGTATTGTCCACCATTAGTCACTACTTTTTCCCATCTTTCTGGTAACATATGTATTCCGCGCCAAAAGAACTGCTCCGTTTGAGGTAAATAAAGAATCAAGCCAATTTCTGATACCCTGTTCTGAAGTAAAGCGTATTCCAATAAAGGCGTTCTGCATCGATTGAAACCAATGGTAGTCAGAAGGGGCAAGGTCTGGGCTATAAGACGGGTGAGCCAAAACTTCCCGTCCACTGTTTTCCAAATAGTTTCTGGCCGGTTTTGCAACATGTGGCCAAGCGTTGTCATGATGGAAGATTATGGCCTAGTGTCTGGTTGAATATTCTGGCCGTTTTTTTTCGTTGATGCTCTCTTCAAACGAATCAATTGTGTTCGGTACAGGTCCCCTGTGATCGGCAGACCCGACTACAACAGCTCATAATACAGAACACCCTTCTGATCCAGTCAAATACAGAGCATTATCTTGGTTCCATGGATATTCGGCTTCAGCGTTGATTTTTCTGGTTGGCCGGGCTTTACATATGCCTCTTTGCGCTTAGGGTTATCGTAATGTATCCATTTTCCATCACCAGTAACAATACGAAGCAACAATTACTTCTTTTTGTAGTGTTCAAGCATCATTTCCGATATGCAAAATCGCCTTTCAACGTCTCTCGGCTTCAATTCATATGGGACCCAATTTTCTTGCTTTTGAATGAATCCCAATGCTTTTAAACGTATCCCAATGATAATGCAAGTTCTTCTTGCATTTGACAAAAATCTTCATGGAGTAATGCTTCCAATTCCTCATCGGCTGACCTGGCCTCTCCTTGTCTTCTGTGTCGAAATCACCACTTTTGAATTGCGCAAACCACCGTTCACAAGTTTTTTGAGTGGTGCATCGTAAGCTTCTACCAACAATCGATAACTTTCAGCAGCCGTTTTCTTCAAATGAAAGAAGGTTATCAAACTTCCCTGCAAAACAGCTTTTTTTAGGCACAAAATTCGACATATTATAGCGCTTGAAGAAAATGTGTGTGTACACTTTGGCGTCTATCGAATACTGAATTATAATGACAGATGTTTACCCTCCTAAATACCATATTTTTTATTATTGACACAAACCATATGTGATATTTATGCCACATGATGACCAAATAATTAACTTGTATACCCAATAAGCAACTAAATGGTAGCAAAACTTTAGCTGAATCTTATAATGTTGTTGCTGCAAATCAGTGATTTTGCTGATATTATCAATTTTTTTTTGCAAGCAACCTAGTGACTAATATTTTTGCTGATTTAGCAAAGTTTTTTGCTGACTTTATTAACTATTTTTTTTTAAGTGTATGTACATTTTAGAGCCGTATACACGAAAGTTGTTATCGGATTTCGCTGATTCAAAAAGCATTCGATATATGTGGTTATCCTTTTTTACACTTATGCAACAAAAAATATATATTGACAATAAATGCATTTTTTATGCATTTATTGTTAATATTGTCCGCTCCATATAAGGGATTCGTACGTATACATGCAGTTTATTGAATCATCTTTAAAGAGGTGACTCTAAAATTCATCATATAAAATAAATTAATTTGCATGTATTTCATGTTGTGATTTTAGGATAAATATAGAAAAGAATCTTACTTTCATTTAAATGCAATTTTATAGCAATACTTTCATTTGAAACGCATTATTTGGCATACATTGAAGTATGTTATGAATTTAATAAACTTATATGAATTTGTTAAAAACGAAACTTTATTTAAATATAAGTACACAAAGAGAATTTTGGTGGACGAAAAGAATTGAAGGAATTTTCGAAAACTTATTGAACTATTCTGTGCAGGGTAAACGAACAATATTTAATAAATAATGAAAAAGCTGTATAGATTTTATAAAAAAAAAAAATCGCTTAATATTATGCTCGACATATGTTAGAAAACGAATAAAATCTTCAATGTTTGATTCCTTCACTTACAATGTAAAGATAGAATATGATTGACATTTGAAAATAACTGCCAGTCAAATTTCAACCTAATTAGTTGAACTGGCAACTGTGGTAATAATTAACACTAAACATAGCTTTATAGAAAAATAAGTTCGCAGTAAATTTCGGCATACTCAAACTAAGTTAAGCGGCACATGTTAACCTAACTAGTTGAGTTAAATAGATATGTTTACAATTTAACACTTTAAGGCACGAAGAATGTTGATGAAGGCCGTTGCGGCTAGAAAGTTAACTCCATTCATAGCAGGGTGTCAAATAACTTTTTTCTTAATTGTTTTTTCTGTAATTAAAGTAATTATCACAAATAAAATTATAATTTTTCTGTTAATATGGAAAAATATTCATGATCTTTAACCGAACTAACCAACAACTCAAAAAATATATTTTCAAAAAAAATTTATAAAAACTTTATAAAAAATTTTAATATATGAGTACCAGTACAACTTAACGGTTTTCAAGCAAAACTTATTATTCTATAATTAATTATGAAGAAAATTCTCTCAGTGCATATATGGTAGAACATAGTTTTGTATATATTTATGTTGAAATTTTTTTTCTAAAGTTATATATGTGAAAGTTTACCGCTTTACAGCAATATTGCATTTAGGATATTTTTGTTGCTAACTTATACATTTACAACATGTACTAAACATATAGTAACAGGGAATGTACCCGAAGTAAACCCATATGAGTGTTATTTTGACACGGGGAAAACCTTTTTTAGGTTTCAGCTTATGTCCATTTTTTATAATATAGTTTATAATACTTGAGTTTAAATCATAGAATTTTGATGTAAACGAAATATTCAAAGAATATCTTTAATGGCGAAATTTTTAGAAAAACTATTTTGTGTTTTTTGTAAAAGGGCGTGGGTAGAGAAGAATGAGTGAATTTTCTAAAAGTCAGAACTACGTTGCAAATTTTCAATTTTTTCTGAATCAGACTGCGCAGTTTCTGGTATTGACCTTCGTCAGTGACCCTCCCTGTTTTTGAATTTTTTGAATAATGTAATATTGTTATGTTTTTATTTGTTCAATTGCGTATATATGAAATTTTTCTGTGCAATCACTGACCGTGGTATAGATACACTGATTTCTAATGCCACATGCACTTGCACTACACGTTAGACAGAGCGCTTAAGCCCTCTGAGCTATCGTCAGGTCAGTTTTGTTGTGATTAAAACTAGTTTTATTCAATACAACTGTGTTTTTGTTTCTTGCATACATAATCTCAGAAGTACATCCTCTAGCAACACAACAGCTCTATTTTTAGAAACTTACCTCACTCTAATGTCCACGTTTACCCATATGTTGTAAGTGATGCCATATCTATGATATATTTCTTGTATATTTGATAGATGGCGCTTACGTAGTTAGGAAGAATTGCCATTTTTATTTTCTAAATGAAATACTTTATATGGCGTATAATAGAGTCATGCGAAAAATATAAAATCTATTTTTTTTTTTTGATATTATGACTTTTTAAATTCTAACTCCTTACATATGGACAATTTCAGAAAAAGATCAACCACGAAGAAAAAATGCAAAGTGCTCAGAACTTTTTATTTGTTTTCAATAATAAAGCTTAAAGGTCTATACTTTATAAATGCAAAAGCATTCTTAATTTGTCTCATTTCTGGCCCGAAATATATACTGCAAAAAAAAAATGCAAAAAAACATTTTTTTTTCTGACCCTGTTTTGCGATTTATACAATTATTTTTTATCTGTTTAAAAGTGTTTAAGTAATATTATTTTTGTTGTTTATAATTTAAAAATTTCCTACTAAAAAGTACTTTACCTCAAAAAACATTGTTCTCAAAGATGCTTATCGTTTATATCAATCTGCATTGATATTCGTATGTCGACAACGAAAGCATTGAGGTTGCTCGGATCTCTTATTCATTAAAATCTACAATTAAAAATTAACTAAAAAATTTAAACTTTATTAACGATTATATATCATAAAGTGCCTAATATGGAACTTTATTTCGATTTCTTTGATTTTTTTTTTTATTAATTAATCATCATATAATTACAAATTATATACTATTACCCAACCCAGCACTAGCTACTATGGCATTTGGTGCATTGTAGCGAAAACAGAGCAGTGACTCTGGTGGAATCGAACCCACAACCACAGCATTCTACCAACTAGCCTAAAGGGGCGCACAAATTTTAGTTAGTATTATTTCCTTTACTTGAAGTTAACTTTATGTTATGGTCTTATTAGGTTATTTAATTAAAGTTGAATCAGTATTAATACCAAATTTAGTGTGTGTTGTTCTCTCTCAGTATTTGTACTTTACCCAATTTTAAAATAAATTAAAGAAAATTTTCATATTTCATAAATTTACACATAAAATTTGTTCTTTCACCTTAATTTTCAACTTCACAAAAAAAAATTATTTTTTCACAAATTTCGCTGACTTATGTATATATCCACAAGTGCATAAAAATAACTTCTATATTTGTCGCGTCCGTTTCTCACAGATATTTGTTTATATCTTTTTAACTACATTACTGATTATGCCCAATGTTTCTCCTCAAATCTAGTACTCTTCCTAAATTCCCTGATGATATATAAAGCATCTATTCATTCCTTTTATTTTTTTGGCTCAACTAAAAGTGTGCGAATGTCACATCCATCGCCCAGGAATTGCCCATATGTGCTCAGTGGCCAAATCTGCTGATTTATGAACGCCTGTCCTATAGATCAAAATGAACTATGAAAGTATATATGCAATTTTAATTCACATTTTTCATCACCGAAAATCCTTAGCGTATAACTTATTTCCCAGTTTTTAAAGTGCACCATTTAGGCAACAGTGCGATAAGAAGAAATAAATTTGTTCTTAGCTTAGAAAAACGGTGAAAAATGTTTCTCTTTATTGCCACACCCATACGTCAATCTGGTAACATTGTGAAATAGAGACGGAGGAGATTAGAAAAATAAAAAAAAAATCTATAAATAGAATATTTGTGTTGTTAGTATTGCCACTTCTGGGTATGATATACAATAACTGAAAAAGCTAATAGGAAGAAAACTGCAATTTATCTGCATTAGATTCGAGGCCATACTTGGGTGTGATCGCTAAACGGTCACGACTTGGTATTGTTACGTTTGTAATGTAAGATGAGCGCAGGTTTGATTCTTACAGCCGCAGGTTGTTGAAAAATTTATCATATAGAGACAATCTGACAATTATTAAGACACACAAATATTACAATTTAAATGGAAAATCACTGATCAGGCCTGTCCATAAAAAAGCACAAACTAGGGTAGTCTGATTTAAAAATTAATAGTGTTTATAATTTTTAGAGAAAAAACGTTTATTTCTTCTTCTTAACCTCAACATTTCTAAATTAAATTTGTCAAATGCATATTAATTAAAAATTAATTGCGACGTTAATATAACACTGTACTAAAAAAGTTATTAAGTTTTTTAAATTTCGTCTTTAGTAACATCAATGTTTTTATAAATACACTTGGTTCTGTTTTTATGCGGTTTATTTTTATGCGGTTTTAAAATCGCCTTTTTTTACTACTATTTAATATAAATTTTTAATGATTGTTTATCATTTTTTAACCGATTTGAAAAGTTGGCATCACTATATTCGCATGTAACTCGGTCATTCAATGATGATTTAAAATCCTAATTTAAATTAATGTTATTTTGTGATTTAAAAGGTTAAATAAAACGTGTTTGTATTGTTAAAATAAAGTTGGTCTTTTTCATAGAATTTTTATAAATGTTAATAAAACTAAGAAAAAAAGACAAGCAATTTCTTTGGAATCGAAAATGGCAATCTTAGATCGCATAGAAAAAGGTAAGATTATGCTGCTATGGAAAACATTTTAAACTTGGCGAATCTTCAATTAGAGCTTAAAAAAAATAAGTCTAAAATAAGAAAATCTATTTTATCTGGCACACAACTTAGTTCAAAATTGTCATTATATTCTGGGGTACACTGATAGAGAAAATGGAACGAAAATGGAATATGATCAGACACATTTCGGATTCGTGATTCGGATAATATCTAATGTTCTAAATTTTTTAAATTGTTTAATAAATTTTTTATTTTTCTTTTAATAGAATTTAATTCTTATTAAACTTAGTTTTTTAAATTAATTTTGCGTTTTTATGTATATATAAGTGTTATTTTTTGTTTAAACTGATTTCAAAAAATAAATGAACTGTTTTTTTGTTAATTTTTTTATGCGTTTTTAGTTAATTTATTACCCTTTGATTTGAAGTTATGAGGTTTTTCAAACTTGAGCAACGCATCTCTAATTTTTGTATGGAAGTGGAGTCTTTTTTATGCGGATTACGTTTATGCGGTTTTTTTTGAAACGCATCTACCGCATAAAAACAGACCCAAGTGTAAACTAGTTTTAATGTGCCGGGATGTATCGGAAATGTTTGTAACACTTCTTCTAAAGGGTCCGCCAAATAACTTTTTTTTTGAAAATGCTATAAAAAAAAAACTTCTGAATATTTTCTCAAATTTCTTTTTTATTTGAAAGTACAATCCTTCCGGTTAAAAATGGAAAATAATTTCATTCAAATGGCTGCCTCGGCTGGCCATGCAGTAGCCTACACGATCGGTCCAATTTTAAAGCACATTATCGATTGTGTGCAGCTGTATTTCACCAATGGCTTCACGAATATTGTCCTTTAAAGCGTCAATTGACTCTGGCTTGTTGGATGGTCAGTTGGCTTCAACTCCTGAACCAATCGGACTTTGTATGGCGTCATACCAAGGTCTTTGTGCAAAATTCGTCTCAATGATGTCTCCGAAATGTTCAATTGTTGAGAACGACGGTGAATTGATGTCGATGGCGCTTTACGCACACTTCTTCTGCCACAGCAGCAATATTCTCGGGTGTAACGCACTGTTTTTGGCTTTTCACGCTTTGGTTTATCGATGAGGATGCCAGTTTCTTTCACTTTTTTACAAGATAACGAACATACGGAGCTGACGGTGCTTCTCTTCTTCCAAAATCCGTACGCAATTTTCGCACACATTCTGCAACATTACCATGATTTCATATTTCCCAGCGTTGTTCAAGCGTATACACAACCATATTCGTTCAGCGGAAGGATAAAACTAATTATCTGTCAAATCAGACATGAGCTGATTGTTACCATTCAGGAAATAAGCACTAGTTGCAAAAAAAAAACGTTAGATGGCGGACTCTTTAGTTCTTGCATGTGCTAAAAAAAATTTTTTATATCTTTTACAAAATTTATACCTTAATAACTTTTTAGCGGGTTGCGATATAGCGAAACATTTTTTTTCTCATTTTTCTCATTCGAGAATATAATTTTATTTGTATGATTATACAATTTTGAAAAGTTTTTGGAAAATTTTTGAAAAGCGAGAGTTAACCGACCTAAATGGACTAAATGGTACACTTAAGAAACTGAACCAAAAGTTTGTTTTCCATAATTTTTGTGCTTATAATTCAAAAATCATATATTTGTGCTCTTTTCGCTTAGTAGGAGAAAGGACCACATAAAGGATTTTTAAATTTTTAAAACATAATTAATATTTTTTTTATAGATCCCAGAACCGTAAAAAAGTAGTGATAACCCAAAATGTAATTTTCGTGACGAACTCTAATGTATACATTTTAAAATTTAAGTATTTGTTTAATTTGAGATTCCCCTAATAAAAGTATACTTTCTCCTAACATGCATCAAGTAACTTTACTTTCAAAATGTACTTGTATGAATAAGTTTTCTAAGAAAAAAATAATGTATGTATTCACTTTTTAACATGTTTATACTTATTTTCCTGACACATCTGCATATATATTAGGGTGTCCCGAATATATCACTTTATCGAATTGATTAAAGGATTGTCTCTCAATCGTTGCATATTAAGGAGTTGAATATGGGAATAATAAGTGAAACATTTTTGAAATGAATCTTCAGTTCCCTACCAGCGGATTTAGTGCATTTAGACCAACAAATAATTTTGAATTTTCGAAATAGGGCTCAAAAATTTATTATCTTATTACTTTAAAAATATTTTTAAATTTTCTGTATATTAATTTTGGTCCACCAGAGAATTTTTTAATTGGACCAAGTACAATTTGTATGAACAAATTAAAAAAAAAATATAAGGTTTAAAAATTGTAATTGATCAAAACTAAAAACTTCTCTGGTAGATCAAAATTAGTCTACAGAAAATTTAAAAATATTTTTCAAGCAATCAGCAAAAATTACGAAACTGTTGAACACTATTTTGAAAAAAAAAAAATTCGAAACTTGTTTTGGTCAAAATGCACTACAAAAGGTAACTTCAATCGCTGATAGGAAACTGAAGATCATCTTCAAAATTGTTTTACTTATTTTTTACCATATTTAGCTCTTTAATAAGCGGTATTCCTAATTTTTATATTCGAGACACCCCAATGTACATTCATTTATCCCTCTGCATGTCTCCTTATAAAACAAGCTGACAATAGAAATCTAACAAATTTTAAATACTCTCCAACTTTTAAAACTTGCACATTAGAGCGGCATTTTTTTGTAAGAAGAACATTTTTTTTAAGAGTTATTTGTTGCAAATTTGAGAAAAATCGAATAGCCCGTGGTGGTGCAAGCCTCCGGCCGTTAGCCGGTTAGCCGTCGGCGTCGACATCTTTTTTTCAAGCCGACACTATCGGTTGGAATTGGCTGTCGACTAAACCGTTTGACATACTCGACCATAATTTTTTTTTTTTAAATTTTAATGAACAAAAATCATTAATTCTTTCATTAGACTTTCGGCCTTCAAATTATATACAAAAACTCATATTTATGGTTCAGAAAAAAAGAGTTAGCTTGTATTTAAAGAATGCTTGTAAATATCATTAGTAGCTATTCGAATTCTCACTTTCACCATTCATCTCAATGTTCAAATCTGAATATTTCCCAATTGTTGTTAAATAAAATTTAATACAAAATTCATTTTTGTCTGCAAATAATATCTTTGCAGATTTTATTCACTAGATTTTGATTCTTAAAATCAACTGAAAACTGAAAGTGCGATTAGTTTTCTGACAACATTGTAAGAGCCGATTATATGTCAACGATATCTTGATATTGTAGTAACATTAAAATTAAGTTTCTTCGCGTGAAATTCATTGAGCTGCAATAATTTTGACAATTGTTTGCTATAATTTCATTGCATGTGAAGACGCGAAGTTATAGTACAAGTTTTTTTAAAACAACTGATTATGTTCTAAAGTAATACCAAAACTTTTCTCGAATAACGATTGCAAATTTATATAAATATTTTTCTAATAAACCTTTGATCTAGGATTTAAATGACAATACTGAGAAACTGCGAAAATTCGCTAAAGGCTATCCATTTTCACTTTTTAGCAAACGTTTCGAGTACACTGACAAAACGTATAAAATATGATTGAAAAAAAATTTTCAAGTTTTAGCGGGTTTTCAAAAAATTTAGCTAGTTTTTTCACTTTTCTAGTTTGAAAAAAAATAAATATTTCTAGCGATTTTTTAGGTCATATTCGGCTACTTTTCTTTAACAATAGTGGGCAGCAGTGTTTTTGCAACCTAAAAATAAATTTAAATGCAAATGTTTTGTCTTTTAGAAAAAAATTTGATTTTATACCTGCTGTAACAAAGTTCTTATGAAATTTAACCTTCAGCCGATTATCAGCCGCCGCCGAAACTTTTTCGCTCCTAGCCATGGATGACTATTTTTGGCGGCTACAAGCAATTAAGCCGCCACCGCCGACTGTTTTTGCCTCGAGCCGGCTTCGCCACCGTTTTGCCACGGCTATTCATCTCTGGTTGCGCCCGTTACCAAAGTTCTCGATCTTTCAAAAATTTTCTTAAATTGCATTAATAAAAATATGTCTTGCTACACATAATTTTTCATTAATTTTGGCATGCTAAAATTTAAATATTAATATTTTGAAAATTTTTTTAAATCGGGCCAACGGTTTTTGAAATATTTCGATTAGATTTTCACAAAAATTTGCGTATTTTTTCTCTATTGCTGAAATTTTTCTTAGAATTTTAGAATTTTTTGTTTTTTTGCTTTCATTTAATCATAATTATGTCTGAAATTAGAGATATATTTAAAAAAAATTAATTTCAATGTGTTTTCCATATATGAGAAGGTTTGTAAACAGGCCGCCAAGGGTTAAGTAATCCAATTTTCGCCACCACATTTCTTCATGAAATAAAAAGTTAAAGTTAGTAGTCCTTCAATACTCATGTGTATAAAATTGAAAAGCATAAAAAAATTTACTATATAAATTTTCTGTTCTTCCGAGATAATTGTAGATAAATTTTAAGTTATCCAATATTGACATGATTATGCTCATATGTAAAGTAGTTTGTCAACTTTGCTAGTGTAAAAACAAAACCAATTTAGGATAGTTTTTAAAAAAAATAGTAGAATGAAGGAAAAAAAACTCCTTTTTTAGTAAACATCAAGTCGCAATTACTCCAACATCATAAGTCCGGTTTTTTTTTTCTTAAAACAGAAGCCAACTCTCAGGAAATTCTTCCTATTTATTAATGTGATGCTTTCTTTGGAAAGGGGATAGTGGAGAAATGAAAGGTGGGGAAAGATGAAGGGTTTCATAAAATTTTTAAATATTAGTGCTAAGCATGCCAAAACTAATATAAAATGATGTGTGACAAGACATATTTTTAGTAAAACACTTTAAGAAAAATTTTCAAAAATCGAAAACTTTGCTGGCGGGGCGCCATGGATTAATGCTACTCAATGTTTCTCAAATTAGCACTCCTTACTTTTAGACATAGTTCTACAATATTCGCAACCATAATTGATAAACCCGAAGTTGAAAACAAAATTGCCCGCTCTAATGCACTTATATACTTCCATACAATTCGTATGCATTTAATTTTGTGGGTGTGTGCGTACGTTGTTTTAAATGTATGAACGAGTATTTAAGTGTAAAACATTTCAAATAAGTTAAACTTTTTTTTGTATTTAAACACAAATTTGTTGAAAAGTTTTTATGGAGTGTTAACATTGATTTGTTCTCTTGAAATATTAAGCTTATCTTTATGGTCTACTGGCTAAACGCAAGAATATATATAAGCTAATAATACACTCATAACTAAATTTAGTACAAAAGTCTAAAAGTTAAACTGGTTACCAATTCAGATTTATGCATTCAGATTCAGCAAAAGTTAAACTGACACCAATTCAGTTGGAAGTTATTACTAACACTAATAACTTATTAGTTATCGCATTTTACTACAAGAACAAATTTAAGCTGTACCGGAACAAATTTTAGAACCTAATATTTAGTAGTTCATGATTCTCAAATTAAAAAGTGCAAGTTAAATAACACCTTAATTGATTAAAAAAAAATGTTTTGCCTACGCTTTCAGTCTTACTTGTAAAAGCCTTCATCAAATAGTCCATATCTTGGAAACTTAGTGAAATATATCAAAATTAAGCAAAGTAGTAACTCCGTACCTATTAAGTTGTTGTAATTACAACAACAGTTGCTGCTGATGGTTGAGCAAGAAGTCAGTAGTTTCATTTAATTTAATTTAATCTTCTTCTTCTATATAATCAGGCGCGGATCGAGGGGTGGGCATGAGGGTGATATATTGGCGCACCCCACACACCCCGTCCCACAAATCGTTTGAGAAAATATAATACAACACAAATAAAACTTTTGCATTTTTAAATTATGTTTAAATTAAAAAGGTTTGCGCAATAAAATTTTGTTTGTTGCCTAAACCACGACATTTTCTTAAATGTTTTCAAATATCGTAATTTGACTAGAAAAAATCTTTTAAAAAAGATATCAGATGTTTAAATATTTATGATCTCAATGAAAATGAGATCGAGGACATACTCTATATTTCTTTATTAGGATATTGTCCTAACAAATAATATATAGAGTTTTTGTTTTCAAATTTATTAATTGACCACTTCGGGAATGTGTTGATGGATCTATTTCGGGAATTTCTAGGTTTCCATCATCAGAACACGTTTTGAAAGAAGTGACAATCTAATGCAAAACATCAAGCATTCATATAAACTAGTTTTCTTACTAAATGAGAACTAAGACGTGAGCTCGAAGTGAAAGATTATCACCATTGATCAAAAATAAATTGAAAACTTGTTTGTTATGTGCAAGGTCCACATTTTGTTTATAAACAAAATTAAAAAATAAAAAGGAGGAAAAAAACAGAAAACGTTTTTAATTTGTTTGTAAGGTATTTCCTTTGGGCTAATTAGGTCAATTGTCTGATAATTAAATTAAAATAAAAAACAATTTATTTCATTTTTCACTCGACGTTTCTTTGGCTTATTTCCAATTTCTTCAGAAGTTTTTTATTGTTAAATTGATTTTATTTTACATTGTCAGAAAATATCATTAAATTAAAATTAAAACGGGACATCACGACACAAAATTAATAATTATTAAAAAATATTTACGACACAACAATTATATCACAGTATAAACTATCTTATTGGAATCACAGAGCTTAAAAAAAAAAAAAAAAAACGTTTTTGTTAGGACAATATCCTAATAAAGAAATATCGAGTATGGCCTCGAACTTGAATAATTTTTATATTCATTGCATAATTAAAGGTCAAGAAAACATAATTTTTATTTTTAATAAAAATTATACCAAACTTATTTATGATCGCTTTAAAATATATCCTTTAATCTAAGAATGGTAAAATTTTACATAAATGTTTTAAATCTTCTCTCGAAATGGTAAAGATAAAGTTAAAAAAGTCTTAAATATATATTTTTTTAGTTATTTTTGGAAGCAAAATTTTAAAATTCGGTTTAATAGAATCAAAGTACCACAAGATTTTCGGAACAAGTGTTGAAATTCCCTCTTAAAATGTATAATAAAAAAAGCAACCGGTAATATGCTCTAAAATCAAATGTTAGCTCATAAAATATGCACTAAAAATGGGAAATTTGCTCTTAAATCATATAGTCTCTTTAGGAATTCGTATTTTAAAACTTATTTTTCAGTGTAGTTAAAATAACTTTGAGAAATTAATTTTATTTGCCAACAGAAAAGCGGACAAAAGATTGAATATGGCTAAATCGGTAAAGTATTAAAACAAGAAATTTAAATTTGCAAAAATGGCTTAAACTTCCGAAATCGGTGTTGAAAACGCAAAAAAAATTTTATTATTAAAACATTAAATTGTTTGATAACCAAAAACTAAATAAAAAAAATCGCTAAAATATGCTATAGAAATATGCTTTTTTTCTAAAAAGCACTAAAATATGCTCAAAATAAGATTTTTTTTTATCAAAAATAAAATAAGACAGGAGGAAACCAAAATTGTAACATTTTGAAAAAACACTTAAAAAACAACAAAGTCAATAAAATCTTAATAAAAATTTACACTATTGCTTGAAAGAATCAAACCTGCGCTCTTCTTACATTACAAACGTAACAATACCAAATCATGACCGTTTAGCGATCTTACCCAAGTATGGCCTCGAATGTAATGCAGCTAAATTGCAGTTTTTTTTTCCTATTTGCTTTTCTGTTATTGTATATTATACTCAGAAGTGACAAAACTAACAACACAAATATTCTATTTTTAGATTTTTTGTTTATTTTTCTAATCTCCTCCGTCTTTATTTCACAATGTTACCAGATTGGCGTATGGTTTTTATGTTCAGTGTTGACAACTTTTGCGTTTTAAGTTGCCACAGGGCAACTTTTGTAATGTATTTTAGTACAGTGTTATTTTCACGTCATATAGACAGTCGCAATTAATTTTTAATTAATATGCATTTGACAAATTTAATTTTGAAATGTTGAGGTTAAGAAGAAGAATAAATCTTTTTCTCTAAAATTATAAACACTATTAATTTTTAAATCAGACTAGACTAGTTTCTGCACCTTTTTTTAATAAAATTACCTTTCAACCTACTACACATCAATTGTTGTCTAAATGATCTTTTAAAGTAAGGCAAATACCGTTGATAATTGTAGAAACGAAACGAAAAAATATGACATACAACACGATTTTTGCAACAAAAAAAAAAAAAAAAAGAAAAATTAAAAAAATACCTAAGATGTGTGTCCTTGTTTTTTGCTTTACTCTGTCTACCTGAACGTATATTTTTTTGCAATTTGACCACCGCTAATAACCGTTAATAATCGTTATAAACATTTAGTTTACAAAAAAAAACTTAATCTCTATTAAATTTTAAATATTTTATTTTGTCTTTAATTACTTTGACAAGCAGGTGACAAGACAACATTTAAGTTGTTTAAATCCACAATTTTGTTTTATGATGAAAAGCAGTTCCAAAAATCTTCCATGGTTGGATATTTTTTTATATGCCTTACATCTTCATCTACTTTAATCTGCTTAAATCTTTCAACCTGATTGTCGCCCAAACTATTAATGTGCTTATCTGCACATTTTTTTACCATAATTATTGGTAAACTTTAGTAAAATATAAGTAAAACATTGGTTCAAAAAAGTTAAGTGCTGAATAAGTTTAACCAAAAATTTAGCTGAAAATATAATTTTAGCAAAAATTTTGCTGAAAATAGTATTCTTGATTTATAAGACGTTTTACTAACTTTTCTACTAACTTATGCTTTGAGTGTAGTTAGTGGGACATTTTAAAAATAATGAGCACATAAAACGGCATTTTTAACTCTACCTCATTTGATTGTAGTGAAACTTGGAACAGAAAACCTCTTAGTTAATATGGTGTTCATATATTTTTTTCTTTTTTCTATTCGTACACTCATAACAATCCATGGTGACAATACGAAAATAAGTCAAAACAACAAAAACATTTGTAAACTGAACAAATATTGGTTTATTTTGCGAAAGTTTCTGTTATTTTGACATTTATTGGTATTTTTATGCATGGATTATTATCAGTGTAAAGTAGGGTGGGGCGATTTGAATATCTTAATGGGCGCTTCGCGTTTCTGATTCTTGGGATTGTACTGAGCAAAAAAGTCCACTAGACCATACGTCTACGGTGAAATCGAGCTCTCAGGTTTTGACTTGCAACAGATTTTGACTTGTTTGTAACAATGTGTGGGATGGACATATCTCAGGAAGTAGGATGAGCGTATCCAAGATTATGGTATCACTCTCTTCTTTGAGAGATTCTCTAGCAGTTTAATGCATCAATCATATTTGTGGGTGGGTTGTAAGGGTTAATTTTTAATTTCAAAATAGGGCTTTTTTGCCGTATTTTGTGAAAGTTACAATGTATGGGATGGACATATCTCAGGCAGTAGGAAGAGCTTATCCAAGGCTATGGTATCAATCTCTTCTTTGGAAGATTCTCTAGCAGATTAATGTATCAATCATATTTGTGGGTGGGGTTTAAGGAGTTAATTTTTAATTTCAAAATAGGGATTTTTTGTCGTATTTTGTGAAAGTAACAATGTGTGGGATAGACATAACTCAGGAAGTAGGAGGAGCTTATCCAAGATTATGGTATCAATCTCTTCTTTGGAATATTCTCTAGCAGATTATTGCATCAATCATATTTGTGGGAGGGTTTAAGGGTTTAATTTTTAATTTCAAAATAGGCCTTTACGGCAAATTTTGTGAAAGTAACCCTCTCCCTTTGCACTTTCACAAGGCCAAAACTGCCTGAAGGGGCGTTCCAATGCTTTTGCGATGTACTATAGAGTTCTTAACTATTGTCTTGGCTACAATTTTTGTCTGAGTATTAGATCGAAAATCTCAATGGTTTGGCTGTTATAGGCCAAAGTATCCAAAGAAAACGTGACAAAAGTCTGAGAAAAAACTGCAATTCAAAATCTGGAAGCTCGATTTTTACCGTAGACGTATGGTCTAGTGGACTTGTTTGCTCAGTACAATCCCAAGAATCAAAAACGCGAAGCGCCCATTAAGATTTTTTTCCTTCCATACTAATCGCCCCACCCTAGTGTAAAGTCCATAACAAAATATAAAGAAACTTTATGCGGTTTATGCGGACCAATTTGTTTTTTAATTATGCTAAAGATTATAATTTTGCAAAAATGCTTAACTAGACTCTAAGCTTATAGATCTAAAAATACACAACGATTTTTAACGATTTTCGTGCATTTCGATAACAAATTATTGTAGCATTTTGTGGAGTAATTTTGGTCCATTAATTAAATTTTAATGATAAAAACGTGAAAAAATCCTTTTTTAGAAATCGCACTTCAGGCTGGAGGGTTTTGTTTTAAAATCACTAGAAATAAACGATTTTTATTATTAATATATTTGTGTCCATCATGTGATAATAGGTAAAACTTTTGCAAACAAAAGTTATAATCCTAATGTGGCACTTATAGAAAGGCAACGGTGGCGTATACTTGCTGTGAACTCTTACATACAAAATAATAACACTCATACGTCAAGTGATACCTTATTAAGCCAATATTCTCTTCTAATAACTCATTTATACTGCAAACAAAACCTATTAATTTTCGAAAACTTTTAGTTCTGATTAATAATTTTTATGGAATTGTACATTGAAATATAAGTATTTACAACTGAGGTATTTAGTAGTAAACCGAAAAAAAACAAAGAAAATATTGTAATATAGTTAATTTGATTTTGATATAAATACAATATTTAAGTTAATTTTTTGTGACAGTTCAATTAGTTGATGAACTATTATGTCTTTTATCAATACTTTTTCTTTTCTTATATTGCCTAATTCAAATGTCACTTCTATTCATTATAATTGACTGATTTTTTAATTGTCTACTTCTGTACAGGTAAATGCTTATAATTCATAGTCTTCAGTTATCGTAGTAATAAAATTATGTCATTGAAATTAAGTTATTTTTCATTCTCTTTTCCTTGTGCTTTTAATAAAGGAAAATTCGTATAATGAGTTTATTGGAAAAATTATTTTAATCAACTATTAGCTAGAAAGAATCACCTTACGGATGACACGTACAGCAATAAATATAAATACTAACAAGGGAACTACCCCGAAGGGTAAACGCAGATTTTAATGAATTTTTTATATGTTATAAAGGACATAAATCTAAGGTTTACCTGTTTTTTTTATGTGCCATATCGAAGGTGTAAGGGTTGATTTATTGTTGTATTTATTATAAAAAAATGTTGTAATTTTTGGGCGCTTTATATGGGGGCGCTTTTTCTACACCGATTTGACGTCCAAATTCACATATATTAATCCTTATTGAATTCATATACACATACAAAATACAATACACACAAATGTAATACCGATTACATTAATTTCCTTTATTAAAACGTTTTAAAGTATTCTTATTATCAATGACTTTGTAAAACAATCAAATTTATGCTGCAATACTTTAATAACACACTGCTAGGTGAGGACATACAAAAACCGTTTTCAAAAATTTTAAAACACCCTCAAAATTTTAAGTAATTTTCAAAAAAATGTTTTAGGGTGGGTCGCAGCACTTTAGTACCCAGCAAAATAAAGTGGAAGTAGTGCTTTAAGAACCTCTTTAACTTGACTTCCAAAGCATTAGCATACGCACATTTTTCACTTTAATAGAAGTTATTGTTAACAACTGCCAAAAATGGTAAATTAAAGTTATTTTCAACAGCATTTGCATCACCATATAAATTAATTGGTATCTAAATTAATAACATCATAAGAAGTACTTTTTATAAGTTCATATATATTTTTTTTTATATTGAGGTTGAGGTGGTAAGTGGTTGGATTTGCAATCAGAAGGTTGCGAGTTCAACTCCGGGCCGGGGAGTTAATTTTTTTTATTATTTTTTTTTTAATTCTAATTAATTTTTTTAGTATTTTTTATTTAATTTGGTTTTTCTGAGTATTTTTAGAGAATTAAGTAATTTAAAAACTACCAAATAATTAACATCTTGACTTTAATCATAAAGAATTAAATTAAATTAAATTTGAAAATTGTTATCCAGAGTGGACAAATAATTATTTTGATAAAAATCTATTTTTTGTCTTTGCGATGGAACTTTTTGTAAAACTTATTTAAAAAAACCTAAGGTTTAATATTTTTTATTGTTATGTTGATAAGAAAATGCAAAGATGTATTTCACTGCTAAAAATTATTTTATCGATTTTTTCATATTTGTTTCAAGATATACTTTTCAGGTGTGCCTCAATTGAAACGTGTGCAATATTCAAAAAAAAAATTAGGTAAAAAATTTAATTTGGCTTCAAAAATCTAGTTGAGTTTTTAATTCTATTGTTTCGGATCGCAAAAAATTAGTAAAACCAAAAAATATCGAAGCCAAATTTTGAAAGCTAGTTTATTAATAATAATAATTAATTAGTAAATTAATTAATTAAAACCTTTTACTTAATTTAAATATATCACTTTAATTTACCTTTAGAGTTTTTACCGACCTCTTTCTTCAAATCTTTAGAAAAAAATACGGGAAACATTAAAAGATCTTACGTTCCAAGGCACAATCGTTTCATTGCAGGCCACTTTTTCCGATCTGTAGTTAAACTACTTCTCCAATATTTTTTTTTCTCATTGTCATTATCTTATTAAAGACACTTCTCGTCAAATTAATTATTAAAAAAATATTTTAAAATTTGCAATGAATTCAAAATTGTTAAATGAGCATTTTTATTATTTCTTAATATTTTTTTTAACCTCATCAAAATATAAATAAATTTAAAAATATTTTAAAAATAATTTATATCTCAGTGATACAAAATCAAACAATAAAAATATTTTAAAAATCATTATTTTACCTTTTTTATTATATATTTGTGTAGCATATTTTTCTTGTTTTCATAAAAATATATCAATATTTCCACTTAAGTTCGTTTTAAGTTTGTAGTACTGCATAAGTAACTTTGGTGCAAATGGTAGCGCGGTCTACTTTAATACAGCAGATCGTAACTCAGATTCGTGTGTTCAATACTCGCTGGCACCAAAAGATTTTTTTTTTTAATATTTAAAGTTACGTCCCTAAAGTATGCTGCACATTTTTATTAAATAAAAATGTTAATATATATTTGAAAAAGACCTTCCATGAACTATTTAAAAATAGCATCCATGCACTGTTTAAAATGCTATTAAAGAAGTTATATATTCACTCCATCCGCCCAATGACACGACAATGTTAAAATCATTAATGATTCACCTAAATTTGCACCACATCCGACTCAGTAGATGTGGTGTTTTTACTACTTCTTCCTCAGCTCTTATTTTGCTGGGTACCTCTAACTCACACATTTTTTGACCGATTTAAAAATTTTAAACAGTTTTGGAAAGGCAAATAATTAAGCTTTCATGAAGTGTATTCATAAAATATATATTCTAAGAAATTATGTAAGTGTTTATCAAAAGTTTCTCATTTTTTTTATTTTTTTTTTCCTAATTTTTCAAATTCAACAAGAGTTATTTTAATTTTTTTCTATGAACACCTACCTTTTTTGCACTGTATTTTAAAGACAATTTTATGTAGAAAAAAACGAGATATCAAGTTACTAAACTTTTTCTAAAGTAAAATTTTTGGGATTGCAGACTTTTCTTTTGGTAAACCACTTGACTTAGAAACGTAAATTAAAAACTGTACAAATAGCTTAACCTAAGTTAACATGTATACATAGTTAAAAACAGGTGTTAATGAAAAGTTGAATAACTTTTACAATTTCCATCCGATTTGCAAAATGAAAACCATGTTTTGTTAAGAACTTAATTTACTTTATATGTCGGTATAAATTTTTATAAGCTTTTATATTAAAATAAGCAATGAGAAGCTACTAAAATCAGGAAAGTTTATAATATTCGTTTTTTTTTTGGAGATATTCTTAACAAAAACAATACTTGTAACTTACAGATGTATCAAAAAATGCACGCAATTTTAAAGCGTAATCAGTTTTCTTTCCAAACCGTTAAAAAATTTAAATCGGACAAAAACTGACTGAGTTACAGGTCGATAAGTTGACGCACATCACTGAAAACGGTTTTTTTAGAATAACTTCTGAATTTGAGGGTGTTTCTGAAATTTTTTGACACAATTTGTAATGTACTCAACAAGACCTATAACCCACGCTAGGTCGTTTTTCAAGTTTTTTTTTTCACTGTAGCACCGTGTAATTGGTTAAACTAACCAGTACTAAATTAAAAAAATAGTGGTATTGATCGGTAGACCCAACAGAATGATAAATTATTACCAGCTACTACAAATAAGTACCCAATAAAGAACGCTGCTTACATGCAAGCAGGTTTGTCAGGGAGTAAGCCAAAAAGAATCCCTTAAAAACCTGCTGACATATGGCATGATTTCTATATGGCGAATTTCTACTTGAAAGCATTACTTTTGGGCAAAATAAGCGCTGATTTTATCGCTTATAAGAAGCTGTGATTTGATGGCTTGCAGTAAAATCTTATTTCATGTTTAAATTTTAACGATTGAAAGTAATAACATGAATATATAAATATAATTATTTTACATAAAATTCTACAGATATTAATATTTTGTTGTTAAAGATTTTTACGTACAATATAACCATTTAATTTTTTTATACCGCTCCACGTGCTACCTCTTCAGAAACAGTTAAATATAAATATTTTATTACATATTCGAAAACAACAAACACAATTGGAAATCAATCGGGAAAATGGTGCAGATCGTTTATAATACACGATATGAAACTTTCTGCAATACAACCTGCATCCTTATAAGCGATTAGGGTAAGCTGCTTACAAACTGCATCCTTGTTAGGGAAACAGTAAGCTCAAAATTTTTGTTTGTTTGTTTTTATAGAAAAATTATTCGTTTCTTTTGCTGCTTCTCAGTATTATGTACTAGTAAGCACCTACATCAGCACATTTGTTTTATCCTGCTTCTGAAAACACGAAATATTGTCTACTTAATAAAATATCAATTAAAAAATAAAAAATATGAACATTTTTTTTGGATCAAAAATAAATATAATACAACAACCAAAACAACAAGGAAAAATATGAAATTATTAATGCAGTTCAAGAAAGGAAACTGATTGTTAAGGTAAGTGTAATTATGAATAGAAGTATAATTCCAAAGACCTAATACATTTGTTTGGTCTTTGAGGGCGTTGTGGTGTAATGGTTAGCGCGTTGGACTGTTACACACATGGTCCCGGGTTCAATTCCCGGTGACGACAATTTCAGTTTGGAAAAATAATATGTATGAGTTTTCTATTACTTATATGTATCGCTGCGCTCACCTTCGGTGTTCCCATTGCACTTAACCCCACCGAAGTAAAATATTGAATCAGGGCTATGAAACAAAAAGCTTCAATAATTCGCCAACTCTACATCAAGTGGCGAGCAACAACTGTTCTAAGACTTATCATCTCGCGCAATTACAGTGTCGCGATGTTTGAAGCCCTTCATCTTTCACCACCTTTCGTCTCTCCACGATCCACTTTCCAAAGAAAGCAACACATTAATAAATAGGAAGAATTTCCTGAGCGTTGCTTCTCTTAAAAAAAAAAAAAAGCTGCAATAAACTTCAAGAAGCAACTCCTCTAGATTTCAGAAAGAAGACTTTCCAAAAGTGAAAAATCTTGGTTCTTCATTTAAATGGCTCCCAATTTTTAAGGTAAGTATTTTTTTTCATATTAAACTTGTATGGTGTTTTTACTTTTGTAATATGTACACCAAAAAAAAAAAGAGTCGGAAGTAGCAACAGCATTTGTACAAAAACGAATGGTTTGGTTGTAGCTATCAAATTTTTTTGGCAGTTATCACTGAATTTCTGTTGACGCAATCGAAATTCTATTGTTGTAGCAGAATTTCTGTGGTTTCAATCCAATTATTGAAGTCACAACCGAATAATTCGGTGGCAATAACTGAAGGATTCGATTGACAACAAATAAAGTTGCCGAGTCTATTTTCTGAGTGTACTAATTTTTGTTTTCTATACAAATAAAAAATAAAAATTTTAAATTGGAAACATTGTTTCAATATGTACAATAGTAATTATAAAAAATTCGATAAAATGTACTGAGTATGATGTTCGAATATGGTAGACATAACAGCAAATGTCGTTAGCTGTTACCGAAAAACATGATAGCACGTGTAACTACCAAAATTCGGTTGGCAACGAATTCGGTTGGCAAAACGAATTTGTTCTCTGTGTATGGACACGTATTTTAGCTTTGTTCGATATTCGGCCTATTTCGGATTAGTTCGGGATTTATTCGGAAAGCCTTTTTGGACTTTTTTTGAGAGCTGTTGTATATTGTTGCCAATATTCAAATCAAGGGGAAGTACATGCGAACATTTTTCTTTCTAATTTGAGGACCGCTAACAAGAATCAGAAGTCAAAATAGAAATATTTCTACAAACAAAATGTTGGTAGCGAAACGGTTAAGTAGAAGTGTGTTGACTATAGATTACATAGATCTCAAACTCTTTGATATCAGCTGTGAGTGCACGTAGATCAAGAGAAAGTGTTGGTCATAAGGCGCAAGCATATACAAAAAATATTTATGTAATCTATGGTGTAGGCTCTCATATATTTATTTTGTTTTTATGTGGTGTCGAATGTGGTATAAAAAAACAAACGAAAGTCAAAATTTAAAATAAAAAACATAAAAATGTTAATATTAATATTTAAATACTCGTACATTTGAAAAAAGTGGAGCTTAGTACCATTAAAATAAGCCATCAACCTTTGTAATCGATGTACTAGTCTTTCAAAAATAGAATGGCCTTCTTATAATCTGGACGCACAAATGTTTTAATAATAGTTTTTTCTTTTAACTAAATGTCGTATTTAAGTAAAAAATACATTTTATTGAAGGAAACATTATACACACGGAAAAATAAAGTGCCAATATATATATATACATTATACAATGCAACCGAAAAATTCGGATGGAACAATCATATCGGGATGCAGAAAGCGAATAATTTGGTTCCCGCATCTGAAATTCAACTGTATTAATCGAATTTTCTTGCGACAACAAACATTCAGTAATTTCAAAGCGTTTTGGTTGAAGTAACCGAGATTTAGTTTGAAATTTCCATAATTGTTCTCTGTGTGTACGAATTTACATTTTATTAACAATTCAGATAAACTAGGTGTTTTGTATTAAAGTTTTAACTTTATTTGCTTAGGGCATTAATGGTACTTTCTTGCTTGACTTATGCCAATTTTGAGAAAAATTTTTGACATTTTGATGATTTATTTTGTTATCTGCGCCTCTCTTTTACCAGTGCCCAATATCTTGACACTAGTTTGGGTTGTGGAAAATTTGTCAGATTTTCTAATCTACTCTACTTTATTCAAAATTCGTATTTTTTTTTCAAGCAATTTTTGCAAAGTATCCATTTTTACGCAAACTAAACACACAATATCGAAAATATTTGGCTACAATGATTCATTTTCCAATGCTTACGTGATAAAAAAAAATGTCTAAAATTAAAGTAAATATTAATGTCTTAAAATTTTACAACAAAACTTACCAGCTTACATGAGAAAATAAAGCAATTTACCAAAAATGTACAATTTGGGCTAAATTTGCCAATTCAATAGTCATAAATAAAAAGTTATGTACTAGTAACAGCAGGAACACAACCAAAATATTTTCCAGTGGTAAATGGTCCATACTATCGTCTAGTAGAACTCCAATTCATTACTTTACATTTAAATAATATTTCGGCATGATTAATATGACTTACCTCCTCTAGAACCCACTTTTTGACGAGATAAATGCCACTATTTACAAAAATTTTACCATTTACGTGCAAAAACAGCAACAATTTACGGGTTTTCAAGTTAATATTAAAAAAAAATCTTAACACAAATATTATCAAATATTAGCCGTGCAGAAAAGTGTAACATGTGTCTTAAAATAGAAAAATACCATTTTTTTTTTTTCATTAAATCAGGTACTTTAAAATTTGTTCTTGATTTGGAATAAGGATGTGGGAACCTCTGTAAGTGAAACTTTGTGAAATAATTTTTTTGTCAAATAATTTAAGATTAGTCGTTTGTAATTTCTTTCATAAATCAGTTCGTTTTTCTGCTATGCAACTTCTTCAACCTAAAGACGTTACTAGAAAATCAAAAAGTACAGTTTTTGTACACAAGGATCTCAAATCTTGTAATTATGTTTTCGTTCGACAAGATGGCGTAAGAAAATCTCTCCAACCTTTATATGAAGGTCCGTATCAGGTCCTTAGTCGGTCTCCAAAACTTGTTACAGTCAATGTTAATGTCAGTCAGAGAACTATTTCGATAGACAGAGTAAAACCTGCCTATGTTTCAAATGATTTTTTCTGAATCTTATGTAACATGAGAATATCACTCAAATTCTTCGTAAGTATTTCACTGGAGGGGCAATATTGTGGGAAACTCTCTAATAGAAGCTTTGTGAAATATTTTTTTGTCAAATAGTTTTAGATTAGTCGTTTGTAATATCTTTCAAAAATCAGTTCTTTTTTTTAAATAAAAATATATAAAAAAAAATATTTTTTGAGGATATAGTAATAAACTAAATAATTTGATTTGATTTAAAAGCTACATTAAAGCAATAAATTTGTACCAAGTGAAACCGGTAACACTTTTGCTCCTAACTGTAGGTGTTTTGAGCAGTATGAATTTTACCAACACACCAATTATTTTAAAAGATTTTTTTCTTACCATACTGCAATTTCAACTAAACAACTCCGCAATCCTAAAAATCATTTTATATTGCTACTAAAATTTACATTTTTTGCGTTGTTATGTCTGTTTAATTTTGTCTGGATTATAAGTGGACTATTCTTTATATCAATTTAAATATCGAAATACCGGAAATCTTTATCATAATATTTGAGAGCGTCCAGCAAATTACACTAGGTGGTAACCCTAATACACCCGTTAACAATATAATTAAAAATCAATCAATTATAATGAATAAAGGCGAAAGTTTATTAAGCAATATAAGAACAATAATATTGATGAAAAACCTTTTTGTCATTAACTAATTGAATTATCATAGAGAAAAAAACTTAAATATTTATGACAAAATTGAATTATATTACAATATTTTCTTTGTTTTCATCATTTGGTAGTATTTTTTTCTGTTTATTTTTTTCTGTTAGGGGTTTAAGATGCGTATCAGTGTTATTATTTTGTATATAAGGGTTAGTGTCAAGTCAAGTATACGCCACCCAGGCCATTTGTATTTGAATTAATGCAATTTAAAATCTGCGTTATATCCCCCGGTTAAAAATAATAATATATAATCTTGTGTAATAATGTGATCCAGTTTTGTAAAATTTAATATAATTACTAAGAATGACCGCCTGGGATACTACATTTTGTCTCACTGGGAAAACCCATTGAGGCAAAATGTAAATTCCTATAAGGAAGCACAGCTGAAGTGCTACGGGACGCCTCCACAGGTTGCGGATAGTGGAAGAGTAACCCCATCATGCAGTGTGATGGGCAACTCCGAATTAAATTAGCAGTGGTGGACAATTCAGCGGATAAGAGAAGAGGGTCTCAGAAGGACACGAGTGGCGACGTGTATCTTTAAATTTCTGAGTGCCGGTGAGGCTCTTATTGACATGGCCATTAAAAAACCATATACCAAATTATAAAAACCCAACAAGCCAGACTGGAGGCTTCAAACTGGCAGCCCCAGTACCAGTCTTAAGACGCTTTGGACCAATCATCCACTCGTCTAAATATCAACTTAATCATGAAACCGCAACAGTTAATCTACCTGATCCTCAGTTGACGACTATTGGCATCAAACAACGGACACGATTTGGCTCATGGAACGTTCGTACGCTACTTGATCTCTCCAAGCTCGAACAAGTGGAGAGAGAATTTATCAAATATAAACTCCTTTTCCTCGGTCTAAGCGAAACTAGATGGCCTGAATGTGGTGAACATCACACAGCTAATGGCTCCCTTTTTATTTACTCTGGCAGACCAAAAAATTAACCATGTTCAAGAGGGGTAGGCTTTTTACTCTAAAAGACAGCCAAAGAGGCGCTTATTGAATGGAAACCTCATGGTGATCGTATTATTACGGCTAAATTTAGGACCAAGGCCAGGAAATGTGGCCCTATGTTCCTCCTAGGAATTTAAAGGATTATATATATAAGGTGGCGCAAAAATAACCTTCCGATGTTTTTTTTTTTTTTATTATGTATTTATTATGTATAGCATTTTCTGATAGGAGGATTACTTTTGCGCCACCTTATATATATACTAAGAATGACATCATGTATAGTAAGACCGTAATTTTTCGTAAGACTGCATATTTTATTGTATCTTACAATATGTTATGCCCAGGTACTGGAAGTTCATGCAAATGTATGTTTTTTCCCTAAGTCTGAGAACAGGGTAAACAAAATATCTTTGTGAATAAAATGGCATCGAATTGTTTGTGCATTTTTTGCATATTTCGCTTTTTTAAGTTAAAAAAGTGCTAACATACCAACGTTTTAAATTGTGTGTATATGCACACACAAAATAAATCCACCAATACTACAATATTTTTACTTCTATAACATAATTTTTATTACAATTACACAAAAACAGCTATTGAACCAAAATATTGGAATAAATAACTAAAGTGTGTGCCACGGTAGGCTAGATGGTAGAGTGCTGGCTTATCAGTGCGGGGGTCGTGGGTTCGATTCCCACCAGAGGCACTGGTCTAATTTCGCTATAACGCGCCGAAAGCCTAGTATGGCTTTCGGCCGTAGTAGGCTCGGTTCGGGTAATAGGATATAATTTGTTAAATTATATGATTATTAATTAATAAAATAAAATAATAATAACTAAAAAATTTAAACTTTGCTATAAGGAGGATACAGCTACTACAAAAATCGTGTTTACCTACCAATTTATACAAAAAATAAATTTTGTAATTTCGTTTGGTGGTGGCAACTATCTACAAACCTAAAACTTTTGTGATTTTTCTCCATTAACCAGAATTTTTTTTGTTGAATTTTGAATAGATAATTTACGTAGTAATGACGTAAGTATAAAAAAACTGCAATCCCTTTTTTGGTCTTGCCTCCAGGACATTCACAATGCCCTGTCACCATGTGGTAGCTATGTGAAAAATAGTTTTTGACCGGTCTTGCAACATTTAGCCTAGCGTTGTCATGATGGAAGATTATAGTCTCGTGTCTGGTCGAATATTCTGGTCGTTTTTCGTTGATTGCGCTCTTCAACCGAATCAATTGTGTTCGGTACAGGCCCTGTGATCGTCTGACCCGGTTTCAACAGCTCATAATACAAAACACACTTCTGATCCCACCAAATACAGAGCATTACCTTGGCGCCATGTATATTCGGCTTCGGCTTTGATTTGGCTGGTTTTCCGGGCTTTACATATGACTTTTAGCGCTTTTGGTTATCGTAATGTATCCATTTTTCATCACCAGTAGCAATTCCAATTCCTCATCTTCAAAGTTTTTTGGCTGACCAGATCTCTCCTTGTCTTCTGTGTCGAAATCACCACTTTTGAATTGCGCAAACCATCGTTTACAAGTTTTTTGAGTTGGTGCATGTTGACCGTAAGCTTCTACCAACAATCGATAACTTTCTGCAGACGTTTTCTTCAAATGAAAGAAGGTTATCAGACTTCCCCGCAAAACATATTTTTTAGGCACAAAATTCGACATTATTATAGCCATTGAAAAAAATGTGTTATTACACTTTAGGGTCTATCGAATACTGAGTTATAATGACAGATGCTATGTTGTTCAAATCGACATTAGGAAATAGAAAAAATTACCACATCATTAAAAAAATTTTCACAGAATACTCCATTCAACCAGTAAGTATTTAACAGTTCTCCTTACGAATATTCTGGGCTAACTTGGACCTAGTTCGTTACCGTTACTAAAACATATATTGAAATATGTGGAATAAAATATATGGTTTTTATTAGAGCAGCCAATTCCAAACCACTCAAAACATTGGCTAATGAAAAAAATATTGAAAATAAATGTAACAATTATTTTCAAAGCGTCCAAAAAGAAGACAAATGTGCCAAAAGAGAAAATATTTTATACAAATAGGGGGCCAATTTGAAATTATTAAATATTCATCGAAATTTTAACTTTTTATTCATTGATGACAAATTTATGTTTTTTCTAACAGTTTACAACAATAGGAATATCATTTGAAGCTAAAATTTTGAGAAAAACCCTAAAATACTTATGTAGCCTAAACTAGTACCCTAGCCCGCCCATAGTTAGCATACACAGAAAAAACTAAAATCGACTTTCAATTAAAATATTTATTGATTCAATTAAAAGTATAATTAAATTCGGTCCAATTATAAAAACTGTAGTATCAATTAAAATAATTCGTAACTATTTAATGGATTTTAATTTCAATTAATGGTTTAATCAAATCTATTAAAAATTTAATTGTATATTGTTTTTAACTTCAAACAAATTTTTAGACGATATTATAAAAACTTTCATAAAATTTGCAAAAAATGGCCAAATATTGGTGTAAAAAATCGACAACATTAAAAAAAAAATTGCCAAAATTCAAAAAATTTGAATACTTAAAAATCATCACCAATATTTTAAAAAACCGAATAATTTAAAAAAAGCCACAATTTAAAAAAAATCTGAAATTCTCGATTCTAAAAAAATTTTCAAAACTTAAAAACAATCGTCAAAATTAAAAAAAAACTAACTTATTTCAAAAAAAAAAAAAATCGCTAAAATTGAAAAAAAATCGTCAAAATTAATATAACGCTAAAATTAAAAAAAAACCTAAATAATGAAAAAATAATTCCTAAAATAAAAAAAACGTCAAAGTTTTAAAAAATCCTCAAAACTACCAAAGTTAAAAAAAAATTGAAAAAATTGAAAAAAAAATCACCAAAAACTGAAAAATAAATCGTCAAAATTAAAAAAAAAATGGTTTAAATGGAAAAAAATACAAATTGTAAAATTTAAAAATCGATAGTATTTGAAAAAATCAACAAAATTAAAAACGGTATATTTTAAAAATCACCCAAATAAAATTTAAACCTCTATATCGCAAAAATTGGAAAAAATCAGAAAATATTGGAAATCAATTGTCAAAGTTAAAAAAATTTGCACCAATTTTAAAAAATCAACAAACTTTAAAAATTGGTAAATTTTAAGAATCGCCAAATTGTAAAAATCACCTAAATCGCGAAAAAATTTAAGATTTTTGGAATTTTCTTTTAATTTCGGCGATTTTATTGATTATAGTGCATTTTTTTCAATTTTACCAAATTATTTCAATATGGCATTTTTTTACTTTTGGCTAATTTTTTCAAAATTAGCAAATTTTTTTTTTTTAATTGAAAAATTAGGAAAATTTTATTTTTCAATTAAAGCCTGATTCAATACCTTTCCAACGAGCTATCACTCGTTGCGATCGCTTTAGTAGTTTCAATGAGGTCCCTTATGAAGAATTCTTCAATTTTGTCACATGACAGTGGTGCACACCACCACTAAACCAGTCACTATAAAAAAAAAAATATGTAGGTACATTATTTTTTGCTGGGCAATCGATTGAGACTATTTATTTTAAAATCGGAGAGGGGTCGTCCAAAAGGTGATCGCTTTCATATGGAATTGCTCTATAAATGGATATTTTGTATTTTGTTTAATAAAGAGGATACTAAAACAAGTTAAAGAGGACCCGAAAACACTACTTCCACTTTATTTGCCGGGTTTAGTATGAAATTCAATAAAACAAATATTTAAAAAGATAAAATATTTAATAATAAAATGCAATTAGTTTGAAATTGTTATTTAAGTTTTTGATTATTATTATTTTTTATTTTGTTTTTTAATATATTATTTGATATATTTATAAAAAAATTATATTATTTTATTTAGTTCAATAAACATAATAAAAATATTTAATTGCCATTTTACCTTTTTTATTAAATATTTGTAGCATATTTTTCTAGTTTTCATAAAAATTGCATAATATTTTCGACTTAAGTTCCTTTTTAGTTTGTTGTATTCCATCAGCTACTTTGGTGCAAATGGTAGAAGGGTCTACTTCAACACAGCAGGACGTCACTGAAATCGTGAGTTCGATTCTGATGTGGCACCATTACATTTTTTTTTTGTTTTTAATTTTAAAATAAACCCGTAAGGTATGCACCACATTTTTATTTAAAAAAAGTTTTTACAAAACTTTACGAAATGTGATTTGTATATTCTACAAATTTTTTCGTAATGTCAAAATAACCAAAACTTTCGTAAAATGAACAACGGTTTTCGTGTATTTTACCTATAGATTATTATGAGTGCAGGCACTCCAAACGTACCATATGGTAACACAAAACATGCATGTGTTACCATATGGTAACTGCAGAGTGTTATTGGTTAATTAGGAATATGAACTACACAGTGTTGCCAACTCGGGAAAGAACGAAAGCACCGTGAGTAGTGCAAAAAACGGGTAAAAAAGGGTAACATTTTACAAAAAAAGGGGTAAAAAAGCACCAAATAAAATTTTTTAAATATATTTAAAAAATTAACTGTTAGTAATGTAAAACTAGGGAGAAAAATTCTATAAAAAAGGGTAAGAAAGCACTAAGTCTAACTGAAATTAAAAAAGAAATGGTTTGAGATAAAAAAATTTAATTTAATAACATTAAATAAAAAATATAACAATTCATTTAAACATAAAATAAAAAAATAACAATTCATTAAAACATAAAATAACTTTTTTAAAAAGAACATTTAATAACAATATGTTCAATTTAAATTAAATCAATTTCGTCTTGGCATTGATTAGGCCACAAAACTGTTTTTATAAAACATTTACAAATCAATATGTTCAATTTCAAATAAATCAATTTCGTCTTGGCATTCATTAGGCCACAAAGCAGTTTTTATAAAATATTTTGATTTTTTGTAAGTATCGTTAGAGTTTATTTTATTATAAACATTGGAAGGTAGTTTATAACTGCTACAACATCCATTTCCAAATTTAAGACCGCATTTAATGTGTAACAACGCATTTGCTGAATTTAGTGACATCCGGTTTCTAATTTTTATTTTAAACAAATTCATCATACTAAATGTCCTTTCGACCTCCGCGTTTGAATAAGGCAATGAAAGTAATTTTAAAACAAACATTGTGAGTTCAATAAATGGGTTTTCACCCAAAGAATCCTTGAAGTTGTGGACTTCTATCCAAAACTCATCCGTCCTTTCTGTATTTTTCCATTTATGTAGCTTAGGATTTGATAGACAAACTTCGATTTTACTAATGACATTTGAATCATTTATAAAATTTTTCATAAAATCTATGATATCATTTGCATTGTTTCTAAAAATATTATCCACACTAAATAATGATAAATTTTGTAATAAATTAAAATTTTTTGTAAGCTTTCGTCTTAGCTCTATTACAAGATTTTTTGTAAATTCTATTAAATTATTTGTTATGATTTGTTTGTCATTTGCACTTATATTATATTCGTTGCATGACTTTTCAAATAAGTAACCAAGATGACAAACTGGTTAATATTTTCATTCAAATTACCTTTTAAATAATCAAAGTCTTCATTTGGCACGATTATTCTGTTTGTAAGACTTTTCAACAAGCAATATAAGCCGTTGTATAATTTGACATGGTCCGCGTTGTCAGCCTCAAATGCCAATGATAACCACCTGGTATTGGACACCATTGGAATTTTTTGTGGATTCAAGTTGTCGTTGTTTAACAGTTTGAAGATTTTGGCATAAGCTTTTTGTCTAATTGGGGAGTGAGCAAACCAGTTATGAGATTCCTTAACAAGAAATTCTAAATTATTTGGAAAACTTTTTTCAGTTGCAGCACACACAGCTAATTGTAAGGAGTGGCAAACACATCGGACTAAAATCAAATTTAGAAGATGGTACTTTTTTTCAATTTTTCGATGCAAACCATTGTGTGCTCCCGTCATTACTGCAGCATTGTCTGTTCCTATTGCTACTAAATATTTGAAGTCCAGCTCCAAAATATTTAGTAGCCGCTCCAAACCATAAAGGATATCGTCAGCAGTACCTCCTTGTAAATCAATTAAGCCAAGGAATGTTGTAACAAACATGTTTTTTTTAGCGCTGAAATATCGAACGACGACACCAAGCAATTTTTCAATTGATATATCAGTTCCTTCATCTAAAATAAGGCTAAATGGAACACCTTTAATATCTCCGACTATATTTTCAATAAAAAATGGAGCTATAATATTTGTTATTATGTTTGAGCACTTTGTTCTATGCAAGTTGAACTGGATAGCTTTACTATCCGAAAAAGTGTCAGTACAAATATCAGACAAATGATCGATACAAGAAAAAGATGTATGTACTTCTGTATACAAACATAGAACGCCTTGGGCTTTTTGAGTTTCCTTAGGCTCCCTTTGTTGAAAAGATAGCTCCGGCTGCAACGAAAAGCTATTGCTTGGATTCATCGCCTTTTCATGCTTTTTCGTTTCACTATGCCGCAATAAATCGCTATATCGTGCCATAACTTCACAATGACAGCAAATACAAAATGCCTTTGAACTATCCTTTGCAGGTCTTAACCATTTCTTAAATAGAGCGTTAGTCTCCCAAGCTTTTCTATACTTTTCAAATTCAATAGAAAATAAAAAAATTCATCGTTGTACAAAAAAGCACTAAAAGCACTGTCAGAAATTATAAAAAGCACTGTAAATACCCGCTTTTTTAAAACGGGTATTTTAAAAAAATCTACGGGTACGAAGAGGTAAAAAGCACCAAAAAATACCCGAAAAGCATCGAAATGGCAACACTGGAACTACATGTCAGTTGCACCAACCAATTTTTTAAAGTGTCTCTTTACTAACGCCATATGATTTTAGTTACCACAGACAATTAAAAGCAAACACATCCGAATAACATTTGTCTTAATCGGTTTTAATTAATTTAATAAATCGGTTTTTTATTGGTTTTAATAAAAGAAAAATATTTGATAACAAACAACAAAATATTAAAGCTAAATAAATAAAACACGGAAAATTTGAGACTTCGCTGTTGCGCAAACTCAAGGTTAGTATCTTGAGTAAACATCTTCTCTTGAGTGTTCTTAATTTGTTTTGTTATTTTTTCAGTTCCTCGATGTCAGATCATCACTTTTAACGCAACATGTTTTGTCAATTATCTCAATCATTTTAGTAAAGTAGAAACCCCAAAATAATTTTTTTGCACAGGTCCCATTAATTGTGCATAAAATAATAAATGTTTGTTTTCTTAAAATTTTGTAAAAAAATTTAAAATTTCATTAAATATTCTCAAAACTAGTCTTCGAAGATTAGGTTTAATAAAATTTATAACTTTTTAGAACTATTTCGTGCGTTCAGCAATAATTTTTTTTCATATTTTGTTAATCATTTGCTCCAAAATATTTTTAGTTGAATTTCTAACTATATACACGTTCAAAGATGTACAATATGTATACCCGGAGTGGATATTTGAATGGGAAAGATGATCCCAAAAGTGCCAACTTAAGCAAAAGCAGCAATTTAATTATATTCCGAACTCAATCAAATTTATTTTGTTTTGAAAGTATTGAAATGGAGTTTATTTTGAGAATATTTCATTATGATATCTTCTTTTGTTGATTAGTCACACGATGAAAGAATTATCTTTCATAATATTAATGAAACAATTTCATAGAATTTTTTTTTTTGTAGATCCAATGAAGAATTTCATTACACCCAAGAAACTTTATTAGTATTAAGAAATTTTTTTTCAAATTTTTTTCATAAAATTTCATAGTTTCATAAAAATAAATTCATTCGATTTTATAAATAGGTTAGGTCGAAAAGAGGATTATGAGAAGGGAAAATGCTTCCCTAATCCGACTCAAGTCCCTGAGGACTTACACTTAAGCCAGAATGTCGGCTTTTTGTGCGCTCTAAACGATCGGTCCTATGTCACATTCCTACCCCAGGAACTCCGTCGCACTGACCGAAATTTCTTAACTTCTTCCCCCAAGATCCCCCAATGTGGATAGGACCCCCCAATGTGGATATTGGGTCACTGGATAGTATTTCGACCCGGATCCCGGCAAATGCAGGGCATTCACAGAGATAGTGTTACAAGGTCTCCTCGTACTCCCCACAGGCCCTACACACTCTAAAGTCCGCCTTAAGAATACGGTGGAGATGGGCCCTTATTGTCGCATGCCCCTTGGGGATTTCCATCAAAAGATTCAGTTCCTTCGTACTGAGATTCAGATTTCCCTAGTCTTGTCCATGTCCAGGTTGCCCCAGAGAATACCCGTGGTCCTGCCAACACCCGCATTCTCCCAGATGGTCCTATGCATGGTGTCAGCCCAGTCCACCAGCTCCGTCTTGAGAGCTCGAAAAGGTTTAGCGTTCCCCAAAGTGACTAACTCCAGGGAAGATCCTCCCCTAGCCAAATCATTAGCCATTTCGTTCCCCGCTATACCACAGTGTCCCGGCACCCATATAATCTCAATGCGTCCCCGTGCAGAGAAATAGTTAACTTCTCCTTTACACTTGAGTATCGTCATTGATAGAGCCCGGATAGCCGCTTGCGTATCCGTGAAAATCACAATATCACCGGTCAAGCCTATGATATTCACCTGTTTAATGCACTCCGTTATCGCGGTGACCTCCGCCTGTAGTACGGTATTATGGTCAGGAAGACGGAAGCATTTGCGTACTTTGAAGTCAGCGCCACAGAAGCCCAGACCCATTTTCCTATCCAGTTTCGATCCATCTGTGGTTCCCCAAGTAGGTCCCATTTAACCATGGCTCCCTGTCGGGGATTACGATTTTATAAATTATCTCTTCGTAAATTTAATGAAAATATTCTTTAGAGCTTTTGCAATTAATTCAAAGACTTAATTTTTAAATTTTTTACAAAAAAAAAATTTCAAAATTTTCATTAATTTTCATTAATTTTCATACATTTCAAACTTTAGTTTTAAAATTTAATTCTTACGTGTTCAGCATATTTTATAAAGTGATTTATTATTTAAATGTAGCCTTTCATTAATTTTGGTCTTCAATGAAATTGTTTAAAAAATCATATGAAGCGGTTCATTGACTTAGTTCCAATGCATTTTTTAAGACATTCCTGAATTGTTTTTTTAATACAAGGAAACTCCTTAAATAATATTCAAAATTTTTATGAAAATGTTTCATAAATTCTATAAGCGCTTCATTGTTGGAATGATTCATTAATTTTGTGAAGAATTTCATTAATTCTACAAAAATTTCATAAACAGTGACTTTAATGAAACCTTTTTCATAGATTCTATGAAAAGTTTCAATGGACGAGTTTAAATGACAATTTTCAATAAGGCTATGAAGAAATTCATTACAGAACTGAAGATAATTCCTCAGTGTACTTAAAAGAAAATGCTTGTTGTTTACGCAAAACAAATTCAAATAACGAGGTTTTTTTTACTATTAGCGTGTTTAAATTTCAATGAAACATTTCTACTAATTTTTTTAGTTTTCTTGTAATATAGTGATGAAATACAACCATGCAAAGAACGGGGTCAATATCGACCCAGAGGAAGGAACATTTAAGATTTTAAATGTCGATTTAAAAAAAGCAAAGAATTTATTGAAACTATGTTTCTTTGATGCTGAAATAATTAAAGAAATACGAGTATATAAAAATTAAATCGGCTGGGGGTCGAAAACTACCACAGGATGGTATGAAGGATAAACGTTTATCATTCTGTATTAAAGAAATGCACTAACAAAGAGAGTCTCCCGATGGCTTTACTCCGATCTTATTGAAAGTCAGATATGTAGTAAACCAGAAAAAATAAGTCTCATCTATTTTTGACGGGAAAATCTCATGTGGGGTCAAAAATAGCCGCATTATTGGTTTGATCAGTTTATTTCGTATTTAGCTCGATGCAAAAATAAAATATTCAGAAACTCTAAATTTATATTTGATAAAGCATCGAAATAACAAAACACTGTTTATTCGCTTAAAATAAAATCATCCGAATAAAAAACGTTCATATACTATCATATCTTGATTAATATAATATTATAAAAAAATATATACATTTATATAGATTAATATGAATATATATGATGGCGCTTATGATCATATAAAATATTAATTTGGTTTTTCAAGCATTTTTGTGGGGTTCAATACACATTAATACGAGAGCGGATCAATAAGTCCGTGACGTTTTGAATGAAACACAGTTTTGTGAAAGGCGTGGTAGAGAAGAAGTAGTGTATTTTTCTAAAAATCATAACTACATTGTAAATTTTAATTTATCAAAAAAAAAAAATTATTTTTCAACATAATCTCCTTTTAGCTCAATACATTTAGTCCAACGTTTCTCTAATTTTTGTATCTCTTCCAAAAAATAGGATCAATAATTTGATCAATAATTTCATCGTTGGAGCTAAATATCTTTCCACCGAGTCATTTCTTTAGGTTTGGAAAAAGTAAATAGTCACTACCAATTCGTAGCCCAATTCATGGAATTTTGCCATTGAGACCACACACGTGTGCACCCGTGCACTATCTTGATGAAAAAGAAGTTTTTCGCCGTTTATTGTTTTTCTATTTTGAAGGTAATCGACATGGATTGTCCCGCGTGCATCCCAAAAAACTGTTTGCCATCACCTTATTGGCCGACAAACTTACCTTGGCCTTCCTCGGAGCCGGTTCAACCGGAGAAACCCATTGTTTAGACTGCTGTTTGTTCTCCGGAGTATTGTAAGGGATCCATGATTCATCCACAGTTACAAAACGCCACAAAAACTTATGCGAATTGCAGTTAAACAACACCAAACAATTCTTTGAAGTTGTCACACGATTACGTTTATGGTCAATTGAGAGCAAACGCGGCACCCATCCAGCAGACCACACTGCCATATTAAATGCCTATGGCATCAACAATCTCACGAAATTTTACTCTTCCATCGGCCAACACCATATCGTAGAATTTTTCGACATTTTCGGGTGTATTGATCTCAATTGGCTGTCCAGAACGCAAGTCAGTAAACCACTTTTTGATCATTGAAATCGATAGTGCAGAATCCCTATAGTATTTATCAAGCTTTTCCTTGGTTTGATTGACGGTTTTTTTCTCAAAAAATAATGTTTAATGAGCACTCGAAATTCACTTTTTTCCATTTTTAAAAAATCCACGAGTTGTGTGTTTTGAACAGCAGTTAAACGCAAAGTCAATGACGGAACTTGCTCAACATTTGTAGTAGTCTATCAACAGGTGGTACTTGATGGGAGCAGTGTTGCATTTCATATAACTACGAGGGAAGGTCGAGAAGTCACGGACTTATTTATCCGCCCTCGTATCTAAATATTGGCTTAAGGATTTCCTACTCTAGTTCGTCCAAATCCCGACTTCGCTGAGGAGAGTTTTTCTGAGTGCAAAAAGACGAATAAATATTTAGTTAAAACAACATTTTTATGCTCATTGTATTACTTTGTTGACCTTACTGCAAAATGTTTGCAAAAATGAAGGAAAACTAAAACATTAGAAAATAAATTTAAAACAAAGTTATAAAAATGTGAAAACTTCTTTTGAAGTTTTATATGGATTGAAATATGTAAAAAAAAGCTATAAAAAAGGACATTAAGTGCAAATGGTGGCATTGTGGTAATTGAAAGTCTTAACAAAGTTAAGTGGGAAACAAAAAATTCTTGGAGGAAAGTATTCAATTTTTATAAGTAAAATAATGTTGTGTTTTGTATAAAAATTTATGGTGTGTAAATAAAGAACGAAAAAATGTCCTTAAGCCAGAATGGTCACATTATCTATAACCTCCCCCACCCATATGATTAACAAAACTTAAAGAACATAAAGAATACAAAAAAAAAATATTAACGGTCATGGTTTTATGTTTTAAAAAACAAAGCAAAAAAAAAAAAAAATAACAACGAGGAACTTGAAGTCAATTATTTTTGATGTTTTTCAAATTGACGCGAATTTTAACAATATTTTCTAAAGATTGACAACAACAACAACAATAATGAAAATTTGTGAAATTTTGTCATCATCTATTACAGATGAACAAACTTCAAAAGCTTGGCATAAAAATTAATTTGTATGAAATTTAGAACATTATATAGTAGAATTTGAAGCTTAAAAAAAATAATTTCCTAGGCGAAATGATTTTAGGAAATTTTAAAGAGGAGAAACCCAATTGCCATAATGCAGAAAACATTTCATCAGTGAAGCGGACTTTTGCCATACTACATAGTAGGCGGAAACGTCGAAAATAATGAGGAATTTTAATATAGGTATAAAAGTCCACTCACACTGAAAAAATATGATTTACGAGCGTCATGTAAAGATTATATACCTAACTTATCATATTTTGATCGCTGTGGCTGAGATAAGCATAATGCGACGCTTGTAAAGACTGCTTGTAAAGACACTACAATAATGTATGTAAATAATGCCTAAATGAAGACATCAAGTATGTAAAATTTTAGTTTGCACATTTTTGTTTAAAAAAATACGAAAAAAAATGTATAATAGGCATTTTTAATTTAAAATAGATGAAAATATATTTGGACTTTACTATAAAAGCTACGTAATTCCAATCATAATTTTATTAAGTTAAGCCATATTTTTACCTTGTATGCGATAATCGACGTATAGGTAAAAACGTATACTTTAAACAAGCACCTCTTCCCGAAAAAGGCGAATATTCCACATTTCCAGCTTTTGTTGTATTACATTTTTTTATTTGTCTTTTATCTAACATTTTATCATGTTTCCTGTCTGTGCTGTTTGTTTTTTTTCCCCTAGTAAAGCATAATAATCCTCGAGATGTACGTGAGTACATTGTGTTCATAATGTCATGTTTTAGTAAATTATCTTACCTTACTCTGTAATTTATCATTTTACTTCACATTATAAGGTGAAACTATTTTTTGCAGTAACGTTAACTTTGAATGATAACACATTCACATTCCAAAGTGTCAATAATTTTGAAAAAGCTGTTGTCAATTCTAAAGTCTTTTTATTTTATCTAATACGGCATTTATCAAGGTTGGACAAGTGGAAGAAATGTTACTGAAACTTAAGAAAGACAGACGTTTTTAAAATAATTACGATAAAGTTGAAAACAGCTAGCTGAAATAACACATATTGGACTCATATTAAACTACTTCATTTTAAACTGAAATTAGGAAAATTTCTAATTAAATTGAAATATTTCACTTGAAATTGGGCAAATCTTAAGTGAAATTGTGATTAACATTTAAAATTAAGAAAAATGTAATTGTGATTTTAGATTTAAATTTCAAATATATTAAAAGTTTCCATTTATAATTGAGGAACTTCGATATGGAATGAGATTTTCTACACTAAACAGAAATAAGTAAGTAGAAAAGTTAGTAAACCATCTTGTAAATCAAGAATACTAATTTCCGGAAATTTTTTGCTGCAAATATGTTTTCAGCTAAAATTTTAGTTAAACTTGTTCAGCACTTAACTGTTTTGAACTAATAATTTAGTTTGCGAGAAAAAAAACTTTTTTCTGATAAGCACTTTAAAAGCGTGTACGACAACCAGATTGAAAGATAGACGCAGAATGAAGTAAGAGGTATACATTGTAAGAGGTATACAAAAATCAACAAATGAAGATTTCTGTAACTGTTTTTCATACATAATAAAACAAACAGCCGCCAACAATGTGCATCGTATACATATAAATTGCGAATTGAAAAAATTTAAATTTTGTGTTGCCACCGGGTTGTCAAATTAAATAAATTATAATAAATGTCTATTAAATAAATTAAAACAAAATAAAACATTGAAATTTAATAAAGATTAAATGTGTATTTGTAATTTAACTGATTGTAGTGACTAATAATGTAGTGTGGTCAAATTGCAAACAAAGATAAGTACAGGTAGACAAAGCGAAAGACAATGACACAATCTTACATAATTTTGTATGTTTAATTTTTCTTATTGCAAAAAAGGGTTGTTTATTTCATATTTTGTTATTTCGTTTTGTCTCGTTTCTAAAATGATGTCATTACTTAGACAACTAGTTATATAAGTAGTTGAAAGATAATTTGTTTATGATATACATAATTTTTTTCTATATATATGCAGATATTAAAATAATTCGTGTCGTCAATGTGGGATTATGGACATTTTTATGTTTTATAACGTATTGTAAATTATTTTTAAAAGAATATCAAAAAAAATGTGTTAAGCTTTTCAGCAAATAAATTAACTGAAGTATAATTTTTTACAATTTTTTTTTGAGTTTTTTCCAGTCTACTAATATTCAGCAATAATTTTATTAACTTTTAGCAAGGATTTTTTAATTTTGAATCCATTAAGTGTTAGCAAAACTTTAGGTGATTCTACTAATTTTGTTGCTACAAATCAGATCGCTAATTATCAGCAAAAGATTTTGCTGACATTAGCAATTTTTTTGCAACCACCCTCCTGACTAAAATTTTACTGACTCACCAACATTGTTTGTTGACTTTACTAACTTTTTTTTGAGTGTATTTTAAATTTACAAAATTCAAAATCAAATTGAGATTTTTCATTAGATATTGAGAATATTTCATTTAAAATTCGGAACTTTTATTTTAAATTAGTTAAGCCATATGAATAGACAGTGTTATCAATCAGTTTTTCTATTTTTTCCGATCGTATATTAGTATTGGAAAGAGTATCACAAATTACTTTACAGCGGGAGTTATTTTTTAATGTAATCTCCATGAATGCTTAACTCAAATAATCTCCTTTTACAGTTACTACGATTTCAGAGAAATAAAATACAATAAAGTATACACACAGTATACCTGAACATAACATATTTTTAAATACTACAATTTAATCTCAGATGTCTGCTCATTAGTTTATTAGTTTGAGTTGATGGAATACACTATACAAGTCTTCTTAAACAGTATGTAAAAAAAAAAATATTAGAAAATATTTATGGTTTTTAAAATTACTGTAAAAACAACCCAAACAATACTTTGAATTTTGAGGCTTTATGTTAAAATAACTATAAACAATATCGAAACGATTGAAAAAAGGAATTTTTCCACAAAATTTGCTCCTTAGTCTACGTTTTTGAGTGGCCGGCGACAAATTATGAACCAAACCCATTCGAATATGTCTCTTAATAGTATGAAATTCTAAAAATGTATCCAAGATGAGTTACTTTTTTTATCACGGTCATAAACTTAACATTTTGTTCCAAAATTCATAATTTTCGACAAATGATGGAAAGGATGTGAAGTGCCTTCTTTCAAAATATGTTAAAAAAATACCAACAAAATACATATAAAGGTGAATAAAGCGACCCCTTATGGGACAAAAAAAAAATGAAATTTTCAGGATACATTTTAAATTTTTCAGTTTAAAAAATTATCACTGAGAAACGGATTAAGATAATTAAAAGAAAGTTTGAATATGAGTTTAAGAAAAGTCATGAGAAGCACACAAAAATTAAAACAGAAGTCAAGAAGAAAAATGAAGATTTTGAAATTCAAAGTCCAATATTTTTAAACTATAAGAGCTATTATGGCACATAAAGCATGTTTTTGCTTTGCCCCGTAACCTAGATTACAAAAAGTCAGTTAAATCGTTAAAGTTATACCCCTTTAAACTTTTATATACCCGAGATGGTCAACTTTAACACCCTGTAGCATACCTTGTAGTTAGACAGGGTCCCGCTTTTCAGTTTTTGTGAAAACTTTTTCCCGATTGGACCAGGAGTTTAGAATATCCATACTTATTTACATGTGTTTTGTGTTTGGAGGCAACTTACATATATATGATGATTTTAATATCAAAACCTATAAAAAAGGAACATTTTGAACCCGACCCTCTCAGATTTTGATGTAGTTTTGCATACAAACACAACCTCATTTTTAAAAATTGCATTTTCGAAAAATTGTGGGCGTGGCAAGGCATCGAAATAATTTAAAAATGGCGGTAATAGGTACTTTTAAGCAGCGATTACTACGAAATGGCTCAACCGATTTCAAAGTTCTTGGGTCTATTAGAAAGTTATATCAGTCATCTTTCGAAAACATATACTGTACAAATTTTCTATTTGACTGACAATTTTTTTTTGGCAAAAATAAAACTTTTAACTGGGAAAACACTTCAAAGGCCAAATGTTTGTTTTCAAACAATTTTTTTTAGAAAGGTCTATTTAATATATCGTTAGCTAAACGTGCAAAGATCGTAAGTCCATATTTTTTCGAAATTGAGATTTTGATGCAGAAATGTTTAACAGGTTGAAGTACATTATTTACAAAAAGAAAAATTTCAGATATGTCATTTTTAGTTGTTGTTTTGCAGTGATGTGCAAAAGTCGTAAGTCCAAATGTAACAAAAGAAAAGGTCGTAAGTCCATTAAAAAATTACATATTGAAAATGTCAGTCAAAGTGTCAATTTTATTGAATGATATTGAGATCAAATGGTCAGACACACTTAAAAATATACTATTCTTTTTTAGTCTCAACAAATTAAAGGACTTAGCGATGTCCGTCTGACACATCGATTTTCTGTTCGTATAGTTGTCTGTTGAAAGCCTTATAGATCTTTAACGAAAAACAGAAACGATTATAAAACTATCACTTACTGTTTGCAATTTTTTCAATTTAGTGTGCCTTGCAATTTATATCCAATTAAGTGTGCGTTGCAATTTATTTTAATGCGGTAAATAAAAAATTGTGGAAAATTATTAGCTTCCAAAATTTGACGAAAGACAAAGGTAATGCACTTATAACATAATATTTTTGTGAAAAAATTATATTCTACTAATAATTTTATTTAAAGATTACGATGTCTTCTTCTAATAACAATAACGTGCCCCTATCATGTGAAAGCGGAAACATTGACGATTATGAATTTCAATCAGACCATGGAGTTATAAGCCTGGTTCCTTATGGATTTCACAGCGATTCCGATAATTCAGATAATTTACGCACTTAGTCGAATGAACGCAAGAAGAGAGTTCAAGTGCAAAATTCTGGTTGGTTTGCGTCTAAAAATAAAAAGTGCAGAGAAAGTGGTCAACGTTATTTTGGAAAGCAAAAAGAGTGTTCTGGTTGGAATTATAAAAATATAAAAGAGTCCCGGAAAATTAAAGAAAGATGCTGTTGCAAAGAAAATGGAGCCATGAAATGTTCAGAGATCAATGACGACAACAGAAAGAAAATATTTTCCGAATTTTGGCAATTGGAATGGAATCAAAAAAAAATTTATGTAAATAGTTTGGTTGACGCATATCAAATTACTAGACCATGAAACAGAAAAGACTACAGGAAATCCAAAAGATGCCTAACATATAAATATAATCTTAGATTTCAATGCAAAAATATTAGAGTGTGCAAAAAGTTCTTCTTAAATACGTTGGATATTGGAGAAAAAACAGTGCTTAATTGGATCAAGAAGACCATAGTTTCAAAACCAATTTCAAAAACTACTGCTCAAAATAAACTAACTGATAAAAAGCAATGTCTTCATGAATTTTTTGATGCGCTACCTTTAATAGAGTCACATTACTGCCGCGCTATTACGCAAAAAAAATACCTTTTACCAGAATGGCGATCAAAAAAAGAACTTTTCGACTTTTACGTGAATAACTGGTGTAAAAACAAAAACGTACAGCCACTTTCAATAACAGTGTTTAATAAAATATTTCATCAACGAAATTGTGGATTATTCGCGCCTAAAAAAGACCAATGCGAAATATGTACTCGTTATTCAGTCGGTGACCTGTCTTATGAAGAGTACACACTCCACCAAGAGAAAAAAGAAGAGGCTAGAACAGAAAAGCAAAAAGATAAAAACGAAGAAACACATGTCTTTACCGTGGATCTTCAAACAGTCTTAATGGCTCCAAAGTCTAATGTCAGCAGTTTATACTACCGCGCAAAGTGCAAGTTCATAATTTGCTATTTTTTAATCTTAAAACACAAAAAGCGTATTGTTTCATATGGAATGAAGCTGAAGGTGGTGTAAATGCCGAAGAATTCGCTAGTATATGGGTTTACTTTATTGAAAAAAAAAATTCTTAATGAAAATAAAATCCCTGTTAAAATAATTTTTTATAGTGATGGTTGTAATTATCAAAATCGGAACACTTTCATGAGTAATGCCTTACTAAATGTAGCTGTCAAGCGTAATATTGTCATTGAGCAAAAGATTCTAGAAGTTGGCCACACACAAATGGAAGCAGACAGTGTTCATTCCACAATTGAACGTGCCATAAAAAAAAAGAAATATAGATGTCCCCAGTGAGTACATTGAAATAGTTGAAGGAGCACGAAAAAATCCTGAACCATACGACGTTATGTATTTGGAACACTCATTTTTTAAAAAATTTTGTGATGTTAAATATTACAAAAATATTCGCCCTGGCCAAGGTAAAGTCGATTATAAAGTGACAGATATTCGTGGCATCCAATATATCCCAAATGGTCAAATAAATTATAAAATAAGATTTCCAAACAAGTGGCAAAATCTCCCTCAAAAACTATATAAAAATATATTGGCAATGGATTGGTCCAACTTGCAACAACTTCACCAGAATAGAAGAAAAATAACAAACAGATAATATCAAGAGTTGCAATTTTTAAAGGCAACTTTAAAAAAGAGTCACCATACATTTTATGACGATTTACCTCATGAATAATTTTATATCTTCCTATTTACCTTAATAAGTGTTCTGATCTTGAATTTGTAGAATTTTTCTTTTTTGTACTTTGTAATTTGTTAAACAGCAATGAAATAAGACTGTGTAAATAATGTTTATGTTAGTTATTATTTGTTTACTATTTTAAAAACAATGAAAAATTGTATTATTTGAATTAATATTTTTTATTAAAACAATATAAAAAAAACACACACACAGAAAAAGTCGTAAGTCCACAAAAAAGTTCACAATTGAAAACAGAAAAAGTCGTAAGTCCACAAAAATTGCTGTAGTTGCTCGAGAAATTATTTTTTTCATATATTTCCTGCTTCAATTAAAGAGCAAGAACAATAAACATGTAACTGTATTTAAAGATTTCAATAATCTTTAAAGGAAAGAAACTGAAAAGTTTTTTGTCTGTCCTGTAAAATTTAAAAAAATGGACTTACGACCTTTGCACGTTTAGCTAACGATATATAACATATCTAAAAACTAAAATGGCGTTTTTTTGTTTTTTTTTTTTAAATTTTTTTAAGTAAATGCATATCTTGTTAACTTCCTTATATTTGGATATTATTGTGTGACAAAAAAGCAAAGAAAGTTATACAGATTTTTTTTTGTAACTCTAATAGATTAGAACAAGAATCGTATTATCAAATTTTTCAGACATCTCCAAAATATGGACTTACCCTTGATACAGTTTTTATATTTTATATTTAAGAAAACTGTATCGATATATTTTCAGTCTAATATGAATTTTCAATATTTTTAATTTGGCTATTTCATTGTAAAGACAACTATATCTTCAAGGGCCTCAAAAATTACGGCGGTTAGAATTTAAAAAAGTACCAACAAAATTTATTAAATGTATACCATTTTTTAGTGCTTTTTGTGTTTAAACTTTGTCTAAACTGAAACTAGAAAGCATATTAAAGCAAAGTGGATACTTGAATTCAAGTCGAACATAACAGTGTAACTATGCTTTAATGCAAGCCTTGAATAGAAGTGCAATTCAAGTTCGAACACTATACGAAAAATACTTGAATTGAAGCCCAAAATGTAAGTCTTTCCCAATCCATTATAACACGGCTATGATTGTTTTTGGTTATTTATGTTAACTTACACATTGAAAATGTTGGTCTTGAGTGCAGGAAAACATGTACGGTGCATAATTCGTTTGCTTAATTCCTACGCTGTTAAGAAGCTAAGAGGTGTGTTTAGTTTTACTGAAATGAGGAAAACATAGAATGTTAGTGCAGAGTTTAGATCCAATTGAATTCGACTTACCTTTTGAGTATAATCCGTGTATGATAATTAGACTTTAATAGTGAATTTTATCGTTGATCTATAAGTTTATGTGTGAGATTTTACTTTAATCTCGGCAGGAAAATTATTATTTTGGATATTTTTTTAATTTATATTTCAATATTGACATAATTTAAAAAAAAAAACAAATAATTTGTTTTAACTTGATTAAGACAGGAAAAAATGTTTGAAATAAAGCATTATTCAATCAAGATTTAATATATTGTATTTGAATTTTAAGGTTTTCCTTACTTATTGGTATATGAAAATAAAATAAAGAGAAAAACTCTTGCTATCCTTCTAAGCTCTCTTATATAACTTTCATATTAACGTTTTTATATTTATTTAAACATTTTCTTGAACATAAAATAGACTTTAGTCGAAATATCGAAAATTAGAAATTAAATTTAAATAAAAAGAGTTTTTATTGTTACCTACTTGAGAGATAAACTATAAGTTTCCATAAGTTCCATAAGTTAAAAGTACTGAAAAAAGTTCTATAGAGCAGAATTTTCCCATCTCTGGTTTTTGTCTAACTTCCGCATAAGTCTAACTCCCGCATATACAAACAGTCATTCACCTTTTATTGAAAGTGGTAGCTATAATTGGGAATTGTGGTTTTAGATATGACTATTTTATTTATTTTTTTTTTGTAGAAAAACAGAAATGACATATTGACAGAGTTTTATTTTTAAAGAGGTATAATTCTATTGGTTTCGAAGAGAGTAAACATTTTTACAAATTTAATTTTTTATTTGAATATTTGTATGTACCTAGCTACACTCAAGGAAAAAGTTTTATCATACTGATGATATTGTTTCATAAATCGCTTGTCATCAATTATTCATCATATCTGCGAAGTTTTCATAAATATGATGACAAGTTCATAACAATTTTTTTGTTCGAAAACGCACATAAACTTTAACTTATATTGATTAAACTGAAATTTTTTTTGCTTATACTATTAAATGTAATCGTTTTGACAAATTTCATAAAACTTCGTCCGTTCCTTTACAGGCGTACTATTGGAATTCTGTTTGTCCTTGAACCAAAATTACAGCTTTTTTGAAAAGCTTAAGCTTCAATCTTACTTTGTGTTAAGTAGCTACGGTTTTTATATATTTGTTTTTATAATTTTGAAATTTAATCCCCATAAATATGTTTTTGAAAATTGTGTTCATTTTTGAAAATTGAGTTCATTTTAAAATATTTATTTGTTGAAATTTGAGGAAATTCTTAATTTAACGCTTTCGCGTTTCCAAACGGAACACATGAACAAAAATATATTGTAAATTTAGTCTTCTATTGAAATAGCTTAATTTCTTTATATAAAACACTTATTTGAGGCATTTATGGAAACTTGAAAATACCAAGCCTGGAGGCGGGCTTGCCGGTTAGAGGGTTAAATATTATTTGATGTGATCTTAATTTAACATAGAATTTTTGAATACAATATAAAATGTTTATGAAACGTTTCATAATATTTTTTGAAATATTTCATAAAATGGCCATATTTAACTTTTATAGAATTTGATATTGCCCAATATTTATTTTTTTAAAAGCGATGTTATTGTTTTTTGCTGTTTTAAAACATAGACTACACTCAAACAAAAAAGTTTGTAAAGTCAGCAAAAAGTTTTGCTGAGTCAGCAAAATTTTAGTCAGAAGGATGCTTGCAAAAAAGTTGCTAATGTCAGCAACAAAATTTGTAGATTCAGCAAAAGTTTTGCTAACACTTAGTAGATTAGAAATAAAAAAGCCTTGCTAAAAATTAATAAATTTTTTTGCTGAATTTTAGTAGACTGAAAAAAAAACGCAAAAAATTTGTAGAAAAAATTGTAATTTAGTTAATTTATTTGCTGAAAATCATAAAACTTATTTTTCTGATTCTTTTAAAAATAATTTACTATAATAACGAAATATAAAAATTTTCATTTTCCCACATTGACGACATGAATTAATTTAATATCTGAAAATATATAGAAATAAATATATATAACATAACACCAATTTTATTTCAATTACTTACATCAATGGTTGTCTAAATGATGCTATAGTTTAAAGGACGCAACTACCGAAGATAATTATAAAAACGAAAAAATAAACAAAAACAAACGAAACGAAAAAAACAACCCTTTTTGCAATAAGAAAAAGGAACCATAAAAATCTACCTAAGATGTGTGTCTTTGTCTTTCGCTTTACTCTGTCTACATGTCTGTATATGTTTGCTTGCAATTTGGCCACACTATTATTAATCTATAAACATGTAGTTTAAATAAATAAATATTTTATTTTGTCTTTTATTTAATTAATAGACAATTATTTTCACAAGCCGGTGACAACGCAAAATTTAAGTTGTTTTAATCCTCAATTTTGTTTTATGTATGAAAAAGAGATACAAAAACTTCCATGGTTGATGTTTTTTATATGTCTTATTAGAGTTGTATCATTTTCCTCTTCTCCACTACATCTTGACATGCCGCGACATCTGCTTCATTCTGCGCATATCTTTCAATCTGGTTGTCGTCTACACTATTAATGTGCTTATCAGCTTAATTTTTTTTAGCAAAATTAATTAGTTAAACATTAGTATATTAGTAAAGCATTAGTATAAAACAGTTAAGTGCTGCATAAGTATAACAAAAATTTAAGCTGAAAACACGATTTTAGCAAAAAATTTTGCTAAAAAATAGTATACCTGAATTATAAGACGTTTTACTAACTTTTCAACTAACTTATTTTTTTGAGTGTACAAAGAAGTTCAAATAAATTTCACTTTACAAATAGTATCGGTGTCGTATACTTTATATTAAGTCTTATGAACAAAATAATAACACTCATACGCCAAGTAATACCTTATGAAACGTAGTTCCTCTCAGCAAAGACGCAAAATAGAATATATATGGAAAATTATTTTGAGTTTAACATAAATATTTAAAAAAAATTAGTGTCATTCCATGTAAAACCGAACACTTTCCATGTCAGAAAAACAAAGAATGCATATTTTGGAGACTCTAGCTGTTGTAAAACCTCGGGTTCTTATGAGATCGTTAGCCAGATCGAAGAACTAGTTCCAACCCAGCTAATATGGTTGATTTGCTTTATTTTTAGAAAATATATGGAGGTTGCAAGCTCGCTATAAATTAAAAATAACATAAAAATTACCTCGATGTACATAAAAACAAAAAACTAACAAAACTGTGAAAACTAACATTTTTTTTATATAAATAGAATAGAACAGAATAATTTGGTCTAAGTCCTTGGGGACTTAAACCAAAATGTTAAGTCCCTAAGCTAAAAAGTTAAGTCCTTAGTTAATTAAACAAAAAAAGTTAATTCCCTAGAGAATTAAACGAAAATGGCACTAAAACTTAAATTCATTGAATCTTAATGTTTTAGTCATGAATTTAATTTACTAAATTTGAGTTCTTTGAATTTATTCTTAGTAATTTCTTATTACAGAATTAATTCCTTGAATTAAGGAATATTATTCAAGTATAGGAAATTCATTCCCAAATGGAACGAATTCTTCAAAGCTCTGGTGGTGTTGTTAAATTTTGACAAATTTTAAGCTCATTCTTAGTACAACATTTATAATTATTTAACAAAATTTGGAAAATGCAAGCTAGTGTATAAATATATATTTCTAAGGAGAAATTATATATATACCAGATAATATATATACATTTTCAGAACATTTTCCAGCCAGTAACACACAAAACTGTGAAAGTTTATCATCTTTAGATGAAGTTTTAGCGCACTCTAAAAGTATTAGTAACAAAAAATCTAATTGCTTAGACAATATTTAAAATTTGATTATAAAAAAACTTAAAATTAAAGCTTTTGAATACCTTACGATTATTTTTAATAATTGTTTTAATAATTCGTATTTTCCGGATGCGTGGAAAACTTCGGAAATTATACCCATTCAAAAGAAGTCAAATATTGCGGATGTTAACAATTTGCGTATAAACTACTTTCGAATTTAGGAAAATTTTTTGAAAAAATTATAATGGAAAAAATGGACATATGATCATATATTCCTGATCTGCAATTTGTAGTAAAAAATGGTCATTCTACTGTTGATGCCTTAAAAAATTTCATAATGACGTGGTTTCTAATCTTCGTAATCGCTGTTGTACTTTAGCGGTTTAGATGTAGAAAAAGCATTTGACCATGCTTTTCACAAAGCTTCCATTGTAAAACTTTTTCAAAGCTTTTTTACTAATAGAAATTTTTGTGTCCACTTAAACAGTAAGTCGTCAGATTTTGTTATACGTTTTTATAATGATGAAAATTAATACCTCTAAGAATGAAGCGATTTGTCTCCGCAATGCATCTGGAAAATGTAGAAATGTTTTTGTGCCAGAGAGTAAAAGGCTGGAGTTATTTCTTGATGGTATTGAAATTCCCATTACCGAAAAAATAAAATATCTCTTGTAAACTTGAATCGTCATGTCAGAATCGTTTTGAGTAAGTCTTATAAAATATTGCGAGCATTTTCTAAAATTGTATGCAATAAATGTTTGAAAAGGAGGACTAAACTTTTATTATATAAAATGAGTATAAGACCAGTTTTCTTATATGGTTTCCCCATATGGTTTAACATTTCCCCAATCATAATAAATAGAAATTGAAATTCTGGAACGATAAATTTTAAGATGTTGTATAGGATTGAACTACGAATCAACCAATAAGCGATTTTCTAATCACTGTATTTATAGTCAAGCTGAAGTAACTCCAATTGGTCTTTATGTTTGTGACATTTTAAAAAGGTTTATAGCAAGAAGAATTAAAAATCATAATAATAACTAATCATATTAAAAACATTTTTTATGAGCAAATGTAAGAAACTACTGTAATTGTAAGGTACTATTGTACCATATTTGTACTTTCAATATTGTTTCGAGTGTATTTTTTATAATTTGTAACAAAGTCATATCAATTTTGTAAAATAAACTTCAGTTTGAATTGAGAAATTGAAAAGAAAACAACTATTAAAATTCTGGTGTGGGGTGTCACAAAAATAAAAAATTGAAAAAAATTTAAAATGGATTTAAAACCAACACGCCAAGCCATAATTGAAGCTCCTAATGCGGCCAAAATATCTTTTCCTGAGCAAGCAACAATATTTCAATTGAGATCACTTTATAATGCTTTGCCTCAATTTCAAAATGAAAGTCGTGGTACTGAGGATGTACCAATGGATTCTGGTAGATGTGCTACTACCAATGATGAAAATAGGGTTGAAAGATGTGTTGCTTTGACCGCTGCTGCTGCCGATGTTGATAATACTGCTGTTATTCCCTCTGGTATTGGGAATTTGATTGATTTTCCACATTCTAGTGGTATTGTTTCCGATGTTACTGCCACCACTTCTAATATTTCCCATGGAGTACACCGCAAACGTTTTGGCTTCTGGCGCTGATGTTACTAACACAGAAGCAAACGTTTTTTGCACAAACTCAATGCAAGATAATTTTAATGTTGCCCGAAACCAAATAGATGAAGAACAACAATTGGCAAAGCAAGTTAAAATTTTACAAATGCGATGTGAAATGATAAATTTACAAAAACAACTTCAATCTTTAGAATTTGTTGATAGTCAAACTCACAACACCCGCCTAATAAATTATGAAGAACTTGTTATAGTTGTTCAGAAATTCAGTGGCGATGATAATCAAGACATTTTAAAATGGTTTAAACATTTTGAATATTATACCCACACATGTGGATATAATGATCATGATCTATTACTGGGATTTGCTTATTCTAAAACATCATGAATCGTGCTTAAGTTACTTTATTGCAATGCAACAGATTGCAGCTGAAGCTAATATTGACGAAAAAGAGTTAATCGATATCATTATCGATGGATTTCAAGACAAATCAAACAATATTGCTTTATTATATGGAGCCTCAACAATTGAAGAATTAATTGAAAGTTTGGATCGTTATGAACAACGCCGAGTTCATAAGCTGCAAATGTTAGAAAAACAAAAGACAAATTCAAAATCGAACGTAAGATGTTTTAATTGCTCTCAATTTGGACATTTCCAGAGTTCATGTCCAAAACCTCTTCGTCCCCCTGGTTCTTGCCTTTTATGTCATAAAGTGGGCCACTATAACAAGGACTGCCCAAATAAGAAATTACCTGTAACAGTAGCATCAGTTTTTCAAGAAAGGCAAATCGTTACTGATGAAAATTTAGTTAATCCAATGCAATTGGACTTATACAAACTACCTATACCGATTGGGTATATTAATGCAAAACTTCCAAATTTCGACTTACATAGCAATATATGTATGTCCCAGCTTTTATACCAGAAGCACTCCTGGTACTCAAAGAGGGTAGTAGTATTTTTGTGATATTTGTGCGTTGTTTTTATTTTATGTTAGTCTTATTTAGTCTGTAATTTTAGTTTTAAGTTAGAATTAAGTTAATTTTAAGAGATTATCTCTCCAATTTTGTAAGTCCCGGGAGTAAGGACATACTGAACGTTTTTGGAAACTTTTCGATTTTTTACCTAATTAAATATAAAGCTTGGTGCTTTGTGAAGCAACTTCTGAATTTTTAGTATAATAGAACTCAAAATTTTTCCAAAGAGAAGCTAAAATTGTTGTTAATTTAATTATTTTTATTTAAAAAAAAAATATATATATATAATTTTCCACCGATCGAGAACGTTACATCGTGTAACTATAAAATTTGCTTGATAGAATAACGTTTTGTAAATGTTATATCACACACCTAGTTCAAAATTGACACAACTGAAAATTTTTAATTTTTCATAAATCGAAAAAAAATATTTCCAACTTTATACCAATTGAAATATAAAGAAAGGTATAAATGTTTTTTAGAAACAGTTAGCAACATCAAAATACACTGTTATTTATATTTTATAGATAATAGTTTAAGCATATAAACCCGAAAAATTAAAATTTTGAGTTGAGTCACTTTTGAACTAGGTGTGCGGTATACTTCATGGTTTGAGTTGTAGAGTATTCAACGAATGTGTTGTCCAAATTGATTTTGTACTCACAATTTGTAAATTTAGTAAAACAATTGTATATAATGTACTAAAAACAAGCGCAAAATATATTCATAATTAACCAAGCCCATTTCTCGCACTTTTTTCAAGCATTGTAAAAATTGTTACAATTTTTATTCGTTATATATAGTGCAAAAAAATACAGTAAATTTGAGATCTATACGACACAGTTTTTTCCGTAGCGGGGCATTTGGCTTGGAAACTTTAATTTTAAATCTTCAATAACGATTTTAAGATTTCCGTTGTATTTTTTCACTACACTTAGAATACTATGTAGGTACAGACCACTGCAAATGTAGTTGAAAACAAATGAAATTTCATTTAAGAAAGGACGACTTATATTACAGTAAATTCAACTAAAATTGTCATTTGTTTTTTAATGCTCAAAAAATGACTAACAATTGTAGTAAAAACGAACCACATGGTAGTAAAAAGTAAATAAACATTTTTTTTTTTTTATTTTTTTAAATAACCAAAAATCAACTGTAAAAAATGAATATAAAATCACAAAACAGTCAGTTGATGTGAGTTGTTTTTTTAAATGAACTACAAGGTTAGTAACAAATTTAATTTGTTCTACAAATGACTGACATTTACATTAAAAATAAAGAAACTACATTACAACCCAAAAACCTATATAATTTTAAAGCAGAATTTCCCTGAGTTTATACTTTCTTTGGCGCTTTAAGATTATAAGATAAATTATTTTATACCACGGCAAAACAATATGTGCAGAATTATTAAAAAAAGTTGTCATTTTGAAATTCCTGAACTTTAAAATTTAAAATAAAAATAAATAAAGATTTAAAAACAAAATAAAACCATACGGTTTCTCGTCGGAAAAGTATATTGAGTAAATTAGGGGGAAACTTCTGGCTTCAGTCGCATTTACGGGTAAAGTACTTAATGTAAAGTAATTCATAATTTAAGCGAAAGTCACTTTTTTATAATGAAATATAAGCAAATATAATATATTAAATTACAACTAAAAAACACGACTTTAAACCATTGATTGCGAATTCAGTTGAAGATTTTAGTCATATTCGCAGACAATCGATTCCACACAGAAAAACTCTTGGCACCAACAGACAGAGGGCCAGAGCAACCATTTTATTTATTATTTTTTTTTTTTTTTTTGACTAAAAGTCTTTAAAATCAATAACTCCACTTTGTTTAGTAGTTATTGATGTAGTTCCAGTAAAATTTTCTTGGCGACAAATTGCCTACTATCCATTTGAATTAGCCCCAAACTCAAAAAATCGATTAAAATTATAAAGTGTAGGTGCTTTTTTGAACTTATTTTAAGGAGATTCAAATTCTCTTTCTGACAAGTTGAACTTTATACTGGTTTAGATGTCATTGTCAAAAAACGTGATAAATAAAATATTTCCGTAACAATTTGAGGAAATGTAGTATAAAAAACCCATTTTTTTGAATTTACCTTTTGTCGAAGAGTTACACCACTTTGCATTGCATTATATGAAGCATATATAGATGGAAACATATACATTTGAATATCATATTTAAAAAAAAAAACTTTCCCAGTTTGTGCGCAATTTTATATATGGGTATTCATAGTGAAGATCATATTTGTATATATTTTCTTTTTATAATTAAAAAAAAGATACATAACCTTTTAAAGTTTTTTTTTTACAATGTTAAAAGATCATAATCGTATAAAAGAGCAACCATAACATATATGAAATGTGCAAACGTTTTGCTTACCACGCATTTTCCGGTACATTGGAATTATCACCAACTCAGAAAACTTATTGGTGCACTATTTCAGCTAACTAACCCAAAGCGAAAGAATTTTAAACAAAATAGCAAGTTATGACCAACTTCTGCAGCTTTATTTCGTTCTCTGTTCTGAATTTCTAAAATTTTATTGCAAAATGAGAATCAGAATCAGCTACCTTCCACCCAAGTCAAGACAAAGAATTAGAAATAACAAATTCGTTATAAGCCAAAAAACTTGAATACATTTTGTAATACTAAGCCCTATTAACTTATCTCAAGTTAACCAAAGTGTAAGGCTTAACCATGGTAATAAATGTCAAATTAATGTGAAAATATCTGTGATTAAAGTCAAGCTATGGTTATTAATATAAAAGTTCCCGTCCTTAATTATTTTTTCATTTGAGGCAACAGACTTATTATTTTGAGTGTAAATTCTATTAATACCTAATTATACAACATATATTCACATATCTAGAAACTACCACTAGTGAATATTAAAAGTGGCCTGGAACCCAGCCCTTGACACTGGGCTGGGTTCCTGGCCATGAGGGCATGAGGGCAACGAACGGGCTGACTGTTTAGCCAACTGCGGAGCTCGTCGACAATTCATTGGCCCTGAACCCTTCTGTGGCGTACCCAATGGGTATGTCGGAGAGAGGCTAAGAAGATGGAGGAAGTCGGAGTTTTGGGCCTATTGGGCCAGATCGTCTGGGCAGCGACAGGCGAGGCTGTTTATATCTCCCTCTGGGCAGAGGTCGCGGAAACTCTTGTCTATGACGACGGGCGAACTAAGGACCGTGACGTGTTACCTCACGTGACACTGTTGTCTTAGGTATCAATTGTACAAGATGGGACGATCCTCTACGGATACGTGCAGGTTTTGTGAATTGGAACCCGAGACCTCAGAGCATGATCTCTGCAAATGTCCGACGTTTGGAACTGTTTACCGGGTAGGATAGTCGGCTTCGTAGGGAGCCTGAACCTATAGGGTATATTCGCTGGCAGCACAAAATACCAACTTCTGGTAGCCGTGCATAGTGCCACTCTAGTCTAATCTAAAGGGTGATTTTTCAGCAACTTTTTTTTTTGGTAACACTATTTTTGGCAGCTCAGCTCTTTTCGTGTAACATGTTACTGTTAAACATGTTCAGTTTGGTCTATAATTTAACCATGATTCGACTTACAAACGAACAACGCTTGCAGATTATTGAATTTTATTATCCAGCTTTCATGCTCGGTTAAGAAAGTGCATCGTGCACTTCTTCCAATTTATGGTCAGTTTGTGCGGCCTTCTGAGGCGGCTATTCGAAACTTTGTGACTAAATTTCGGACCAAATTTACATTATCGGACATTAAACCACCAGCACGTATACGTAGTGCGCGGACAGAGGAAAATATCGCAGCTGTATCCAAAATTGTTGTTGATGACCGAAATTGTTGTTATCTATTCAACTACGTGGAAAATTTTGGGGAAGGATTTGGGTGTAAGATCTTTCGAAATACAGCTGGTGCAAGAATTGACGTGAACAAGCTAAATTGCCGAATTTGCTATGAAGAGAATCCAGAAGCATTGCAAGAACTGCCAATGCATCCCGAAAAAGGCACTGTTTGGTGTGGATTATGGGCCGGTGGCATCATTGCACGATACTTTTTCAAAGACGACGAATGCAGGAACGTTACTGTGAATGGCGAGCGCTACTGTGCAATGATTACTATTTTTTTTCCCCCAAAAATTTAAGAGCTGGACTTGGGTGACATGTGGTTTCAACAAGTCGATGTCACATAGCATGCAAAACAATGGCCTAGTTGAGAGTCGAGTTCGGGGAACAGTTTATTTCAAGTTTTGGGCCGGTCAATGGGCCACCTAAATCGTGCGACTTAACGCCTTTAGACTATTTTGTTGTGGGGCTAGGAAGCCAATATTAAATATTACACTGGAAGCCAATATTGAAGAATTTATTCGTGACATACCGGCCGATATGTTGGAAAGAGTATGCCAAAATTGGGCCCACCGTATGAACCATTTGAAATCATCTTTAAACATTGAATTATATAGATCATTCTACTGATTCATATAAAGATTTCATACATTTCTCTAAATTTTATGTGTTTTTTTTTTTGTAAATCAAATCCGAAAGCTCTTAAAAAATTACCCTTTACAAAAACTTTTCAACACAAAATAATGTTTTTTCTAAAAGTTTTATGTTTACACATTTCTCAGTAGTAATTTCTCATTTTTATAATACCTCCTGCGCGGTCAAACAATATTCATTTTAAAAATTTTGTCAGAAAATTTTTAAAAATGTAATGCGCATTTTGGATTTTTTGCTATAAATGTCTTTAATAGGTTGACTTGGGACTTTTTTTAAAATGCTTTCAATATCATGACAATACAAATATAATTCCCTAGATGTGATGGATATACAAAAATAGAAAGTTTGCTATATAAATAGACATAAAAATTCTTTTGTTTAGTTTGGTATTCTGTTGATTTATTAAATAAAAAAATACATTACCTGTTTTTGTTTTGGGTTTCTTTGTATTTTTTTTTTTGCACTAATTTTTGATTACTTTATTATGTCTTCCATTTAATGGGACTTCTGAGCGTGTACATAATATAAAATATTTTTATATTCACATCATTTTACCTTACAATTACTGTAGAATGGGGAGCATTCGCCACCTTTTTTAAAGCACTCTCTTAACTCAAGTAAATTTGAAAAAATTTTTTTTATCTTAAATTTTACACATTTTAACTTTATTTCTTATGTTTAAAACATACATTATCTTTATTACTTATATTTAGGTTTTTAGGATTTCCAAAGTAACTCAAATCAGTTTAGCTGCTCACGCATTTGATGAATTCGTCAGCTATAAATATAACGATTCTGGGCGAAAACTTACATTTAATAATTAATAATCATAAAAATGGATATCAATAGCTGAAATATCATAGAAAAAAAATTTAAAAAAAAATATTTTCTTTGAATTTATGGAACGAAAACTAAGTCTATTACGTATACGTCCTTTAAAGAACTACAAATTTTTGCTAACTAAACTACCCAACCTGGTGGTCATATGTGCCCTATGATCAGCCGCTAACATAATTTTTGTTTTTTTTACACCATTTAGAAATAAATTTTAAAAAAATTGTGTTTATATTATAAATTAATATCAACGCTTCGACGTGTAAAATTGTATTTTGTTTTAATGCACGAAATGAAAAAGTTATTCTATATACACCTATCCCTTGTTTTACACGATAGATACGTCCAAGAAAAATCGTGTATATCGAATTTTAAAAAGTCTGTATGCAAAATCATATTCCTCGATTTCCACGATAAATAAAGAAATAGTGATAAAGCGAAATCATATAAAAAAAATACCGTGTAAGTAGAGAGATATATGTATTCTAACTTTATAGCAACCCACAAAATACAAAATCCTATCCTCGACCACGTGTGAAGTACAAGTGTAAAATTTAGTGACATAGAAGATGATCAATAAATGTACATATTATGGAAAATAATATTTTAATAAATCTTTTAACGATGGTGGCATATGTGCTCCAGTGGAGATACCTTTCCCTTCTACCTTACAGTCTCCCGGTGGGATACAAAGAAAAAGTTAACGGTATTTTTGTTTAGAGTCCCAATCTCATGTAGCGTCAAAAATTACCACATTTTTGAACATATATATTTCTAAATTTATAACGAGCTTTCAACCTCCGAATATTTACAAAAAAAAGAGCAAATCAAACATATTAGCTAGGTTGATATTACTATATATACTATATTACTATAAGCAGAGCTTAAGCAAAAACGTTTTAATCATGAATTTTGCTGCCCGCTCTCGTCTCCTTAATAATCGATTACGTGGCTATGGTATTTTCCTAACAAGCATCATTACATTACTAAACTTTGAAGACCAAAAAATGTTCTATTTATACAGTTCTTTTAATTTTTTGTTTTTCATTATTTAAATGTTGTTTTTAATTTGTACCTCCGTATATTTACAAAAATAAAGTAAGTCAAACATATTAGCTAGGTTGATACAAGTATTTCGATTGGTTTTATTTCGTATTGTTAAACAAAAACAGAATTTCGGTTGAAACATTATATTTTAAATCTGTCAGAAAAGATTTGATTGTGACAATCAAGTAATTCGATTGCTTCAACGAAGCCATTCATTTGGCAATAAATTAGCTTGACACGATGAAACTGTTTTCCCTGTGCATTAATTGTTGTATAAAACATGTGCGATAACTTTCAAAAATATGAGTCCCTATACTATGTAGGTAAAGAACACTGCAAATATAGTTGAAAAAAATTATATTTCATTTAAAGAAAGGACGACTTACAATACAGTAAATTTAACCAACATTGTCATTTGTTTTTTAATGTTCAAAAAATGACTAACAATTGTAATAAAAATGAACCACATGGTAGTAAAAAATAAACAAAAATTTAATTTTATTTTTTTTAAATAACAAAAAACAACTGTAAAAAATGAATGTAAAATCATAAAATAGTCATTTGATGTGGTTTGTTTTTAAAATGAACTATAAGGTAAGTAAAAAATTTAATCTGTTCTTCAAATGATTTACATTTACATTTAAAATAAAGAAACTGTATAACAACCCAAACAACTACATACTTTTAAAGCAGAAGTTCCCTGATTGTTTATCCTGATTTCATTATGATCACAAACAATCCATAGGGAAAATCTACTTTTTAGTTATTTTCTATTATAAAGTATATAAAAAACTTATTTATGATACTTTAATAATTTTTTTTTGTTTTATTTATAAAATTCTATGCATTTTTGCTTTATTTTGTGTTTAAAATTAGGTGTTTTTTCTGTATAATAAACATGTTATTTTCTTTATATTTTTTATACTTTTAAACGGTATTTTCTACTTTTTCTCAAAACAATTTTGCCTTCGTCAAACTAACTTTGTAAAACACAAAGTTCATTGCTTTTTTTTTCTTTTTTTTTATAAAACCATGCTGGCAGTTTTTTAAAAAAGCAAGCGAGCTACCACCTCAGCCAATTCTGCTTGTGCATAGTTGCTGACAAACAAGCAAGTTCTAAATGTCAGCGTTCATTAATATTGTTTCCTACATTATTGTTTTTCCGGAGTTCAAGAACGCGGCTGGCACTTAATATTCTTTCAATTTTTCCGTAACTTATAAGCATCAAAGCAAAGCACTTCTTAAAGCGCTTATGGATTTTTAAATAAATTCTTAAGCAAGACAATTGCTTGGCCTAGTTTTAATTTAGAACTTCCTTTTATTTTTAAATTTATTCTCCTTATAAAGGTTCTTAAATCTAATCGTAATTCATTAATCCTAACAATCATTGCATGTGCACATGTAAACAATATACTTACATATACATATATAAACTTATGTCTATTTACTATGTAAGATAAACTAAACAGCCGATTAGAGACGTGAGTTTAATCAGATCTGTGTAATAATCGTTTATGTGTGGTGGTGTTAGTAAATATAAACGAAAAACAAGACAAATGATACAACATCATAAAAAATGTAAAGCAAAAAAACATACTACAACAAAATATTGTTGAGGTGCAGTTCTGCCCGTAAATGCAAAACTAAATAAACGAACAACTGAAAAAACTGCTATGCAATACGTACTGGTTTAACCAGTCCCGGGATATGTCCTTCAAGGGCATATAACTAAAAATGTATAGTCTTTTAAATCGTAATAAAATTTTTTTTTTGGAATTTGAAAAGTAAATACAATTACTTTTCAATAAATACTAGTTTTACATGTAGTCCAAATGTGTATAAAAGCAAAAACATTGCCAATGTAAAATAAGACTGAGAGTGCTTGTTAAGTGGTGAATGTCCTTTTCATCGGTCAGGCGACCAGTTCATTAATATAATTAACATCAGTTAAACCATATCAATGGCAAATTATACTTCAAACATAATGCAGTTTAATATAGAAGATTTTTTTTTAAAGCACATGAACATAAAGACTGAGATCAAAATAAGTATAACATACATTTTCACTTGCAAGTTTTCTCTTATGTAAAAATTAAAAATTTATATACTTAACTTTGAAAACGTATAAAAAATCGTGTATCAACAACCAATCTTATCGGAAGATTATGTGCCTTTGATTAACCCCTTAAACAATAAAGATATTAAATCATTTGTAAAAATTGTTACGAAATTTTTAATTGAACTTTGAAAACAAGTAATAAAAATCCATAACTGGCTAAAAAGATATGGTATTGGAGTTTTTATATTAGCACAGGGACCATCATTTTATAGATGTGTGGCGTGGAATAAGGCGCGGAATTAGTGACTCGTATGGAAAAATATTTAGTGCATTTCTTGGTGGTTTTGGGGAAAACAAAGCGGGTAGCAAAATATGACAATCGTTAAACGTCAAAAAAAACCTAGTTAAATTGTTCTCGGGAGGTAAAAACTCAGACCAAACATCTTTGAGAAAAATTTATTAAAAAAAATTTAGTGAAAATCTAAATGCTATAGAAAATATGAATAAACATTAAGCACAAACAAATTTTTTCGAACATGTAAACAAATCAGAGGATCCTATAATGTATAAAATTAATATTAAAATTTTAGATAAATATCTTTAAAGGAGGAAGCTGACACAGCTCCGTAAAACATCACAACGTGTTCATAATTAATTAACTTGCAAAAAAAAAAACTTAAAGTCAAATAACTTTTTTTTTATAAAAATTAAAAATAACTTTTATTAAACTCAAAAAAAAAAAAAATAAAAGTCAAAAATAAATAAAGTTTTTCTAGAAAAAATAAAAATTTAGATTTAAAAAGCAGATAAATTTATGAATGACTTTTCCACAAGCATGAATATGTCAGGAGCGGATCCAGGACAAGATTTTGCGGGTGGAAAGTTAGAGTATTTTTCATAAATTTTCTATTCTTTTTAATTTTTTATTTTCGGCGAAAAAATGTCCCATTTTTACTCCGCCCTTAATCCGTGCCTGAATATGGTATACTAGAGTCAGTTATTCGGCATTTGCCTCTACATTCGTTTTTCTTTTTTAATTTGAAAACAGCTGTTATTTTAGGTCCATAATTTTAAAGTAAAACCTTTCAGTATATGCATATGCATAACATTACTGTTTCCACTTTTGATATTCGGACACTACGAGCATTTCTCTGACCAAAACTGTATAAACGTACACGGTAATATATTACGGCAAAACCCCAATAACGAACACAAAGTAATACCTTAAAGAAAAGCCTACATATTAAATATGCAATGAATTTCTTTTTTGGTTTCGCTATATTGCACAATGGTAAAAACTGGCCAAAACTACAAAAAAAAATTTAACTTTATTTTTAGAAATTTTGATGCCATACGACCTACCCTTGTTATTGTAAGTTAGTCATGTTAAACTTTATGATAGACCAAAATTGCAACTTTTCTTATATCGATTTCCTAATTAAATATTATCATTTTCAAACTATGAATTAAAAATTCCAGCTGTCTTTTAGCCATTTAATTAACTGAAAGCATGTTTGTGACTTTATGTTTTTCAAATGAATTATTGGGTAATGATATCACAAAAGTACCAGTAGATATTTCGAAGCAAATTTCATTAGAATCGGTCCATGTACTAAGACTATATACCCAGCAAAAAATTTTCGAAAATTGGAAGCAGTAACAGCAGGCGGGAAGCAGTACATTGCTTCCAAAACTGCAGTAGAGCATGCATTGCTCCTAATAATGCAATATTGTAAGGCAAAGATTTATATCCTTCTTAAAAGCAATAAAAGAAGCAACAACATTTTCTTTATTTATATTTTGGACATTCGCGAAAGTTTTTAAAACATTTTTTTTTAAAACATTAATTTAAATGTTTTTATTTTTTTCCAATCGGCCAATCGAGTGTAACACACAATGTTCACAATTTACTTCATCTTAAAGATGTTGCACATCAATTTGGTACGCTTTCCAATATTACTGCCTACCCATTTGAGAATATGATGAAAGGCCTCAAAAAAGCTATTAGAAAACCTCAATACATAGAGCAGCAACTTTTTAATTACTACACTGACTTACCATTATTAAGAAAACCCAAAATTATTGGAACAAATCATAATTCAAAAGACAAATTCAAGTCGTATAATTCAGACAATGGATATTTTGCGATAACTTCTAAGGAAAAGTATTGCTTAATTTCTGACAACATTCCCGTTGAAATAACAGCATTTACTAAAGACGGAAATATTGAAGTCAATGTTTTTATTAATCCAAAATATTTTTTTTCTGAGCCAGTTCATTCAAAGGAACTTGGAATATTTGTTGTAAACTTAAGATCATTTAGAAAATACACTTTTAAACTTGAACAAATATGTGCCAAATTATTATCTTTACCATTTGAAAATCAGCAAATATTAATTTCATTTGCCCATTCCACTTAAAAGAAATATATTTTTTAAAACACGTTTACTCACATATAAAAAATATACTCGTAAACTCAAAATAGTTATATTTAATCACTTAAGTTTAGCAATATGGGTCGCACTAAAATAGCTAAGACTTCTTCAAATGATTTGTCAACATCGACATCCGCTGAAATTCTTTTAAAATTAGATAAAATGCTTGAGAATTTAAGCGAGATTGCTAAAACCAATAAAGAGCAACAGATCATCGTGGGTCAAAATTCACAGTTAATTGAAGAAATTAAGCAGTTAAAAGGTATACAAAATAATTCGCAATTTATTATAAAAGTAACCATTTATGTTTTATTATTTTTTTTTTCAGAAATCGTTTGCAATCAAAACAAAATTATTGTTGACTTAATTACTGAACAAAGCGTTATTTTAAAGTCCAACTTAACTCCTGGTATGAATTCAATAAAATACATGGATCAATTTCCACTTGAATCCGAAGAAGAATTAGAGGATATGGAACTGGAAATTTCTGACGAAACAAAGGAAGCAATTGTAATACTTTTGACATACATATATATTTTTGTTTTGATTTGAATTAAATTGTTTTTTGACTTTTAATTTAGATTGCAACAATAAAAAATATAGTTGGAAACGATGGAATAAAGAAGAAAATAACATCAATTTTTGACAAAAATCTTCTATACAATTTTAATGTAGATGGAAAAAGTGGAAAAAAAACGGCTTCTGGATTATACCAAACTAATGAATTTAATTTATAGTAAGTATTTATTAATTTCTAATTTATTTGTCTTTTTTATTTATTCATACATATACCTATAAATCTTTTTTATTTACAGAAGCTGTTTATAAGGACAAATTGCTTTCTAAGGATGGCTTTTTAAAAGAAATGAGAATGGCAGTGCGTTTGGTAAAAAATCAATGTTATAAGGATAATCACATTAAAAGAAAGGATAAAGAAAACAATGAATTTTTTGATGAAGATATAAATAATTCTCTTGCGAATGATGATAATAGTGGCCCTATTTGTAAAACCTAAAATATTTTGTCTTTAAATCAACTCTAATTAACAAGCTCATAAAAATTAGTAATTATTACTTTTCTTAATTTATTCTCCTTAATATAAAAATGAAGTAATTTTTTTTTATTTGTTTGTATTCACACTTAAAATTTTTGGTTTTCTGAATTAATAACACTTTTATTGTAATAAAAAACTTGATTCTAGTTATCAGTAACTGAACTTACTGATTTGTTTATTATCGTTTTTTTTTTAAATTCTAAGAAAACTTTTTAAAATTTATATATCTGTGAAATATTATAAAAATAAATAAAAATTTAAGTTTTTATTATATTTTGTGTACAAATGTAATACAAGTATTAATATTAATTTTAGTTTGTCAACATCGTTGGAAAAAATATTAACGGATCTCTTATGTTAATTTTTCTTTTATTTTACTTTGTTTTATAACTAAAAAATTAATTTTATATTAATTTTAATTTTTAATTAAAACATTTATTTATTTAGTATTAATGGGCTATCAAAAGTTATGTTGATAGCAATTGCTATTTAAATTTAAATCATATAAAAGTTCTATATTAAATAAAAACAAAGTTTTATAAAAAAAAAAGTATTTCTTTTGGAGGGCTTTTAGTAGCGTATAAAAATATGGCATGAATGTTACACTTCCGAGATGTAATGAATGTTGCACATCCAAGATGTCATGACTGTTGCACATTCAAGATTGCATGCATGTAGCACATTTAAGAAGCAGCAATTTATCGACATTTAAAAAGCAATGAAAAAAGCGTTTTTTAAAAAGGCATGATTTTTGCGCAATTTATATGCATATAAAAAAGCACTAAGTAGATGCAATGAGTTCACAGCATTAAAAACCCCTTATATAAACACTTTTTGGATTCAAAAACTACTGCTTCTAGGTGGGCAATTTCGAACAAAAATCATCACTTATATTTGCGCAAATGCAAGCGCTTTTAGACAAATCTCTCCCTTACAAATATGCTTCCAAGCAAGCAGTATTTTTTGCTGGGTATGTTCAAATGTCGAAATTTATTCGGTTTATTTCTTATTATTTCCTTTTCAAAGACTACCGAATTAAAATGATCATATTAATAATACTTTCTAAGGTGAAAATCATATCATTAGCTTTTGGTTGCCGCAATAAAAATGGTAACTCTATAAAAAAATATGAAAACCCTAAAAAATATTGAGTTTATTTTTTCTGTTCAGCGAATGTTACCATAAACGACTTTTTATCACGAACAATTTGTAACGAACTAGTTCCAAATAATAAAAGTTTTACAGAAAATGTATGAAAATCTACAAAAAGTTTATAATTTTACACATAAATGCTGAATACAGGAGGTTGGAAGCTTGTTATAAATAAAAAATAACATAAAAATAATCTCGATGTATATAAAAACAAAAAACTAATAAAACAGTAAAGAAAATATTACTTGAGGCAGAATAAAAACTAAAATTCTTAATATGAATATAACATTTTTGGTCTTCAAAGTTTAATAACGTCATGATGCTTGTTAGGAATATACCCTAACCACGCGTTTGATTACTAGAAAGACAGGGATGGAGCAAAATTGATAATTAATAGGTTTTTTGTTAAAGCTTTGCCTATTCTGAAGGCTCTAGTTGTTCTAAAACTTCAGGTCCTGATGAGATCTTTAGCCAGATCGAAATACTAATATCAACCTAGCTAAAATGTTTGGTTTGTTTAGTTTTTGTAAATATACGGAGGTTGGAAGCTCGTTTTAAATTAAAAATAAAGTAAAACATTTAAGTTCATATTCAATACAATTTATGTCCACATGTCATGTCCATACCAACTTGGCCAACCACTTTATTTATTGCACCCAAATTAAGGTAATAGATAAGAAAGTACGTCCTTTATTCACGTACCAAATTTCAGTTATTTACATTAACAAACAAAGAAGTTATAGAGTTATGACCGTATTTTACCACTGTGTGTGTATTGGTATGAATTGTATGTCTTAGTTGACTGTATTTGTGAATGCTTAATCTTCTTGGTATTAGTGTTCATGAGCCAGAGGCAGTAAATTTTGATTAGAATGAGCATGAAGTGTGTAAATGCTTATTGTAGGAACTAGTAGAATAAGTAACATTGTATCATGAATGAAACTAAAGATTTTACAAAATTGTCATAAAAATGTGTGTAACACTCAGGTGACATACAATATTTTATATTTTTTTTTTTTATTTGCACTGCATGTTAGAGTGGGTAAAAACTAAAGTTAAGCCGCCATCTTGGATGAAAATGCAAATGTATAATGTATGTGAACACAATTCGTTATACACATCGCTCATTTACTGCAAGAACGTCACAACTCAATAAACATGATTTTTGAGTTAATGACGCAAAACTAATCGTTATGTCACGAACCATATTGTCTAGAAAGTCGTATTAATATCTTGTATACTCAGCTCTTGAGAGAAAATATGTAGTTATTTTTTTCTTCAATGGGAAAGCAAATTGAAAACTTTAATCTCGTTTTCCACAAAATCAAAATTTCTGAGTTATGACGTTATTGGAATATATGAGCGTCATGTCAAAATATCGGCACACATTTTTTGACAAGATTTATTTTTTGAGATATGCCATAAAGTTAACAGATGTAATAAAATATACTCGCCGCAGTAAACCAAAGACCAAAAGCTCGGTATACGGGTGCCAGACTATTCTGTTCAAAGCATTTACCTTTGAATCGAGTTTAATACCCGTTATACTTTAGTTCTCATAAGTGTAATATATGATGTAAGTGAATTATGTGATGAAATTCTCTATCTGTCAAAAAAAATCTTTTAGACTGTTATCAACACATACAAAGAATACATTTAACCAACTATTTTTTCTTCTTATTATTTATTTTTTCTAACATTTGATGATTTTAATTTTTTTTACTTTTATTTGTGTTTAAACTTCGTGTAATTTGGGATCGAATTATGCCATTTGTGATAGTAATTTTGCTATCAAAATTAATTTTTTATTTCTGAAAATAAAACATTTAAACGAAGTTTTTCGTTTAGGGATATTACAGTTCGGTCCTTGATTGAAAATAAATATAAAACTTGATATTTTCATTATTAGTATTTTTATAGTTAACGATTAAACAACTGTTTTCGAAAGTTTTCACTCGATCAGAAATGCCGTAATTTTGCTCCTGGATAAGAAAACAAATATCGATATTTTATGACGCAAATACAATTGTTGATGCAGTAAACAAGAAATAAAAAGCTAAACGGGGGCGTGGCAAAAACTTTTACAATTCCTGGAATTGTAAATTCTTTAACATATGATTAAAAATTAATCTAAGGAGCCCATGATTTTTCAAAAGTAGACATATTTTCGAAAAAATAAAATTTTCGGTTAAGAATAGTTTAAAAGTAAAACAAATTAAACAGTTTTGCAAAATTAAAATTTAAGTCGTAAATAAGTGCACATCATTCCAAAAATAATTTTAGTCACTAAATCTTTTTATGTATTGATGCAAGAAGTCCCTCAGCAACTTTTTAAAAATTATGTTTCATTGTATAAATTAACTTAAGCAAAATGAAACATTTTTGCAAAAACAAATTTCTTGGAAATTATTTTTATAATGTCTGATATATCACGGAATCGGACAAACAAAATATATAATATAACCTATAATTTTCAAGAGACTAAATGTTATTGAGATGAAAAACAAGTGGAAGAAATCATAGTCTTGAATAAAAAAAAAATAAATAAAATATCCGTACCTTTACAGAGATGCTATCATTAATGGGTTAATATATATGCCAGAATAATAGTGGAAATAGTAAAAAATTTAACTTATTCGTTCATTATTATTCGTTATTTTAACGAAAGAAGTGCTCTAGAGAAAACGCGGTCTCAGAGAAATCGCTTAAATTTTTTACTGTAACTGATCTAACAAAATATTATTTTTTTTTATAATGAACATAACAAATTTGCTTGTGTCAGCCGATTGTTTTCCAACCGCATTTATTCAGTTGCTGCAGACAGAGCGGTTAAATAGAACGCCTGGATAGTTCAAATTTAGAATGCAGCTACTGGGTTTGTTAAAATTTTAGCTTAAGATATCACAAAAACCTGATATGATGAAGAAATTCTGAGATCAGATTCGTGTTCGGCGCACATCAAACCTTAAGAAAAGTATATTCTAGTCCAAGGTTAGTAATAGTTTTGGTCTGTGTTATTATTTCTAATTGAGCTACAATTTTACATTTGCTGAAAGTAAATCAATTATTTCTTTCAAACTCACATTTCTTTCTCTGTTTTTAACCACCTGGACGGTATTCTTAAAAAAAAAACTTAGGACGATATAGTTTTAAAAAAATTCTTAAAACGATATAATTTAAAAAAAAAAAATCTTCAAACGAAATAGTTTTAACAATAATAACATTTAGTTTATTACCTACCAGGCAGAAAACTCCAATCGGCACAGTGTTGGCAAAGCGTCGGTTATGCGTTGACTGAACGTGGCGATAAAAATCTTGACAGTATAGCCCTGTTACCTGATTAATAACAGTGGCCAACAGTTGGTTTGAGCTAACTTCCCACCGTTGGCATAACGTTGGTAAATAACAAAATTTTGTGCTTTTCGAATAGCTTAAATTAAATTATTTTACGAAAAATGTATAAAAAACACATTTAAAAAACAGCAATTCAGTTTGGTCTTAATGTTATACATGATACATAAATGTGTGATATATATTAAATATTTAAAATAAAAATAGTTCTAATTGATTGTAATATTGGTAAAAACAATCTCTGCCAGTATTAGTATTACGGGTGGTGCTGCTAAAACACATGCGTTGCAAAAAAACTAGTCTTTTCTTAGTACAATATTAGTTGTACTTTTGGTAGTTTTTAACGCGTTGGGCTTTACAGAAATAGCAGTGGTTTGCCAGTACTATTTTTTGGTACGGTTGGCAATTCTACCTGGGTAGTTATTTAAAAAAATAATATAAAGTAATGATATTGCTATCCAATTTGTTAATTTTTTCATTTTAAACAAATGCTTATATTTTTAAAAATTAAGAATACATTCTTGACTTTAAGATTACCATTTTTTTACACTTTTATTACTTTTAACAACTCGAAAAAACTTTAGACTTTTCGAGCTTACGGACGAATGAAAAATTGCAATTATCACCTCCTATGACAAGCCCATGTTAAAAGTACCGGTCAATTTAATATAACAGAAACGAAACTAGCACAGGTTCATACACACAAAGTTCTAGTCACGTCACTATACCAGTGACTAGTCCATTTCCCGGAATGGGCGTTTTTGTATGGATGACAATTATTTAAAACTCTATTACTGGTACAGAATTATTGGTGGTTTTCTAATAAAAAAGCTTTTATTTACGTAATTAAGAAAACTCCGTGTGCTACACAAAATGAAGCAGCGTGCCACTCAGTAACACGCTTGTCGTAGTTTTACCACGTCTACCATATTGGCTGATTCGCTCAACTTTTTTTTGGAACGACCCTAATGGGTGATTTGCTCAACTTTTTTTCGACCCACCCTAATGTACATAGCATTACTTTTCCCCACACAACAATAACAACAAAATATAACAATACGCTTCTTCCAATTCATTGAAATTATTATGGTATGAATGGCATAGTGTTATTCTTTTGTCTGTGAGAATCATTGGATTTCAAATTTATTCTCAACATTGAGGTTGAGCTATTTTTTTAAAATATTTTTTGTATATTTTTTTTTACATTTTCTACGGCTGTCTGCTTTTATAAGATGATGATAATGTTTTTGACATATATGTATGTGTTTGTGTTTTTAGGCTACATTTTTTGTTAGTTTAGATTCCAAATTTTTTTTTTGTTCTTTTTCAATGGTCCAGTTTTGAAAACATGTTGTAATATTTTGTTACAAGTACAAACAATGTATGTGGTTTTAAAACTTATTGTCGCCAAAATTTATAGAATGGAACTCAAAAAAAAAACAAAACAAATATTTGGATAATTGGTCAGCACCGACTTAAATGCTATTGTAGAATTTATATAAATAAAAATAGAAAAAAGGAATGTTTGATTATGTTTGAAATATGATAATATTTCGACTTATGGTTCATTCGCTTTTTTTTAATTCTTCAGCAGCCGTATGCCAAGTGAAACCCATTATTAAAATTATATTTTATTCTAATATAATGAAAATGAAAATTATTCAAGTTCTAGGACATACTCTATATTTCTTTATTAGGATATTGTTGTTATTGAGTTTTTGTTTTAAAATTTATAAATTGACTACTTTTAGGAATGTATTGAAAGATCTATGTTGGGAATTTTCTAGGTTCCCATCATCAGAACACTTTTTGAAAAAGTGACAATCCCATGCAAACATCAAACATTCATATAACCTAGTTATCCCACTAAATGAGAACTTGCATATGAGTTCTAAGTTAAAGACTATCACCATTGATCAAAAATAAATTGAAAACTTGTTCGATATGTGCAAGCTCTACTTTTGGTAGATATACAATATACGCTTTTTGTTTCTCTTCTCCGAATATAATATTAATATTAGACTGAACAAAATGTTTTCGAAAATAGAATAAATTGATTTCACTGCTTTCAATTCATACTATGTAGGAACCAATTCATAAAATTTATGAAATCATGCTTCCACCCAGAAAATTATTTATTCGGTTACTACGACTCACATTCGATCGAAGTTCAGTTAATTCAACAGAATTTTATTAATTAGTTTGCTTTATAATTGCATCAAAAAAAAGATTTCGAAATACATAAAAAATTTACCTTTGGCCAACAAATCCTAATCAAATCCGCATCCTACAGTTTATGAAAATATTCATTACATGTAGGAATTATTTTTTTCTGTGTAGACAAAGTTCGATTTTACAGGTTTTGTTTTTGTTTATATACATCGAGCCTTTTTTTGTAATTGTTAGTTAGTTATTTATAACGACCAATGCGAAAGACAAAACTGAAAAATTCAAATAATATTCTGCAATAAATCAATATTAAGACGAATTGGTTTTTGTTTTCCAAATTTATTTTCCTTAACGAAATGCCTTTGGGTATCGTGTAGGCTACAAAACTCATAAACAAAGCCCAAGCTTTACAAATATTAGTTTTATGTGTGCACCTATCCCTCGATTTACACGATACTTTTATTTAGAACGAGGTTGCTGCATTACTGAATGAAATCCATTTTTCTTTGAACTTTACAAAATATACATACAAAATACAATACAACACTGTGAATTATTTATGGTGTAAAAAACAGGTAGGTATGCAGAAAATTAATCCGTTTTAATTTTAAATATCAAAAATGAGCAATTTTCTCTTAAAAGAATATAGAAATTTGAGCAGAGTTGCAAAATAACAATTTTAAAAAAATGTCTAAAAATACAAAAATTTTTAAAAAAAATTCTTAAAAAGAGTGCAGAGACCATAATCAACATTTTTTGCAATTTTTTTATTAAAATTTGACTTGTTAATACACAAAGATTAAATTTAAAAAAATAAAGGGTCCGCCATCTAAAGTTTTTATTCCAACTAGTGCTTATTTCGTGAATGGTAACAATTAGCTCATGTCTGATTTGACAGATAATTAGTTTTATCCTTCCGCTGAACGAATATGGTCCGTATGTTCGTTATCTTGTGAAAAAGTGAAAGAAACTGACATCCTCATCGATAAACCAAAGCGTGAAAAGCCAAAAACAGTGCGTACACCCGAGAACATTGCTGCTGTGGCAGAAATTGTGCGTGAAGCGCCATCAACATCAATTCACCGTCGTTCTCAACAATTAAACATTTCGGAGACATCATTGAGACGAATTTTGCATAAAGACCTTGGTATGACGCCATACAAAGTCCAATTGGTTCAGGAGTTCAAAAAAAAAAGTTATTTATATTCACGATTCGTATTTTTTACCTGGGTAGCGTATAAATTTAAACTAAATGATAATTTGTTAAAAAATCGATATAATCTTCTATTTTTGAATTACTAACAAAAATTAACTATTTAAAGCAAAAATAATTGTTTTCTAGTAGTTTACTAAAAAAACTAAAATAACTGCTTTAAACGTCTGTTAAGAAAATACACTATTTTTCTTCAAGTGCTTTTCAAAATAGTTGTCTGGTATTATTTCATAGTTGTGACAACCGAATTTGGTCACCACAACTGAATTCAAATTTTTAAAACTCCATAAACAAACAAACAAGCAAAAGAAATTCCTGTTAATCAATTTTTGGCTTACCAAAAACTGTTTTAGATATCGTTATTAGAGGTGTACTAAAAAAAAGTTAGTAAAAGCCGCAACGTTTTTGCTAAGAGAATCCTTGCAGAAAAATTGCTAATATTAGCAATTTTTGTGCAAGGTTCCTCAAAGCAAAAATGCTGCACGCAAAGAAAAAACATGGTTGAGGGAAAAATACTCGAAGAACATCATACATTTTTGTATTTCTGATTGCGGCAACCATGTTGCTATGGTTGTGGACACCATAACCTTATCTGCTTTTGTATCATAATATGATAATTAGATTACCATATTATGGTTCCAAATAGATCCCAATATTATCATGTTATGGTTCCGGAAATTTTTATCATTTATCATAATATGAGAATTCTCCCAGCATTCTTTTGAGGCTGCATTAAAAAGAAATGCAAGTTTTTTAGTAGTATATTTATTTAATAATTTACACATTTATATAAATTTAGGCTTAAAATAATTTAATTAATGAAATTATTTTTGCGCTGAAGAAAAACATTTGTGAAATATTATGTCAACAATACAAGCTATATATCTGATTACAGCATAAACCACGCATTGAAATATTGTTAAGAATACAATTTCACAATACATTTATAATGATAAAACCATGTTTGCAGCAAACATAACAATTGCATTCTAATCATAGTATAGTCTTAGTTATCATAATATGCTCATGGACAAGAATTTAGTCACCATTTATTACCATATTATGATTATTGCAAACATATTATGATTATTTCGTACTACAGACTTAAAAGCACGTGCATTTTGTTTAAATTTTTCTTTTATATTTTTTTCTTTAACGATATTTTTTTGCATAATTACAAACAATTATAAAATAAAGCACTTTTTCTATCAATTTATACTTAATTTTTAACACTTTTAAGTCCACATAATAAAAATAACTTTTTTTAAGGGGTGCGCGACAATTAAACTTTTTGCATAGACTTCCAGGGTAGACTGGGTTGAGACTACAAACTTATTCCTTCTTCCGTAAACCATATCAGCATTACAATTAACACCGCTACGAATTTTTTTTAATGTCTTTTTGTTTAATATTATATAACTTGTTGTGGCTGACTGTTTCTCTCAAAATGTTTCACAAAAACTCAAACAAGAACGGAAATAAAAGAGCGAAGACGCTCATAAAAAAAATCTTACAGTTGGCGCAACTATTATATGGCTATAGTACATAGAGAAATATGATAATAAATGCTATATTATAATTATAGTCAATACAATATTATGATAACTAAAAAGAAAGGGAAATTTTTACTAGAACATGATGAAGGCAACCATATTATTGGTGGAATATGATTGATACAACAATAATTTAATTGAAACAACCATTTATGGCTGTAGGAAACATAGTTTTGTGGCCGCAATCGTATTGCAATCATAGTCTCTTTAATGACTATTTCTTTTGATTGTTTTTGTATATAAGAACAATCACTCATTATGAAATCCTTGAACTAAATTCAATACAGGTAGTTTTTGAAACTGTCATATTTGAAGCAATTCATTTTTTCCACCTTTAATCTCTCCCCTAACCCTTTTCTAAAGAAAGCAATACATTAATAAATCGGAAAAAATTCCTGAGTGTTGCTTCTCTTTAAAAACAAAAGTAATTTGTTTTTTTCTCAGTAAGTGAGATAATAGCAATCTATTTATTTTTTTCAACTATTTAATGGAAATACAAACTAATTAGTTATTATTTTTTTTTGTTAATTTGTTGTATTGTTTACATTTGCTTTAACATTTTAACATTATATATAATAAATTGCATTAAAATATATTAAATATATTAAAATATTGATTTCTAATTTCTAATTCGATGTACACTATTTTGAAGAACGAATGTATCGTGTAAATCGAGGGATCGGTATATAGACAAAAGGATAAGAACGGAGATGAGTAAATAGTTTTAAAGATATATAGAGCAAACTGTTTAAAACTTTTATTTTTTGTGGTCAAAAGTCATAAAAGTTTTTTATACTAACAATATATTAATACAATACTAAAAGACAAAATCTATCATGCATACAAACGGTTATGGTTATTATTTAATATTTTTTCTCAACCCTTTCATTCCCAATAAAACACTTAAAATATGTACTTCGTATTTGCTATTATTGCAAATTTGTAATTTTATATTTTCATTCGATTTAAGATTTCAAAAATGGCATGTTTTGTCAAAAAGAAAAGTTTATCGAAATAGGGCTAACTGTTTTGAATATGATAATTGTGAGAAAAATAACACTGTACAACAAAATCAAATTTTTTCTAAAATTACAAGGTCAGACCTATAAATGTTGATAGAAGAGACAAAAACAAAAGTCACGTGTATCGGCGTTTTGAAAGTTTACATCTGGGTTTCATTTTAGGGGTTTCCCCCAAATGCAATTTTTGTATTGTCAATCGGCATAGAAAATCGAGTAAAGCTTACGTTTAAATTATATGTTATATGGTTGTGTGACAATATTACGGAGAACATTTTTGTAGTAAAATTTCAGGGCGAATATTTTTGCGGAACATTTTAACCCATTAAATCCTTGTTTTAATGTTGTTTTTTGCTCTTTTTTAAAAGAAGGACAAAAAAGACCCTTACCTTGAGGAGTTATATGGTTAATATATTAATTTGCTGCACACACCATACACAAACAAGCAAAGTAAAAAAAAAAAAATTTTCTCTAACTAACTTTTAAAATTTTGAAGTTAAATACGTTATATCTATTAAAGATATTGAAATTATTTTGACAATTTTGATTGCCCAAAGTGTCATTAATTTAAAACAATAAAGATAAGTTGACAAAATATATTTTAAATATGATTTTTTAATGATAAAAAATAGTATAAAAAAAAAAAATGCCATTTCACAAAAATCTGCTCTTTAGCTCTGAATTATGCATGGGATCAATTTTATTTTTTTGAGACGTTGTTCAAAATATATTGACCTATTATTCAAAACTAAAAAAAAAATTAAAATCCACAGGCAAAATGGTGGGCACACTTGCAAAGTCAAATTTACGCTTCAAAATTTACCATTTTCGATCAATGCTGGGTGTAGACACAATGTCCAGAAATAAATAAAATTACATTCACAGAATATCTGAAAGTCAATGTTTTTAGAAACGGTTAAAAAATAATTATAATTATTAACAAAGTTCTGAGAAAAACGTAAATGAATTAAGGTACATTTTCGGAGAAAATTGCCGATTTTTAAGAGTTTTTTAAAACATTGATTTTAAGCATTTTTCACCGCTAAACTATTTGAAATAATTAAAAAAAAAAAATTAAGGCAACAAATTAACATTTTAATTTTTGATATCAAATATCTTTTAAGTTATAGAAGATATTTCTTGCCACCATACGCATGTATTTTGTATATCTTGTGTATGAGATTATCACTGTCAATTTTTTTTATATCGGTTCACATTTGTCAAAGTAGCAAGCAAATATAGCAATACTTTCTATATGCGAGGTAGTCACCTTTTGTGTCATAGTAATCACCCTGTGTAAGCACAGGGCGTATCCAATGACAATATTCCTCCCCTATAAATCCACCAATTTTTATGTGGACTGGGCTTCTATACTACTAGCTCTATACTTATGACCCCTTTTTTATTTTTGAAAACACAACACCGTGCACCGTCGCGTATAAGTAATATTTAATATCTAATAATATCACTCATACGCTTGGGTGATACGAGTAGTTGCTTTAATATTACTACTCTACAATATTCGACTTGGTTTTTAAAGCCTTCTACTTTAAGTTTTCTAATTGTTTTGACTTTCTAAATACACTCAGAATATTTCTATAGTAAGCAATCAAAGTTTATTTAATTTTTCTGTCCGGGGCAAGTTGACCAAGTCTTAAAATTACTAAAAATTAAACTATAAACTAGTTGTTATTTATGTTTTCTTTCATAACACTGTGTTACAAATTAGAACAAGTTTAATATACTTTTAAAATGACCTAGTGTAGGTTCCCTGCGGGAAATGGTCCAGTCACTGGTATGGTCACGTGACAAGTTCTTGGTGTGCATGAACCGGTTCCCGGGTTGGGACTTCTATATGGGAGGGACCGGTACTTTTAACATGGGCATGTCATAGGAGGTGGCCAATTGCTACCTTTGGGGAAACTTGTGACAGGGTGAATAACTTAAATGATGTAACCCATCACCGTACTAACTGTAAAGAATGTGTCGCAAGGCCAGTTAAAGGGTGGTAGTGTTAATGTGGGACCACATTAGTATTTGTGTGATGTGCAACATGACTAGTTATAAAGTTGTTATCACACGACGGGACTAAGAAAATTGTCATGGAACTGGTGAACAATTTTTTATGAGTAACTAGTCACATATTGATCGCAATGTGGTCTAGCCCAGGGGCAGTTCGAATGGAGTGATTGTGTGACGTATCACTCTTTTTTCAATAGGGGGCATGTCACCTGACATGTTAAAAATATTTAGCGAGTAAACTGTCCCTTTTTATTCACCGTGCGTCATGTTACTGATGAGTTTCTAATTGTTCTCTCTGGAACCAGTCACTTAACTAACCACAAATAGTATGTCACTGCACCTGCTCTAACAATATCCCAAAAGGCAAATTTATTTTACATTAATTTTTATTTCTTTCCCATCAAAAGGAAACAACTTTAATGATAAATTTCTTGATAATTCAAATTTGGAAAAGTATAAAACTATAGTTTAAGTATAAACTATAGTATTATTATTAAGTTAAGTATATTAACTACCCCGTAGGAAACGGACCTATCACTGGACACGTCATGTGGCTGGTTCACAAGAACCGGTCCCCGGACCGACACTTTTATATGACAGGGACCAGTCACTTTAATATGGGCTTGTGCTAAGAGGGGGTAAATTACGCTTTGTGATACGTCACAGGACTAACACAAAAAACAGGTCACACAACTAACTTAACAGAATAGGTCACTATTTTAGACAATTTTACTTCCTCATACTAGTTAGTTATACATAAATTCACAACTTACGCTATATGCCCTTTGTAATCGGTCTGTTTGCATCAGTCACGGAACAGCTCACGCGGTTTGTCTTTTTGAAATGGTCTTTTTGCACCGGTTTCAGGACAGGGGACTGGCTAACTACTTTCAGTTCAATCCTACTGTAACCAGTTACTTGGTAGGTCTTTTTAAACCGGTTCTTTTTTACCAGTAACGTGATATGTCACGATATATGTAGTTTTTAACCAGTCCGGCTTTCACCGGTCACGGGACAGGTACTTAAATTGAACTGACCTCTTTTTTCCAAAGGACTATACATATACATTATCAATTTAAATTTTTAAACTAAGAATTCACTCGGGTTTGAGTTGTAATTTAAATACAAAAATTTACATGCATTTCATTGATAGCCTAATTTATATCATATGAAAGTTCTTTCAAATATCTTCTAATGAGGTATCATATGTCCCCATAAATCAATTATCGTGTATTTTTTAATTTATGTGTTTTTTACTCTTGTTTTTTCCATGGCTTCCACTCAGCACTTATTCTTATCGTAAACAATTTTGACAAATCATAAATGTCATGAATTCATCACTTCCACTGAGAGCTTTTGCTTTTCATAAAAAATTATGACAAATATAAACTTTACTGTTAATAATTTAAAAATACATTTCCGTTACAAAAACAAATTTTTATAAAATTTTAATAAAAATTCCCTAAAATAATAAGAAAGTGACTAAAACATGTTTCTTATTTCATTACTTTTTTGACATCAAACTAAAAATCTTGCAATTCATATGTATCTTACGAAGCAGTGGGGGAAGCAGTATGGATGCAGTAACTGCTTCCAATTTTCTGATGGGAAGTGACAATGTAGCTATTTTTAATCAATGGTTATTTTCATTTAGTTTAGGAATTTAACATGGAGTTAGGAAAATTAATTAACATAAAAGCGAAACGTTTGCTAGCAAATCGCCATTTAAATGGAAGTTCCATACTCAGTTCTTTTGAACCAGTGCAGTGGTACGTCTTCATTTCTACTGCACTAAAGTCGGTACCGATAAAACTTCTTCAGTGTTATGTCCACTTTGCAGCAGTCAAGGGACTGCATAATTTGGTACTAACTGCCACATATTCTTAAACTGATTACGGTTTTGCACCAGTTCAGTGACCAGTTACAACTTCTACTGTAACATCACTAGTTGCTTCAGCACTCTTTGAAGTTATGTCACTTTTTCTCTAGTTACATGATATATCTCGTAACATCCAGTCAATGTTTTGTCACCATTTCTAGAGTCACATAATTGGTCGTTTCACTCTAATTAACACTTTTTGGTACACCAAAACTTAATTTGCCCCAGTTCTATGACGTGCAACTCAATGACATATCACGCAGTTGCCCCTTTTGATCAATCGACCCTTCATTTCCCGCAGGGTTGTAAGCCTAGTTGAGTAAACCACTTTTATTTTTTATTTATTTTATTTATCAATTAATAATCATATAATTACAAATTATATACTATTACCCTAACCGAGCACTACCTACTATGGCTTTCGGCGCATTGTAGCTAAAACAGACCAGTGCCTCTGGTGGGAATCGAACCCACAACTCCTGCACTGATAAGCCAGGACGATACCAACTAGCCTACCGGGGCGCATACAAAATATGTTTTTCGGAATTTTCATATTCCCAAATGAAAGTCCGAATATTGTCCTACCTCAGGTCCAAAAATATAATATCACATTGTCATATTAGATTTTATTTGTTGCTTTTCAAAAAGTTTAATGATAGACAATACAATCGCATTATTGGCATCACCCATATCTTCAGTTGTCTGTAATATAAAAAGACAATTGGCTGAACTCAAACCGAGACATAACATACAATAGAAAAAACAAACTCTATGAGAATCTTTTTGTCTGACTTAGTGTATAAACTGCCTGATCTGGTAACCGTATTTATGAAATCAAAACTATTTGAAAAACAACAATTTTAAATGTCGATATAATTTGTAAAAAACACATAAATCCCAACAAATAGTGTTTGTTGCGAGGAACCGTGTATTTTTGAACTTGAGGTAGGACAATATTCGGACTAAATATATGGGAATATGGAGAGTCCGAAAAAACAATGTTTGTATTTTTATTACAAAAGTTAGAAAGTTTGTATTAATATTTGGTGTTCACATTCGTTATCTACGGCCTTAAAACGATCAGAATTGATAAGTTACAGTGCTTAACTGTGTATTTTCAAAAATATTTTACTTATTTTAAATTTTAACAATAAAATTTAAATATATTAAATTTTAGTAGAAAATAACAAAATATAAGCCAAATAAAAGCGAGTGTGTGAAAAAAGAATTTTTTATCAATATGTTGCAATTATTTTTTAGTATAAAAAAAAATTTTCATTACTTCGCCCCATTTCAGTTGGTAAGAATAAAAATCGTTGTGTAAGTTAGCAACGCTATGGGAATACCAATACTATTTGCTAAAAATTGTGAATACCACTATTGTCAATTGGTATCACATTACCATTCGTTGCAGATTGTTTGCTGCTTAACTTTTGTTTATTTAACTGGTTCACGATTGGACAATAATTTTAAAATTTCATAAACGTAATTTTATTCTAAAAAAAGTGCAGACATAGTGTCAGCACTTTTAGGTATTGAAAAATGCAGGCACGTAGCTAGGAATTTGTTTCGGGGGGGGGCTTTTCGATTTTTTATTTTGGTTATATATTTTTTTTTTTGCACACTAGAGTAACAGCTTTTTTTTTTTTTTTTTTTTGTTTGCTAACTTTTTACCTACACGTAATGGGCAATCATGTATTAAAAATAGAAATCGCTTTCTCAGGTCATTTTGCAACAAAAACCTCCTGCATAAAGTGCATTTCCTTAAAATGCATTTTTTCATTTTTTACTTATTGTGTTCATTAATTTGCGAATTTTGATGTCTATATCGCGAAACAACGCTTTAATCTGTTTGATCACAATCCGCGAAACACGTCAAATTTAAAAACGTTTGTGTACTTTAAGTTGGATATGCATCGTTATTGTCTAATTATGTTAAATTTTTAGCTAAATATTAATTTTTAGTTTGATTAAATAAAAAAAGGATTATGCGGAAAACTTTTTGAAAACCGCGAAAAATAAAATTGCGTTACTTTATATTTTTATGTGCTAATATACGTCTAGGCTAGCTAAAACTTGATAAATGTAAAAAAAAGTAAAAAAGTTTCAACTTCTAATAACCCGATTAAAATTAATATGATGCTTTATATAATCATACGAAATTTAATATGAGTCTTAATACAGTTTTATCCGAGAAATGGGCATAATAATTAAATAACATCCGAATAATGACGCGATACAATTTAATACGATTTTATATAGCGGTATAAATTTATATCTGAGCTGATACAAAATAAGCTATAGTTGTATCCGGTTTTTGATTTTAAAACGTCATGAAAATCCGAAATATCTATTAATCCTTTTAGACTTTAGCTAAATTTGTAACAAATTCCATAGCATTTGGATATTTTATTATATTCAAAAATAAAAAATAATATAATGAAAATGAAGATTTTGTGGAATTGATTAACTTACACAATCGAATAACAAACACGGAAAAACGTTGAAACTAAATTTAGAGTTTTAGATTGAAAAAAATCTTAGACTAAATTAAGAACTCATAATGTTACAAATAAAACAAATTCTTTTTTTAGGGTTAAGAACCAGAAAGAAATCAATTCAAAAGACAAAAATTGGGGTAAATTTTGTGTATACAATTATACACAAAATGATACAATTAATTGTACTATTGTATTGTTGTAATACATATTTATATCCAAAATATGATTGACAAATTTTCTAGTGTGACTGCATGGGGTAATATACAATTTTATCTAAAATAAAATTTTGTTTTTTAAAATATGATATAATATCAAAATATATATTATTTTGCAATGTCTAAGTATATAAATATAACGTAATTATTAATTGGATTAGTTTTAGCGTATTCTAAATGCAATATACAATTATACGCAACTATATATGACATCATATTAATTTTTTTCTACGAAATTAATTGTATATTTATATAGTTATGTCCGTTTTAACTCGGGAAATTAAAGATTTATAACCGTCCAAAAAACAAATTAAAAGGCAAATATCCTATATAAATTGCCTGACACTTACAAGGAAGCTTTTCCTTTAAATGTTCCATTTAAAATTAATGAAATTCGGATAGGTGATAAAGCAGCAAAAATATATGAAAAACGTATTTGTTTTTAAAATTGTTATAGCACAAAGACTTGTTTAGCTGCTTGATTTTAAAATGTCGCATTTCAAGGAGCGCCGATAGAAATTTGTTTACATTTGGTCTAAAAAAAAATTGAGAAAATTTGAGTCACATTGAACCACGTTAACACATTATGCATATCGATCAATGTTTGAGGCTTAAATTTGTTTCAAAAATTAAAAAAATATATGAGATATTGTAATATATATCGTAAAAAAAATACTGAAAACTATGTTACCAGATGCGTGCGTAGCAAACCAAATTTAAATAAAAAGATTGTACTGTAAGTAAAGTAACGACTTTTACGGCACAAGTAAACTTAATTTTGAGTCTTAGTGGTATCTCCATTTTAAAAGATTGTGTCAAAATAGACAGAACAAATCATTGTCAAAAAAATTTCAATTAAACTTTTGTTCCGTTCAAACTTACTTTCAATTGTAAGTGAATTGATAATTGAAAATGAATTTGGTATAAAAAATTTTCAGTTTTTATAACGTATAATAACAACATTGAAACAAATGCAAAAATTTTAAAAAGTCGCCAAAATTAAAAAAAAAAATCGTTTAAAGTTGAAAATACGCGTTTCTTTAATTTTGGTGATTTTTTTTTCGAATTTTGGCGTTTATTTTGGGAGTTTTTTAAATTTCTGCAATTTTGAGGATTGTTTTTTAAATTTTGGCAATTTTTTTTTCAAATTTTGAGATTTTTTCAAATGGTCTCGATTTTTTTAAATTTTGTGCGATTTTTTTATAATTTGGGTGATTTTTTTAAATTTTGTAATTTTTCCCAATAGTAAACAATATTCAATTAAATTCTTAATAGATGTGAATAAAACTATATGTAATTGAAAATAATATTAATTAAATAGATACAAATTATTTTAGTTTTTACTACAATTGCATCAACACGACCGAATTCAGTTTAACTTTTCTGAATCAACAAATATTTTAATTAAAACTCAATTTTAGTTTTTTCTGTGTAGACATATTTAATTTTTAGTTTGCATAGTCTCAAACAATTTTTTGATTATATTTTAAGTCAAAGACTTCGAAACCTCTTAGGAAATGATTTTATTTATTGCTTTTTGTCGAAAATCAACTCTAACAATGATAGCCGCCCATTTGCAGGCGATGTTTTCTAACGAAATTTTAAGAATCGAATCATATAAAACTATTTCCTATTTGATCCAAGTCAAAAATAAATATTTTCATATTAAATTTATCAATAACATTGTTACTTTCTAACGAATTGTATTAAGTTTTTAAATTTGTCAAATCATTTCGGGGGGGGCTCTAGCCCCCAAGCCCCCCCGCCTAGCTACGTGCCTGGAAAAATGTAATTTTAATTGTTTAAAAATAAAGAAAAAAACATTCTATAACGAATCATCAAACTAAACGGAACTTGTTTTATTTCAAATCGGGTACATAGTACCCAATAAATATAACAACAAATTAACTTGTACAACAGTTTTTCTATTCGTATATACTATTTGAGCTAACAGCATTAGATATGCATTAAAGGTCCAAATATGCAAAACCATGAATTTTGGTCAAAATATGCAAAAATATGCAACTACAAATCGATGCCATTTTGTTCTAAATTTAATGATTCGGATAAATATTTTGTCTATATCAGTTTTAGACAATAGAGCAAAAATATGCATTTGCTTGAAATTACTTACCCTAATGATAACAAGTTATGAATTACACTACATAACATCAAAAAATTAATAAGGTTCTCACTATCAATTCTATATATTTCGGGTATGCTGATTTCAATGACATACTTCATTTTTCGATATATTGCACAGTTTTTCAATAGTTTCGCCTTAAGTTACGCAGCAACCATAATTTTTAAAAATCAAAATAATAAAAACTGTTATTTGTTTCTTAGAGAATTCCGGAGACACCCATGTTCAGACGCCATGATTAATAAAGCCAGTCTGGCTAGTTCAAAATCATAAAAAATTTAAAAATCCGAAACATTCCCGGTTAATTTGGGTTAAATTAAAATGTTATTTTTTTTATAAGTTTTAGGTGGAAAAATACACTTTTTGTAATAAGGAGGTAATATGTTACTTTTTTATTACAAACTCTATTATTTTAACAAGTTCATGTTCATCGCGGTAACTTCTTAAATCAGTACCATGTTACTCCTTACTTACAGGTAAGGAGTTCCCAAAAACGTTTTGTTTAAATCTTTAATTTTTAGATCGGAAATTATTTTAAAATTGCCAAACTTTAATCATTGTATATTAAAAGTTATTTAAAACGAACCATTAAAACATTTTAGCATATGAATTTGGTGTTACTAATATGCAGTCAGTAATATCAACAATTGCGAAGTAATGCAAGAATAAGGAGTTTAATAAGAGTTAACATGTTCCGTAACACCAACATATTACCGAGGTTTTCTGGGAGCGTTAATATTAATGTTACATGTGTGATTCCCAAAGCTTAAAACTAAATTAGCTGTTAAGCATTTTTTTTTAAATTTTTTAGTTTTTAGGAATTCGAGCTACTTAAGTGTTCATGCAGAGGAAAGAGTTAGTTAAGTTATATTAGCAAGAAAAAAGTTATTTTATCAAAAAAGTTATTTTATCAAAAATCGTACATGCCAACATAGCTTTCCAGGACGATTACATGGTCCAACTTTTAGTATGATATGTAAATGCATTTCAAAAGTAAAGGGTCCGTCATCTAACGTTTTTTTTTCAACTAGTGCTTATTTCGTGAATGGTAACACTTAGCTCATATCTGATTTGACAGATATTTCGTTTTATCCTTCCGCTGAACGAATATGGTCCGTATGTTCGTTATCTTGTGAAAAAAGTGAAAGAAACTGGCATCCTCATCGGTAAACCAAAGCGTGAAAAGCCAAAAATAGTGCGTACACCCGAGAATATTGCTGCGGTGGCAGAAAGTGTGCGTGAAGCGCCATCAATATCAATTCACCGTCGTTCTCAACAAATGAACATGTCGGAGACATAATTGAGACGAATTTTTCATAAAGACCTTGGTATGATGCCATACAAAGTCCAACTGGTTCAGGAGTTAAAAAAAAAAAAGTTATTTGGCGGACCCTTTACATTTCCAAATGTTCAGCTTAAAATATTTATGTCTGCAACAGTTTTACTAACAAAATCCTTCGTTTTGGCGCATATATATATAATTGGTTATCATAACCTTATTAATTTTTAAAACTTATGTTTTGAAATATTGTGTTTTCATAAAAAATTGCTCAAGCTTTATTAAGACGTCTTACAGGTTAAACAGTTGTTAGAGGGTTTGGAGTAAAAAGTCGCACGTTTCAAATATCATTTTTCTATTTATACATAAAAAAAATTCAAATATGAATATTATGACCACGGTGAAGAAAAGCTTTACCATCCCAAACAAATTAACCTCGATTTGGTAAGCAATCACTACATTTGCATGCTAATGCTTAAAAAATACATTCCAAGTCGGACATCGCGTTCAAAAATCATGCCTTTAGGATTTGCTTTGGAAGCTCTCTGTTATTAAATAATATTTTTAAAAAAAATGATTCTTGGAACACCCAAAATATTTCATGTAGACAAATACGAAAGTTTATTTCGTTAATTCAATTTTGTGCAATTTACGGAAATTTTGTGAATATAAATAAATTTTCGTAACTGCAATTGTAACTTTAAATTCGTATAATAAGAAAATTCAATTTTTCAGATGAATCACATGCGATTTTATTGTATATAATACAAAACTTTCACAAATTTATGTTAGGTTTCTCAATTTTTTTTCTCTTTCTCTCAATATTTTTAATTTTAAGTATTATGAAAACTATTAAAATAAAGAATTTTGCATCAATAGCACAAAATGTTTGTAAATTTTTTCCGTTACTCTCTCACACTGTCAATGCTTGCAACAAAAAACAAAACAAACAACTTTTGCAATAAAAATTCGTGTTGAAACAAGAAGTGTCGCAGCAAAAACGGACATTACCAAGTAATTAAGCGTGTAAGTAGAGCACAAAGGGATTCACTAGTTACGAGGGTATTTACTCGCTTGATTACTTTTGATCGCGATGACCTAAAATTCATAAGTAGTCATTACCCTCTCTCTTACAAATAAAGGGTGAATAATGATTTAACTAATTGGTTATTCACAATGAAAGAATAAGTTGTTACTTTATATTAGGAATTAGTGGTTACTCATAATGATATAATAATAATGCCAAGCAGTTACAATTAAGTTATTTGTTTTTCAAGAAATCTAGACAAAAAATTTTTGTTTTTTAAAACAAATTTATACAATATTATAATAAAAACTATGAAATCGATACTTATGTATATAACCAATCACCACCCTGCGGGAAATGAAGGGTCGATTAATCCAAAGTGGTAATTCCGTGATGTATGATTGGGGAGAACGTCACGCAACTGGTGAAACCAAAATTGTGGTGCACCAAAAAGTGAAAATTTGGGTGAAATGTCAAATCACGTGACTATAGTAATGGTGACAAAACATTTACTGGTTGGTACCAGATATTTCACGTTACTGGAGACAAAGTAATATAACACCAAAGTGTACTGCAGCAACCAGGGTCGTTACAGTTGAAGATGGTACTGGTCATTAAACTGGTTCAAAACCTGTGGCAGTGGATGAAAACATGGCAATTAGTACCAAAGGATGCAGTTCCCTGACTGTTACCAAGTTGACACAACACTGCAGCAACTTTTTATGTAACGACTTTGTGACAGTAGGAATGAAGACGTAACACTAAACTGGTTTAAAAAAACTGAAGACGGAACTGTTTTGATAGTGACCAAGTTTGTCAGATGTGGCGATTTCTCGCCAAACGTCGAGATCTTAATACTCGTTTGGCAAGTTAATATATCAGAAATATATCACCAGAATATGATTTTTTGCACAACTTTTTCAAAAACTTGAAACACTTTACAAGAATATAATTTCTGCATATTGGTTTCGAAATATCTTGTTAAGATATTTCACAGATTTTTGGCAGTGAGTGGTTCCGGACGGGCTATTTAGCAACCCGTACATAACATATTTAGCAACCCGTACATAACACACGCTGTATAAAAAGTGACAGGTTTCTTGCTAAATACTTTTCGCACTATTAAACTCAAACTTCCTCTATAACAGAACACATTGCGCTTAATATGTCAGCAGTTTTTCTTCAACAATTTTTCTCCAGTTCTACGATACGAACACATACACCAATCACGTAATAATTTTATTCACCACTGGTTCTGTTGCATATCACATAAATCCCAAAAGGGTCAAAACACTACCTACTTCCAACTTGTCCCGTAGCATATTCATTTTAGTCGGTACAGTGATAGGTTACCTTGGTCAAGTTGTTCGCCACGTCACACACGGCTCCACAGGTAGCAATTGTCACCTCCTATGACAAGCCCATGTTAAAAGTACCAGTCACTTTCATATAACAGAACCGAAACTTGGACTGGCTCATTCACACAAAGTTGTAGTCACGTGACCATACCAGTGACTGGTCCATTTCCCGCAGAGCAGAAACTCAGAGTTTTGCAATTACATATAAGTACTTCTATAACCCATTATCAGTAAGTCATTCTTTTGGATTTTAAAGTAATGTAATAGGCAAAGACTTATAACTTGGTAATCTCTACCGTAATGACATGCCATTACCATGTTTTTGCTTTGATTTTCTTACAAAATTTTTATATGTTAATTGTTAATAAATAAAAAAATAAATGATTTAAACGCTCATCATTAAACAATGATTTGTACAATAAAAGTAGCCCTCCTGAGAAGTTAGCGTCTCCAATGCTTAAAACAATTAAAGGAAACATTATTTTAATTGCAAAGCATGTGTTTTGCCATAACCACCCTCAAAATTCTTTGTCAATATTAGTTTTATCAATCTTACAACCAATTTTTGTTTTATTTAATATTTGAAATATTATATTTTATCATATTTAAATATGATGTATAAGATTAAGATCGAACTGTATTGTTGCTTTTTAAATATGTTTTATTATACATATTTCTCAAAATTAATATAATTTAAGTTATTTTAAAAGCACTAAATCTTTTGAATTACCAACGTTATGCCAACGGCGGCAAGTTCATTCAAGCCAACGGTTGGTAAAAGTACAATATTGTCAAGATTGTTAATTCCACGTAAATCCCCGACTGTGCAAATTTTACTTTTCTGCTTGGGTAGTTATCTGTTGTGTTTTTTTGCGATTTTCTTAATAACTTTCAAACACGGTATTAATTTTATTTTGTTTTTATTATTTATGTTTTTGTTTCAAATTAAATTATTCGAAAATTTTTTATTACATTATTAAAGTAGCACCAGTAGACACAATGTATGTAACCTTTTAAGACAATTTAATTTTACTATATTTAATATGAAAGTATCTTTGGGTTTCCATACTACTCAGTGTCGCTCAATCTGCTCTTTTTTTATTTGTTCGTAAACTCGCACCGAGCAAATGAAAATATGTTGCGGAAATTTAAAAGTTTGAATTATTTTTTATCATGTTTTTAAAAATACCAATTAATATATTTTTAATTATTTCACATACTAATGATTAAATAATCAAGATAAAATTAAAATAAATTAATTTTTAATAGCAAATAACAGAATATAAGCAAAATATAAGTGAGTGTTTTATGCAACAATTATTTATCAACATGTTGCAATTAGTTTTTAGTGTAAAGAAAATGTTTTCATTTGCTTGCCCGAGTTCAGTGTTTTGTTGCTGAGAGGCGTGGGAAGTGTAGTTTCTCTATTTGTATATACTCTTTGGTATACAATGAATGTGTACAAAATCGTGGGTACATGTTTCTATATGTTTTCAAACCCAATTTGTGTAAATTCAAGCATTTTATGTAATTTTACTTGAAAAGTTTCTCAGATAATAGTAGTTATTTTACATGCAAGTTCGTTCATATTGCGGGTTTCAAACCAAATGTTACTGCTGATCAAATTATTAATTTTGTTTATAAGCATACAAATGTTGATAAACAACATTTGGTATGTACGAGGCTCATTACAAAAGATGCTGATATTAATTTGCTTACACATGTTAATTTTAAAGTAGGAGTTACTGAGAGGTTCTATGATGAGTTAATGAAAGCCTCCCTTTGGCCTACAAGTATTCGAGTTCGACCTTTTGTTTTTTTCCCAAAAAAGCCATTGGATCTGGGAAGAAGATAGACAAATATATTTTACATGATAACTCTAATTTAAAAATATATTTTCAAAATGTCTCTGGTATGCGTTCTAAAAGTAAATGTTTATTTGATTTTTCATCTCAATATGATTATGATGCCTTTGTTATTATTGAGTCTTGGCTAAATAAGGACTTCTTCGATTCTGAATATTTTGATTTAAAAATGTACAGTGTGTATCGAAGGTTAGAAGTTTTGAGAAAACTGGGTTAAAAAAAGGAGGCGGTGTTTTGATAGCAGTGAAAAAGGAGCTAAAATCATATGTTTGTTCGAAAGTGGCGGTAGATGAAGAACTTGATCAGCTTTTTGTTGTTTATATTTATATTTTGCTTTATATCTGTGCATCATATGTTCCGCCAATAAAATCATCTGAATTGTATGCTGCACATGTAAATAATATTTTATATCTTAATGAGAATGTGGTTGAAAATACTCGATTTGTTGTACTTGGTGACTTTAATTTAACTGATATAGTCTGGTCTAATTTTAATGGTACTTTTTTACCAACTAATGTTAATAAGGATTTTGAAATCAACGTCATTGACTCATGTTTTGAATTGGATCTTATTCAGATCAATAATATTTGTAATAATCTAAATAATATATTGGATCTGGTATTCGTCAATTCTGATGCAAAATACTATATCTATGAGTGTTTACAACCATTTTCTTCAAAAACAATACATCATACTGCTTTAGTTATTGAATTCGAGTGTTATAATTACTTACGTAGTAAAAATTCAACGTCTGCTAAACAATTTAATTTTAAGTTTTGTGATTTGGATTCATTAAATTCTGTTTTAAGTAATGTCAATTGGGACAATATTTTGAATGGTAACTGTACGGATGTATCATATGATTTGTTTTTGGATACCTTTTTGAGTATTTGTTTTCAAAATATTCCTCTTAAGAGGGAAAATTCTTTAACACATCCCTGGTACACTAAGGGTTTAAGAAATTTAAAAAATCAAAGAAATAAACTTCATAAGCGCTATAATTTAACTGGCTGTACTGAGGTAAAACAACAGTATCTTCAACGTCAAAAAGAATTTAATTTTCTTAATAAATTTTTGTATAAGCAATATTTGCTTAAAGCTGAAAATGACATTAAGTCTAATCCCAAATCATTTTGGACATTTATTCGGTCTAAGAAACAGAATACTGGCATTCCATCTTCAATGGTTTATGGGAATCTTAAAACTGATAAATCTGATGATATTGTAAATTTATTTGCGAATTATTTCAGGTCAAATTTTGCCGCTGACAATGATAATTTAATATTTAATGCAACTTTATTTAGGAATTTGTACCCTTTTTCTGATATTAATTTGGGAATTGTTTCAGTATCTAAAGATGAGGTTTTACAGGCTATTTTAGATGTAAAGGATTGATACTGTTCTGATGCTGATGGTTTGTGTGCTTTCTTGTTAAAGAAATGCTGCTTTTCAATTTCATATCCGTTAATGAATATTTTTAATAAATCTTTAATGGAAGGTATTTTTATTGATCGTTGGAAATATACTATAATTTCTCCAATATTTAAATCTGGCCGCAAGGAGGATGTGACTAATTACAGGTCAATTTCTAAGTTAACAATAGTTTCAAAACTTTTTGAACATCTGATATATAATAGATTATATTTTGCAACTAAATCTCTTATAATTCCACAACAGCATGGATTTCGTAGTGGAAGATCCACAATTACGAATCTAATGGTGTTTACTGATTATTGTATGTCGCAGTTTGAAGTTTCTTCACAAGTTGATGCAATTTATATGGATTTATCAAAAGCTTTTGATAAATTGTCACATAAGATTTTATTAGAAAAGTTGTCAAGCTTGGGCATTCATTCGGCTTTTTATAGTTGGTTTTCTTCCTATTTACATAATCGGGAATGTGTTGTGAAGATAGATGACTATGAATCGTCACCTTATATTCAAACTTCTGGTGTGCCACAAGGGAGTGTATTGGGACCTTTATTGTTCAATATCTTCATAAATGATGTATTTACATGTTTTAAATATTCTCAGTTTCTACTCTATGCTGATGATATGAAAGTGTTTTCAAGAGTTGGTAGTTTGAATGATGCATTAAATTTACAAATTGATCTTGATAATCTAAATACATGGTGTTTTCATAATAAATTGAATTTTAATATGAACAAGTGTTTTCATATGTCATATGCAAGAATGCGTAATCCTATACAAACTTCTTATAGAATTGGTGCTAATTTAGTTAAATCTGTTAATGAAGTTGAAGACTTAGGAATAGTATTTGATTGTAAGATGACATTTTTGCCGCATATGGAAAAAATGATTCCCAAAGTTTACTCTACTTTTGCTTTTATTAGAAGAAATTGTAATGATTTTTCAGATCCCTATACCTTGAAATTGTTGTATACTTCTTATGTCAGGTCTAAATTAGAATATGGTGCAATAATTTGGAGCCCTCATGCAGATATTCATATTAATCGTATTGAAAAAATACAGAAAAAATTTATTAAATTTGCATTACCGCATTTGAATTTTGTTTATCCAGTTCCTACATATGAAGTCCGTTGCATGCATCTTGGTTTAGAAACGTTAGAAACTCGGCGTAGGATTCAATCAATGCTATTCTTATTTGATTTAATAAATGGTAGTATTGATTGCTCCAGTCTCTTGGAGAAAATTCCGTTCAATGTACCCAGTAGACATCTTCGTCACAATGATTTGTTTTTTGAAATTTGTCATCGTTCTAATTATATCTTGAATAGTCCTCTAATTAGGACAATTAGAGAATTCAATTTATTAAATGTAAATCAAATTGTAGAATTTAATACATCAAAATCCAATTTTAAAATGTTTTTGCTATTTAATTCTGTAAAATTATAGTAGTTATTTTAATAATTAAATAATTATTTAATTTTTTTAAATTAATTTAATTAAAATTAATATATTCTTAGTCTGTAAGGAACTATGTTCTATAGACATTAAATAAATAAATAAATAAATTATTTTAGAGTGCACCACACACCTGTAAGACTGCACTGCATAAAAATAAATTAACAGTATTTCCTTTAATTGTGTTCTCTTTTTTTCTAATGTTAGCATTATTCTTCCTAAAGTTTTTAAAAATTACATACAGAGATAAAAACGTTAAACTAATAAACTCACGAGATTACCAATAAAATTTAATGGAGAATAACTAAACGGTTTCAAATGTACAAATATTTTCAGTGTTATAACTCTTATGAAGAATTAAAAATAAAAAACCATAACAAATTTAAAGCACTACCACATGTTCCAAAAAATGCATACCTTAACATCTGAGATCTTTTATACTTATGTATGTATTTATGTATCAAATAACACATCACCCACCATCCATTAAAGTTAAATATGTATAACGAATGCACAAGGACAATGATGGAATACAAAAAAGTGTGCAAATAACATTTCTATAAAAAGTGTGCGTTGTTTTGGTAAAACAAGGAGCATAAAATTTACATTATAGAGTAACGCTTCCCAAATGGGGGTCCGCAAAAACCCAGTGTTCCGTAGGGGTATTCCAGGGAGTCCGCGAAGAGTTTCAACAAAAATCAATGTTTAAAACTAATTTTTAAAAATTTCCAATATCTTTCTCCATTTGAATTATATTTTTGTTTTGTGCAAAAATTTTTGACTTTCATTCTTTAAAATGGTGTTAGGACAGTCAAATACTGAAAATTTTAATTTTGCATAAAAGAAGCTCTTCGAAAAGTGTCTTTTTTATCCGTTAAACTCCAAACAAAATTCTGTGACTCAAATATTATTTTTTTTTTTAATTTTTTATTCCAACCATTTTTGTGTCTTTAATGACTCTTTTTAGAAGTCTCGAGCAGGGCGCTACGAAATAACCCCCAATGAAATAACCCCCAACGGCCAAAAATGAAATAACCCCCAAAAAAATTGTGTAAAATTGTTTGGGGGTTTTTTCATTTTTTTTTTGGGACTATTTCATTTTACGGTTTGGAGATTATTTCATTATGAAGCAACCCCCAATGAAATAAAGCCCAAAATTTAAATTCTTTGGAGATTATTTCATATGAAATTATTTTGGGGGTTATTTCATATTTTTTGGGGGATATTTCATTTTGCTAAAAGTGAAATTTTTTTAATATTTGTTAGTTTTTCTGCGTGGCGGCCTGCGCACTATGCTTCGTTCCCATATAACGAAGGGACAAAAATAGAAGGAGTACTCAGATATTTTTGAAATTTGGTACACTAGCATAAAATAGCTTAGTTAAGAAAAATAAGAATTTTTGGAAAAATCGGCTCTAGGACACGCCTACCTCCCATGTGTCCTGAAATTGAAAAATATAATTTTAGCTTCAATAATGCCCACAAAATTATAAAGAGTGGTCATGCTGATACACATGCAACTAGCAACGTGTGTGTAAATTTTTATTTAAATCGGACTAAGGACTCAATGTCCTGCTATATATCCTGTTTCTTAAAAACCCTACCACTCCTAAAAAAATTGTCTGATCGTAATAAATTTTGGTATGTAAATTGATATTTGCAAGATATATATTTGTGCAAGATATATATTTGGGTAGAATCGGATTATCAATGTGGAAAATACAAAAACATCATTTATTGAAAAATAGGATAAACCGGTTAAAATGCTCTTGCTAAAATAAAACTATAAGGATATTTGAAAGATAACATAAATGAAAAAATTAAAGAGGAAAACTAGCAATGTAAACTTCATTAAAAAATTATGTAAAAATCATATCGCACTTCCATCAAAATTTTTATTTTACCGCTTTTCGAAAAAAATCTATTGTGCTATTATTATTATTATTTATTATTATCTATAGTGCTATTTTGCCTACTTTTTGATAATGAAATGGTTGGTTTAAAAATACTTTTTCATGTGCCTTTAATATTAAATTTAAAATTGTTTTGCTTCTACTGAACATTTTGAGTTAATACCCTCCTGTTGATTAAGTGCGATATATTTTGATAAAAAAATTTAAATTTTGGACTTTTAAACAAAAATTATAATAGTTTAACTTAATAATTATAGTTTATCACTGCTAAAATAAAAAACGTTAAAAAAACATATAAAAACAAACTTATAACAAAGCATCATCGCTACTTGATTCTTCCCAAAACCAATTTTCGCTTAACAAAGAACTCATCTCGTCTTCTGTTATCTCATCTTCTATTTTACTTGTTTTAATTGTGTTAGATTCCTAAATATTTTTATTTTCTTTATTTTCATAATTTGAAGTAAAAAACTGATAAACTTACATTGTCGGGATCAAAAAAAGTATAACTTAACCATTTAGAATTTTTTTTTTCAAAATAACTTCAATTATATCTGCTTTCTCTCCATAACTTATTCACTTTACTATTAAAAAACTGAATACTTTGTATTAAGTTTTTTTTGTTAAAATATGAATCGCCTATCTTATGTTTTACATATTTATACACCTCTGATATTTTATTGTTTGAGGATGCTGCTATCCAACAATCAATTATATCGGAATTTTTTAAAATATTTGCCATCACCACAGATTAGTTACATTAATTTATAAATTTATTTTTTAAACCTTCCCAGGTAGAAATTTGGGATGGTACAAAAAACGAAGAGTTTTCAAAACGTTTGTTTTTGATGGTACTAAAATAAAAGCGTTTCCAAAGCGATAATTGCAAATAATACGAAAAAAAGCATTTAAAAAACATTATTTTGGATTGCTATTCGAACGTTCGGACAAAGTATTTTAGGAATACTTTTTATACAAAACTTACAAATATTTGTGAAATTAAAACACTGTAAAAACATTGGTTCAAAGCGTTTTTCCAACGTTTGTAAAAAGTACTTTAGAAGTTCTTATCGTACAAAATTTACAACGGTTTATAAAATGAAACCAATGTAAAACCATTGCGTTAAAGCGTTTTTCTAACATTTGCCAATAGTACTTAAGAAATACTTTTTTTTTACAAAATATTTTACTGATTAAAAAACAACACTGTCATAAGGGGGTCTATCTATATGCGAACTCGGTTTCTTATGCAATTTTTTTATATAATGAAATTTATCTATTTTCCAATAGAGGGCATTTTATTTTCATATTTGAATATTCGATTTTTAATTTCATTGATTTTATTGATATGTTTTTATATATCAAATTTAAATCTATTTTTTCTTTTGTGGTTGTCACAATATCGTTTCGTCAAAATTATGTTTTATGTTTATATTTTTTATACTAAATCACATTTCCCTTAATTTAAAACCCTGAAGTAATACTTTTATGTTTCAAGCTTATTAATTTATATTTTGTTACTTTAAAATATATTTTAATTAAATTCAATAAAAATATAATTTTTCAAAATGTAAATATATAAAATTGTTTAAAATTATTATTCTAATATTTGTGTTGAAAACAATGACAAAGTACTTTAATTGTAGCTTTTTTAACGCTTAGAGAACGTTAAAACTGTAAATTGGTATTTATGAACAATTCATAAAGATCTTTAAAATTTGTCTTTCGAGCGTTTTGACAATGTTCAAAATTACAACCCTCAAAGCGGTTATCATTTGGGTCGTTTTCATAACTCTTAATAACTGTAAGCCAAAATGTTCTGCAAATACTTATTTAACGATTGAAAAAGCATTTCAAAAATTTTGTTTTTCAATGTTTTGAGAACGTTATAAAATACCATCCTCAGACCGTAAATTTGGGTTATCATTTTGCACATTCTCAAAACGCTTTAAATTTGTAATTTGGTATGTTCTGAAAACGCTTGTACCATCATGAAAAATGCTTTTAAAACGTTTTAAAGATTGTATTTTTCTACCTGGGTTGTTTACATTACAAATAGAGATGGACCCGTTAGTATTTTCATCCACTAGCACTCACGATCACTTATGTTAAAGGCAATTAAATTTGTAACACTTACGGTTTTTATACAATCGAAACTTTTATAGAAAATAAAAATTTCTCTCGCATTTCCGAAAATTTAATATATGGTCGTATTAGCGCTGCTGGAATATAGTTACTATCACACGCGTGTATTGTAACTTAAAAACAAATGTGTCACGCTATCATCTCTAATTTGAAAAATATAAATAAAGGCAAATAATATGATAAAGCAAAACAAAAATATGAAACAAAAAAAACTTCAAAATCGAAGTCAATCGCAACTTACACTTTAAAATAGTAATTTAAATATGAAACAGAATCTAATTTATAGCTTAATTGGATCTAACTAATTAATAATGAGATATTTTACATAACTTAAAGCTATATAGTTGCATACACTGTGCAACAAATTTTGGGTCTCCGAGTTTATCTTAAATGTTAAACGTGTTAGTGGTGTTCTATGAGGAGGGGCTGAAATGACCCCTAAAAAGGGCAGATAGAGGGTTAATTAGTTCTATGAAAAGAACCGTCATCAAATTTTATTAAAATCATCTATTAACCTTGTATTAGATTTAATACATTTTTTTTGATTTACTCAAAACGTCTTTAAAAAAAATTAAAAACTTCAGTGGGCCATAAAAAAAGAACTCGAGCTAAATTTTGAAAATACTTCAGTGGTTTTGGTCTACTAATGATATAATTAAATTTTTTTATTTTTTAACATTCAAAATATAAAATCGTGTTGCGCAATGATATTAAACACTCTTAAATGCCTGATATTTGAGTAAAAATCATAAAATTAGGCATTTCAAAAAACGCATTTTTTTTTAAGTTGTGGTAAAAAATAGGCACTAATTTTTGAATACCCTGTTAGCAAAGAGTATAAACTTACAAAAACAGAAAAAAAAAATATCTAATTTTATATAATTTTTTTTTATACTCCATCAAACTTAAGTAATTTTTGGATTTTCAACAAAAAAAATGTGTTTTTCAGAGCAATAAAAAAAGTTATTTTGTAAATAAATACTAAATTATAAATTTTAATTTAACTGCAAATATATCAAAGTACTTGAAAAAAAATTTCGAGTGACTTTTTAAAAAAATGAATTTTTCAGAATTATTTTTGTGAAACAACTAAAACTCATTTTTCTGTTAAGTAATTTTTGCAAGAAATTATCTGCTTTTAACGCCCTCTCGTGGTGGCAAAAGCAATCAGAAAATTTTTTTTTGTTAACATTTATTTAAGATACCTTATTATCTTTCAAAAAATCTGTATTTAAAAACAATTTGAGACAAAAATTTTTTTTTGATTTTTGTCTATGGGACAAAGCATAGTGCTGCGGCCGCTCTTAGGGGTTTTCTTCTCCATGGGACGCGGCAGGTGGCTTCGCTGAATAAAGTTTCCCTGCTCGCGTCACACTAGGGAAGATAATGAGACGCGCGCAGGAAAACTGTATTCAGCGAAGCCACCTGCCGCGTCCTATGGAGGAGAAAACCCTTAGATCGGCCCCAGACCGCCACGCAGAAAAACTGAACAGTGTAACAAAAGAATCAAAAATATGAAAACAAAAAATAAAAAAAAATTGGGACATATTTCATTTCTTTGGAGCTTATTTCATTGGGGGTTATTTCATTTCTTCCTTTGGGAGTTATTTCATTACGAAACAACCCCCAAATTTTGGGTGTTATTTCATTTTCACCTTTGGGGAATATTTCATTTCTTTTGGGTATTATTTCATTTTTTTGTTGGGACTTATTTAATTTTTTTGGGATTTATTTCATTGGGGGTTATTTCATTTTGTCGTTTGGGTGTTATTTCATTGGGGGTTATTTCGTAGCGCCCTCGAGCAGTAAACTGGTTTAAGACGAACTCTGTTTAGACAAAACATCGATTATTATGAACTAATTTGAAAGTCCAATCGTTTTGGTAACAACTTCAACGACAGTCCCACAAACAAAATTTGTATAATATAATATATATAATCTTTCCGTTTTTTACACAAATTTCTTAGAAATTTGCCAAATTTTTTCAAATTTCTTTGAATTTAAACATATTTTACCGAAATTTTTTTTTGCAAATGCATAAAAATCACTCCATTTGTGAAACCAAATGAAAGAATTTCATAAAACATATTTGAAAAAATTTAATAAAAATTTTTAATATTTTGTGGACAAAAAAAATGTTAAACATATTTTGCTTCAGTAAATATAAACCTTGCTTACAACGAATTAATTGTTTTTGGTCCCCACGAGTTCATCTTAATTGGGTTTTACTGTATTTGGTTTTTGCATTGTTTTCTTAATAATAAAAAATATAATTTTTTACTTTTGCATTTTGCTTTTGGTGGTTCGTGAAACAGTAGAAATGCTCCAAGGGTCCGTGAAGCAAAAGTTGGTGGGACCGCTATTGTAGAGGATATAAATGAAATACATTTAAATATACACATACCAAAGTACACAAATACAGTGACGGGCAATAAAATATCGTATATTAAAGTTTTTAATGTTTTACTTGTTGAATGTATTTTTGAATTAATAAATATATAAAATCTGATAAAGTATTCGAAAAACTGTACATATTTGAATTAAATTATTTGCTTTTTAAAGTCGCGATATAGATTTTGTGACCGTGGCTTTTTATGTAAAATTAGCGATATTGACCATTTCTTAAATTACATATACTTTATTATAAAGCCATTGATAAGATCTTAACATATTGTGTATCACTGGAAAGTTTATGAAATTGTATAAAATGCTGCAAAAATTAATGACAGCGCCAGAAATATGAAATTGCATTTAATTTCATAATGTTAGACAAAATAATGGATTTGAAATTCTAATAAGAAATACTTAAGGCGTTTCTCTCTTTAGAAAGTAATATAGTTAAACAACAAGTTTCAAACAAATAAAAAAAAAACAAATGGTTTATTTCAAAAAATGTTTTTGGGATAAAAAGATACAATATTAGATATTATTCTAAACAGCGGCGTACCCAGGATTTTGTTTCGGGGGGGGGGGGGGCCCAATTTTTGTTTGAAATGCATATAATTTTGGTTTAAATTTATTGATCTAAAAAAAACAATTTATATTTTTTTTTTATTAAAACAAAAAGTTCAGCTTCGGCCGAACATTGATATTATGGCCGAAGTTCGGCTTCGGCCGAAAAAAATGAGTTCGGTCGGGCACTAATATTTTGTATCTGTTAAATAAGTTTTGGATGGGAAAGTTACCATTGACGTTATACCCAGTTATGATAGCAATTTTGAAGCAAAAATGTTTTGACATGTCTTTGTTTTTTTAGTTTTTTATATCTACAAACAAGTTTTTTTTTTGAAATATTTAACAAATTTATGTATCAATTAAATAATTTTATTTTGATTTTTAAAGTGAGCTATCATATTAATTAAGATCCTTATATACTATTAACAAAGCTCTTAAAATTTAATTCAACGATTTTTTTTCATAAAAGTGTCAATGTCAAAAGTGTCAATGTCAATGTCAGGTTCAACCTTTTCTCCAGGGACCGTAAAAATTATTCCTTTTTTTCATAAAAGTCAGATGATAAAAGTTATTTTTTGATTTTTGTTTTTTCGGGCAAAAATAAAAGTAATTAATTACTTTTATTTTTGCTCGAAAAAACAAAAATCAAATTAATTACTTTTATTTTTGCCCGAAAAAACAAAAATCAAAAAATTACTTTTAATTTTGCCCGAAAAAACCAAAAATCAAAAAATAACTTTTATTTTTGCTCGAAAAAATAAAAATCAAAAATAACTTTTATTTTTGCCCGAAAAAACAAAAATCAAAAAATTACTTTTAATTTTGCCCGAAAAAACAAAAATCAAAAAATTACTTTTATTTTTGCTCGAAAAAATAAAAATCAAAATATAACTTTTATTTTTGCCCGAAAAAATAAAAATCAAAAAATAACTTTTATTTTTGCCCGAAAAAACAAAAATCAAAAAATTACTTTTATTTTTGCCCGAAAAAACAAAAATCAAAAAATAACTTTTATTTTGGTTCGAAAAAATAGAATAAAAATCAAAATTTTAAAGAGCAATGCATTTTATTATAGACTAGTTGAAACAGTTTTCCGACATTTACTTCTAATTGCTTTTTTTGTTTAAAAATTTGGAAATAACTGTTATTTTCGGTCCCTGCTTTTCTCGATACACTGATGCAAGAGCTAGAGCACCAAGTCTAGCTTCACCCATTGAATTCCTTAAATATGTTTTCACTCTTTTTAGGGTGGAAAAACTTCTCTCCGCTGATGCAGTTGTAACAGGAATTACTATCAGTAAATGTAAAAACATGTAAACGTTTGGAAAAAGTTCCTTGTTGCAATCTTGAATAGCATCTAGCGGATTTGATGGTCTTTATGATAGTGTTTCCATAGATCAATTTCAGTTAATATATCATTAGTTTGAAAAATTAGTCTCAAAAAAATATTATAAATTCATTTATTACATACTAACCAAAACAAAAATAAAATAAAAAATCGAAAATATTTCGGTGGGGGCTTTGGCCCCCAGGGCCCCACCCTGGGTACGCCACTGATTCTAAACATTATAAAGTCCGGGCTAAGGTGGCAACCCTGGTAGCCATTTCATTATAGACAATTTTTGCAAAATCGGGTACCACCGTGGAGCCAAGGTACTCATCTGAAAATAAAATCATTTAAATTTTTTTACACACAAATAAATCGAATACAGTCGACTCGCGATAACAAAAACGTGAACACCGGCTAGCATGAACATAATTTTTTTTACACTGACTACTCTGTAGCGTGAACACAGTAAGAAAGCCCTATAACGTGAACAAATGTAAAATTAATGGAATGTTCATAGAAAACGTTGTTTTCTTTTGAACATTTTTAAGCAATCACTACTTTTTTAAAATGGGGAATCCCCGTAAATGATCGCTTATGAATATATTCTGGCATTTTGTGTAACGCGCGCTGTTGATTTGCTTATTTAGTTTTTAGTTTAATATAAAGTGTGTCGTGAAAAATGTCGCAAAAACTGCCTAATTTTTTATCTTTAAAGGAAAAAGTGGATGTAATAGACAAAATAAAAAGAGGATCAAGCGTGACTAGCTTATCAAAGCAAATATGAATATGAATTAATGAATATGAATTAATAAAAAAATATATGAATTTGAGTTAAATATATGTCTATTTTATTTTTAAGATGTACAAAATTACACCTTCGTTAACATGAACAACTTCGCAAACCTGAACACGCTCAGGTTTTAATAGTTCACGTTTTCATAGTCTACTGTAGTCGGAACTTTAAATTTTAGCTTTGCATTAAAATTGTACCAGGGTATGCCCAAATATTTAAAAAACATCCAAAAATAGTCGTTTTTAATTAAAAAAAAACAAGTCAAATATTTAAAAATGTCGCTAAGTTAGGGATTTTATTTAATAGTTTTATGGTATTTTATAGTATTTTCTATGCATGCGCCGTACGCAGAGAAAAAATATGGTTCCAATATGATTGCGGTAACAAAGCTATGTTTCCTACAGCCACAGATGGTTGTTTTAATTAAAGTATTTTTGTATCAATCATAAATACCAAATGATATCGTTGCTTTAATAATTTTCTAGTAAAACTCTCTTTTTTCGGTTATTATATTATTCTCTTGTCACCAACCATATATTATATTTACAGCAATATTCTTCTCTCAAACTACAATCGTATTATCATCTGATTTGTTGGTGATCTTGTTTGTAATCATTTTTAATTTGTAGCAATCACTGTTATAGTTGCGACAATTATAATATGATAAGTCTGTTTATTTTGTAAGAGTCTTCGCTTTTTTAGTGTCATTTTTGTTTTGTACTTTTTTGGAAAAAGTTTATAACAAAATATAAATTTTGCTAAAAAGCCATATTCGTCGCAAACTTCATTAGAAATGATAGGTCGCAACACCAATGCATTAAATTTGTATGATTTTTTGGAACTGTGTTATTAAATAAATACGCATGTGTACTACCTAAAAAACAATTGAAAAACTTGTTAATACAGCTTTAACAGAATGTTGGGAATACTGTAGGAATCATATTATGATAATTCATAAGAATTTCCAGTACCATAATATGATAATATTTGAATCAATTTGAAACAATATTATGGTAAATTAATTACTATATTATGATTAAGAAAAAATATAAGAAAATGGTTGTCGCAATCATAAAATTTACGTATATGGTTACCACAAACACGAATATGTCGGTTGTTATATTTATAATATAGTAGTTGATATTGAAGAAAAAAAAATAAATTGGAAAAATGATAATTTGAGTTTGGAGCAACTCCTTTCCAGCACATTTTATGAAAATAGCTAATTTTGTGTAAAATTTAACAAAATTTGAATGTTTTCATCAAATTTTGTATAATTTTCGGATATATATTACCATAATTTATTATGACTATAATTATCTACACTTAAGTGCCTGGAGACGAAAAGCACCCATGAAACTTAAGTGTAATTATGACTACAAAATTGTAAAGCTATTAAATTAATAAAAAAAATCTCTACCTGAGAAAAATAATGATTTTATTTAACTTGATCTTTATAGGGTTAATTTTTATACTTTTGGTTAAAAAGAACCCCATTAGGAAATTTACAGAACAACACCCTTCATAATTTGCCGAAAAATATCATTTAAATTTTATAAGATTATAATTATAAAATATGATGTGAGCAAGATTGTTCAAGTTCAAGATAATTATTTTTTTTTAAGTCGAAGAAACACTCAGGAAATTCTTTCATTCAAAATCTTCAGAGGAGCAATGTAGATGAGCAATTTTTGCATGATTCCTTTTTTCTTTTTTTTTTAATATTCGGATGAGGTCAAAAGACATAGAACCTCAAGGCCTTTTTTAAAAATTTATTAAAATCAAATGGGGAGCAACTAACTCGAACCCGAGTTCTAGTTTTGTTCACATAAGGGATGAAGGCATATCAAGGAGCGAACCACACTCCAGCTTTGAGTCCCGGTTAACTTAAGGAAAGCTGAACACTGACGTGGTGACAGAATCACACCACCGTTCACCTGCCAGACTCATTTTTTTACTATGTAAAAACCTGAAATGAAAGAAAGGGAAAATATTAGAACAGTGCGGGAAACAGGTATACCAATACAAAACACTGATCAACTTTATGAGTCCTTCATGCAGCAAAAGCCCAAACAAATCTGTAAATAAAGCGAAAATAAAATTAATCAATGAGCATATACGTACCCATATTTTATGCATAATTTTTTTTTTCAAAAAAATATTCAGAAGTGAAAAAATTCAAAATGAATGTGGTTGAAAAAAACAGTTTAAGAAAAAATGTTTATGAAATGCTTGAACGGTATCCTAAAAACGAAGTGTTACATCATTCACTTAAATAAGAATTGCGACGTAGCACAACATATTCCATATTCAAACGGTTTGAAAATGGAGTAGCATCAACCGGGATAAAAAATAAAAGAACATACAAAAAAATTGACAGCATCTGAGGTTGTTTAATTAAAAAAAAATCTGTGGTTAATCAAATTATTGCATCAAATCGTAACTTGGCCTGAAAATTTCGCATTTCCAAGGAAGCAATTCGGAAAAATTTGCTCTAAATGAACGTGAAACACTATGAGAGGAAGACAGTAGTATTTCCGAAACACTCCCGGCAAGGTACGGTGTTTGACCAAAGCAAAGTTTGAACCGAAAGTACCATTTCGGCAAAAATGATATCACAACTTTACATCCAGGATTCAAAATATATTAACATTAATAAATGTTTAGTAAAACTTGAAAAATTTATGAAGCTGTCATTATTCCAAAAACACGTTAGAATGGCTCAATGCAAAAAAAAACTTTTGGTACAAATTACACAAATCCTCCAAACGTCCCAAAAGTATTGAGGACTTTTGGGGGTCTTTTATGTCAAAAAGTGTGTGAAAGTGGTTGGGAAGCCAAATGCTCTGAAGAATTGAAGACCATAACTAAACGTTGAGTAAAAAATTTTATATAAATGTCATCTGAATCATAATTGGAGGTATCAAGCATAAAATACGGCAAATAGAAGAAAGTTTGGCTCTCTATAATAAGTGAATTAATAAATAATAGTCTATACTGTATTAAAAATAAAAATAACTTCTTAAAATAAAAAGAATTCTTTTTTTAACTACAAGCCTTTTAAAATTATCGAACTACTGAATTGGCATAGGTTACTGGAAACAGGGGCAGCCTGGTACAGCTCTAAAATTTGACAGTCTTTTTTTTTTTTTGGCCGCACTACTGTACACGATATATTATATTAGCTTTATTTTTTAGGCTAAAATTTAACCTTTAAAATAATATGCAAACTGAATTTTTTTTTTGGTAGGTTCAAAAGCCATTTTGGGGGTATTGAGTTCAAATGCCTATATCTCAAAATGTGATTTTTCAAATTCTTATATAAATATATTTTTATTGTTAACACTATTATGCATTTGTGAAAAAAATCAGGATGGTATCTCGATTGGTATCTAAGTGTTAGAGAAAACCGTGAGAGTTAATATAAGTTGAATTAACGACATGGTATGCAGACGGTACTCATGCATGAAAAAACATACTTAGAAATATGTTTTTGCTATAACTCAGAGACCAATCGAGACATCACCCTGAACTTATCCACAAATGTAGAGGAGGGTTAAATAATAGGCCTATATTTTTTAATGAAAAAAAAAATCATTTCAAACTATGAGCGATTTAACGGAAGACCACAAAAAGTGACCTCTGACCGTTCCATCAAAAACATCAATATACATACCATTTGAAAGAGTTCATTTTAAGCTTAAAAGTAAGGTAAATGGTATAGTTTAAAAGTTAACATAAATTTGGTATCGCTACATTAGTACAATTTTAACATTTTTATGAATTTTCATGACTCCATATTTTGGAAACGGAAAGGGTCCGGAATCTGAAGTTTATGTTTCGACGATTTCTTTTCGACTACGACATTTAAGGTGGATATCATTGAAATCGGAGAAGGTAGATCCAAAAATGCAATTTTTTTTTTATTGAGGTGACATGTTTTTACTCAATTACTAACATAAGTTATAAAAAAAAAACTTAATTTATTCTATTCTATTGTCCCTCACTGTATATAAACGTAGGTAAGTGTAATTGTATATTCTGTAATGTAGAGTTTGCTATACACCTCATGATACTTAACGGGTAGTTTTTGAATAACACCTAAGAGTCCTTTATGCAAAAATTGACTCTTCTTTATGCTGTTGTCACTGTGCTTGTGTGAATTTTACATAGTTTCGGTTTTTTTGGTATCGTTAATAAACATTTTTTTTTGTTATAACATTTGACACAATTTGTTGTAATGCTGGAGGCTAACAATGCTTGTGTTTGTGGTTCAGTTCAAGCAAGGACGATCTACATTGAGGATATTCAAAAGGCTGTTGGAGTTTGAGAAAAGATTTTCTCGAGTTAAGATTTTGTGGTTGGAAGTTTGTTTTGTTTGAAGTTTTGTTGGAAGTTGGTGTAGGAGGTTAAAGAATTTGTTGAAAATGTTTGAAATTTAATATAAATAATGCGAAATTAATTAAATAATATTAATTTTATAAAAACAAAAAACAAAAAGACAATAGAAAACAGAAAAAGAAATTTTTAAATAATATTAATATTTCTGTTAAAAAATGTTTTATTGATATATACAGTAGTGGTCAAAACATTTGGAACTGAGATCGCATTTGTTGTTTTCATTGATTTATTTTCTTCAAATCACACTTAGTTACTAAAATTTATTTTTTACATATTCTTCATACATTGTTTTATTTTAAACAAATAAAAAAAATTAGTTCCGTTAAATTAAAACAATAAAAAAATTAATAATAACAGATGTATTCAAAATGCAGGTGTTCAAAACATTCGCAACTCTCATTATTCTTACTCTTAAGGAAACAATTTATACTAACAAATGGAAGGATATAACGGTAACCGCATTCCTTTTTAATGTGAGATTCAGGCCTTTTCATTTTTTAAACAAGTTTATTATAATTATTGTTCTTTAATAGTTGTAATAAGATGTTGGAAGCATTAACATCGTAAGAATAATTTTTGTAAAAAATGGCAAGAAATAATTACAATTCTGATTGTAAATCAAAAGTTTTAAATGGTTTTCAAAATGGACTTTCCCAAAAAGAAATTTCTATAAAGTACTCCGTTCCAAAATCAACCATTACACCGTGGGCGTTGTGGTGTAATGGTTAGCGCGTTGGACTTTTACACAGAAGGTGCTGGGTTCGATCCCCGGTGCCGGCAACATCAAATTAATATGTATGAGTTTTTTCTATCCCTCATACGTATCGCAATGTCCACCTTCGGTGTTCCCATAGCAATTAACCCCACCGAAGTAAAATAATGAATCAGGGCTATGAACCAAAAAGCTTCAATAAGTTCGCCAACTCTCCATCAGGTGGCAACAACTGTTCTAAGACTTATCATCTCGCGCAATTACAGTGTTGCCATGTCTGAAGCCCTTCATCTTTCCCCACCTTTCATCTCTATACTATCCCTTTCCAAAGAAAGCAACACACTAAATATAGGAAGTATTTCCTGAGTGTTGCCTCTCTTTTTAAAAAAAAAAAAAAAAAAAAAAAAAAATCAAGAATTTTTTTACGAAATATCCCAAAGCAGTTTCCAGAGAAGCTAAAACTGAACATTTAATAGATGTAGTCTTCCTACCATTAAAAGAAGAGCCCGAGCATATGGTCTTAGAAGTTATATATGTACAAAAAAAACCGTTTGTGTCGAAAAAAAACCGAAAAGCTCGGCTTGACTTTGCACGCATCCATTTGAACTGGACTCAACAGCAATGGAAAATTGTATTGTGGTCAGTCTAAATTCAACCTCCGGGGATCAGATGGAAGAGCCAATCTTCGAAGACCACGAGGCGAAAAGATACAAAGATACAGATACACAACCATCACAGTGAAGCACGGAGGTGGAAACATTATGGTGTGGGGCTGTTTTTCAGGAAATGGGATTGGCCCAATTCACCGCATTACTAGCACAATGACGGTCACAATCTATAGAGATCTTTTGAGTTCAGCTATGCTTCCGTATGCTGAATGGGAAATGCCACTCTCATGGACCTTCCAGCACGACAACCACCCAAAACACACGGCGGGGTTGTAAAAGTTTGGCTGCAGGAAAATGAAATTAATATCATGTCGTGGCCTGTTCAATCTCCCGATCTCAACCCGATTGAGAACATGAGGATGATTGTAAAACGGAATATCGGCAAGTATTCCGAAGTGGTGATGAACTTTTCGTCGAGTTGGAGAAGCAGTGGAATGAAATTTCTGACAATTATATTAAAAAGCTCATTGCGTCAATGCCTAAGAGGTGTTCAGAAGTTGTAAAAAATAATGGCTACGCTACAAAATACTGAGCGTTAAAACCATTGTTTGTATTTCCTGTTAATTACTTTAATAGTTGCAAATGTTTTGAACTCTGCACTATCGACTTATTTTGTTAAAATTACTTTTTTTATTTTTGAGAAGCTATGAATAATTTTTTTGTATTTGTAAAATAATATGCTATAACTGAATTTAATAAAAAAAAAACAAAAACTTATACCACAAATCTTTTTGACCAAAAAAATTATAAGTACCTAAACCATGATTTCAGTTGCAAATGTTTTGAACACAACTGTATATTCAGCTATGCAAATAGTAATTCAAAAAATTCAATAAAGCGATGAAACAAAAAAATTTATATTAATGGATAATATGTTCGAAATTTTTATTTAAAATTTAATCATTATTGTGAAATTTAATCAGAATTAGGAAAAGTATATCAGAAACTATGAAATATATTTCAGAGGCTGTTAATAATCAATTCTATAAAATATTTTCAACATATTTCAAATAGAATTATAAACTTTTATTTCAGAAAATATTATTTGTGTTTCAGAAAGTATTATTTGTTTGGACAGTATGTAAGTTAAGTAACCTGACTGGAAACCTCAGGGAAATAGGACGGCTGTTTTTAGTGAGGGGACGATAGGAGCTTGTTCTTTGGAGTATCTATCCGTTTTTTCTGGATCTTTCTTTCTATCTATCTGTATATTCCTATTTTTTCTTACCTTTTCACTGAAGAGATTCACAATGGACCGTATTGGTCTCCGAGTGGAGATGTGCTATTGGGCACATAACCCTTCTTAACCTAACCTAACCTGACTGTTATTTAATAAAAACTAATTTTGTTTTAAATATTTTAAATATTTATTTATTCATTGTTGTTGTTGATTTATGTCTCTTCAACAACGCTACAAGGCGAAACACTGCATAGATATGGCTTTATATGCAATTAAAAAAAATAAAAAATTTTAATAAAAAACAGGAAAATAATTAAGAAAAATACGAAATACAAATGTATTTAATATAAGAAAAATTAAAATCAAAAAAAAATATTTTTAGAAAATATGCTTTTACGAAAATTAAAATCTAAAAATTATTGTAATCAAAATTAAATAGAACTAATAAAAAATTTATAAAAAAAAACAATCTATGTGGATCAGTTTTTAAAAAGTAAAACTTTTTTATTGTTAGGAAAAGTTTTAAGGAAACAAAGCAATAGACATTAAATTTCTAAAAAAAAGAAAAATTGAACATGAATAAATTTGAGTTTGTTCGACAAAGGATTTTTTTTTACAAATTTCTACAAGTTTTTACTTTAATGCTGTTCGTTTACAAAAAAAAATCAGTAAAACTAGATAGAGAGAGAGTAAAGTTACTGTTTTACTGCTACTAGTTTTTAGTGAATACATTTTGCAAGTTAAAATTTTTAATTTAAATTTAAACTACGATATCTTAAATTCTTAACATATCGAAGTTTAAATTAATTTAAATTAAATAAATAAATATAATTCGTAAATAAATCATTTTTTAATTAGCCGCAAATAATAAAGAGTTCGAAAAAAATTATGTTAAATTTTCATTGCAATCGGTAATATATTTATTTCAATATATATATATGTACATATATGTCTGGACAGCGCATTCTTTAGGGACACGGCCAAAGTTGTCCCCGAAATATGCGGTGTATCGAACCAACTGTCTTCTTCCTATACGCTAGATGTATGAAAAGGCGCGAAAACTTTGCGGACAGTCCCCAAAGTAAGCAAATGTCCCTAAACTATGCGGGGGAATAAAGTTTTCGCGCCTTTTCATACACCACATATTCCGGGGACAAATTTGGACGTGTCCCAGAAGTATACGCTGTGCATACATATATATATATATATATATATATATTAGGGTGGCCCTTAAAGAAAAAAGTATTAAATCTTAAGGTCTCACCCCCCAGAAATATGCGAATGGCCAAAAAAGTGATAAATACGAAGTTTTGGGCCAATCGAAAAATGTTAAGAGGTCGCTCAAAGCGATTGAAAATTGCAAATGCGTTTATATGGGGAAAAATTACTTTTTTCGAAACTTATGTAAATTTTTCAATTATGGGAAAAAATTTTATTCTACATGTTAAATTATTTGATATAAAGAGATTTGATAATATGTAAGAAAAAGATTATAAAGATTATTTGATAATAAGAAAACACACATTTTTTTAAAAATGCATAACTCAGGCAAAAGCAAACATTTTTCCAAAAAATTTATTATTGTAGAGAATTGAACAAATTACAAGAAAAAAAATTAAAAAAAAAATATTTTTCACTCCAACATGGTTTTATAGAGCTTCAAACTGGCGGCAGAGAAAAAACGGGGCCTCGTTGTTGCAGCGCTGGGAGTCGCAAGAATTGCCCGATCTGGAAAAAAATACTTTCTTAAATCTTAACAAAATTGGTTATCGTATGACACGAGCCTTTTTTTAAATTTGTTTTTCAATTTTTGGTGATGTTCCAAATTTAAAAGTGTGTTTTTTCGAAAAAAATATTGACTTTAAAAATTCATAAAAAATCGAAAAAAATTGCAAAAAAGCTCGTGTCATATAGCGAATAAAGTTTAAAAGATACAAAAAAAATCGTCGAAAAATGAACCCGCTAGTGCCGCAACCAGTACGAAAAACATGGTTTCGAGATAAACGCTTTCAAAGTTTGTGAACAAAGAAAAAAAAATGTTACATTCAATCTGCCATGCCTGCAACCACCAAAAGTCAGGTAGCAAGTAAAACAAGTATTTACCAGCTGCCGTACGTAGATAGCTCGAAAATTAAAAATGCGCTCTCACTAATCCGGCTGTAACTTTAGGAATTTTTCCATGAAATTTTTTTTTCTTAGTATCTTAAGAATATTTACTAAAAACCAAATTATAAAAAAGTCGATTTCAAAAAACGGCCAATGTCATGTCCCCCTTAAATTGAAAATACTGATGAGCCTGTCCATAAAAAGGCAGAAAACTAGTCTAGTCTGATTTAAAAATTAATAGTGTTTATAATTTTTAGAAAAAAACCTTTTATTCTTCTTCTTATACTCAACATTTCTAAAACATTTTTATATTGGAAAGGAATAAAAATATAAATATATATAATATAAATATACAAAGGATTTTTTAAGAGACTTTTAATTGTTCATATTATACTTTTTGGTGAGTCTGGCATAGAATACCCTTTCAGAAGCCTTCATGTTTCCCGCAGTAGCACGTTCAGCTTCGGCTTCATCGTTAATATTTTTACAATTTTTATATAATAGGGCTGTTAAATAAAATTCTAAGAGATCTTCTCGATGTTTGTAGCATGGATCTGATTCGTCGAAAAATAGATTATATTTTGTTGTTGCCATTGTACGCTTTATTTCATCAATTATTGTTTTTCGTAGATTTATAACGTGAAAGTGTTCGGTGAAAATTGTCTTGTATATGCTGAAGAAATATTTTGAAATGTTATTGTTCAACGCTTTGGATGTGGATGCTGATGGTGCATTTGATGGTGCTGTTGCCATTTTTAGGCATCTTTCACATTTTAGATTTTTCACAAATTTCGAAAACACTGTGTAACCGGTGTAATAAGGCAACGCTTGTGCCTCGAGCTGTGACACACCTGGAACGTAATCTTCGTCTTGATCCAATTCATTATCATTATCGTCAATATCTATTTTGGTATTTAAAATGTTCCTCAAGATTGGTTGTTGGTCTTCTTGTGATTCTTGTTCAGATTGTGCCCACTCAAGCATCACATCAGCATTATCTTCACAATTTTTATTTGCTAAATTATATTTATACGAAATAATTTTCATCGAAATTAGCCGTGCTAGCGTATATTGAAGTTGGTTAATTGTAGGATGAGGATTGGCACCGCCCTTTGATCTTATTTTAAAGAATAAATTCTCTAGTGCATCCTGGGTAAACTTTCCAAACAAAACGTATTGAATGACCGGATATTTTATAAACAAGTGTTGTCTCATTTCGAGCAAACCTCTTAATGTCAAAATAAATCCTTCGATGCACTTGTTCAGATTCTGTCCGACAAATCTAAAGGATTCCATGTAATCGATGAATTCCAAAATAAATTGAACCCTTTCAATTTCGCCTCTGTTCATTGGTGTTCTGTCGGGGTTCTTGTCATGTATATTCTTCGAATTCAGCATGTCAAAAATTCGATTGAACATTCTTACAAAATGCTGAGTTCCTGCTACCATCGGCTTAAGTTCGTCATTGAAATAATCCAACTCGTTTAGTGTTCCTATGGCAGCATCAACACTGTGACTCAATAGTTGGACTGCTTTTGAGACACACATCTTTTGTTGGTTTGATGGATAGAGATGACCATATTTTAATTTGTGTGTCATCTTTATATTAAGGCTCTCTGTGTCCGAATCAAATACAGCTCTTAAAACTTTAGCGCTTGCTGTTCCGTGGCTGGTATTGATGTCGTTGTGAAGCAAGGTGTTTCGAATGGCCTTGATAAGATAGCAATAATCATACATAACGTATATTTTGTCACCGTTTGACGATATATAATATGGTGTTTCAATTGACACATCTAAACGGTTAACTGCTCCAATATTTGCCGATTCTTGGTCCATTATAATGCTGGTAACAGTTAATCCAACATTTTGGAGAACATCAACGTTTTCCAATATTATTTCTTTCAAAACGTCATCTGTAAGAAAAATATACAAAATATATTAGTTATTTCTGCTAACATAAGGAAATAAAAGGAAAACTATAAGTACTTACGCCGCAATTTGGATGATGTCGCGTAATAGCTTATTACGTATTTCCATGCGCTAAATACGCCCTTTACCATGAACACCAAAGCTTTCGTCGCAACTTCTTGTTTCCTTTCGCCGTGGTAAAAGTCTACAAGGCCATCGATCCTATCGTTCGATTTGTTGTAAACCATCCTTTTGTCAATCGTTACTTCGTCGAGTAGCAGAACACATTCTCTTTGTTGGGCATCCATATTCGTAGTCATTGCCCTTAGATTTTCGATAACGTCAATGTCTTTGCCAGACTTGAAGCATTTGATTGGTCTATAGTTCCACAAGGTCGTTGTTGATGGCAACTTAAAACCCAATGTATTACGCATAAATAAATATGCTTTTGGAGAGATGTACTCAATATTTTGAGCAACATTTCTGTCCTCATCAGTATAGTCATTTTTTTCCGAAACAATGAGCTCTGCAAAAGCTATACTCTCTTTGCTAGCTTTTAAGCTGGGAACAATGTATTTTTTCTTAATACTGGAAATATTAGCACTAAGCCTTTTAATTTTGCGCTGCAACGTCAATACTCTTGTTGCTTGTGCCTTTTGTTGCCTGGCATATTTTTGTTGCCAGTCGCATCCACAATTATTAACTTCCGATTCAGTTTCGTTTAATCGGATAGCACATGACCGTTGAATTTCTTCTTGATGGGAATAAGTGGGTAATTCATCCAGTGTGATGTCATCAGCATCCATATCCGTTACGAATTGTTGTGGATAAACATGTGCCGCTGGAGTAGAATGATATGGGTGGATTATGTCTTGAGGCGATGGTAAATTTCTTGTTGGGAAGACTTCTTTTTTAAGCTTATTTTTCCGAAAATCGCTACTCATGAAGTGATCTCTACAAACATATAGTTTGTTAGATTCTTCGTTTTCCAGGCCACATTGCTTTTTCCATAAACGGAGCAGAGAGGGATTCTGGGGAAATAAAAATGTGAGTGCATTTTTATTTCCACAATTCTTTACCGAACATTGATTTTTTGCCAGCCGACTAATTGCTCCAGTAATTTCACCTAATGTAATTAAAATATAGAATAGGGTTAGAAAAAAATGTTGCATACATTTAAATATATGTTTATATATACTTACCATCAACAATTGTGGGTATAGACCCTTTAAGTAGCCGCTGTACTCCGATGCAATTGGCTGCAAAATGTTTACTGCAGACACGGTCTTGGCTTCTGGGAGTAAAATCGTCAGCCAATTTTAAATTTTTTCTCCAAATTGTCATCATCTCTTCATCATGCTCGGGGAATCGATGAAGGACAATGATGTCATTATCAATACAATTTTTGATGCATTTGGCCATTTTAACGTATTTGAATTTTTTATTTATTATCAAAATTTAATTTTAATTTCTAGTGGTAATACTTTCGGAGTTGAGAACGTATTTAAAACAAAACTTAAATTATATTTTTATTTATACTATTTTCAGTCACTTGTTCTACCTCGCTCCTTTCTACCATGTTCTATGTTTAAACCTTTTCCTTCCCAAATGATCACAAAAGGTGTAAAAATCAGGTACAAATATTACACTTTCGTGAAAAACATCAAAACAAGGCAATAAAACTGTATCCTTATTTTAAAGCAACTACCAACTAGTTAATAGTTTTACCTGTTTTTTATAGTGATACCTGTATTTTTGAAAAATGTTGCTTAAAAACCCACACAAGCAATATGACGTTATGCAAATGCATCACAAAACTACCTTTGCAAAAACCGCACACAAACAAGTTTACGACATGCAATTGGGTGACAGTGATACTTCGATTTCATAAGAAGGTTGCTTGAAAACCCCACACAGGTAACTTTACTGCATGCAGCTGTGTCACAGTGATACCTGTGTTTCTTAAAAATGTTGCTTAAAAAACCCACATAAGCAATATGACGTTATGCAAATGCATCACAGAGCTACCTTAATTTTTTAAAAGGGTTGCAAAAACAAGTTTACATTCATTTCACAAAAATCCTCGAACTTTTGGAGTGTGTTCAATATATGATATGTTGAATTCCAACGAGTTGCAACATCAAGCAATGGTTGCGGTAATTTATTATTATTATTAATATTTATTATTATTATTAATTTTACTAATTTTAATATTGTGCTCACTTTGGAATATTCCTTATAACTGACAGATATTCGTAAAATTAAAAATGATATGGAAAAAATTTAGTATTAGTTTGCTTTCAATTTGTATTATAACAGCTTGCAGTCTTCGTGACATTGATTTTTTATTTTTTTTTAAATTGGGTATAGATTTACATACCAGCTTTACTATTCTTAATGCCCAGTATACATGCATATTAGGGCTATAACCAAATTTTTGGCATAGTACCAAGAGTTGGTCAATGAAAGTAAGTTTTTTTTTGAGCGAAAAAAATAAAAATCATAAATAATGATTATTTTTGAGTTTTATTTTTTTTTTTGCTCAAAATAATGATTATGGCTGATTTTTTTTATTATTACTCAAAAATAATCATTACCATTGAAGAAAACTTTAAAAACAATAATCATTATTTACGGTCCCTGCTTTTTAGTATAATTTTCCTTCGCACTACTACATCGTGACATGCAGTGACATCTAATTCATTATGCGTATATATTTCAGTCTGGTTGTCGTTCACACTATTGATGTGCTAATCACCACAATTTTTTTAGCAAAATAAATTAGTAAAACATTCGTAAAATATTAGTAAGACATTAGTTCAAAACAGTTAAGTGCTGAATAAGTATAAATAAAATTTTAGTTTAAAACATAATTTTAGCAAACAATTTGCTGAAAAATAGTATACCTGATTTACAGGATGTTTTATTAACTTTTCTGCTAACTTATTTTTTTGAGTCTAAAATGTTTACTATTTTTATATAAGTATATACACGTTTATATATGTGCAGTGGCAATGCCCATAATACTAAGAAATCATATTTGAATATTGTTGTACTAACCGAATTTATTAGTTATAGCCAACAAAATACACTTTTAAATTCGGTTGGCACTTTATTTTTCTTTGTGTAGCAAAAGCAACCCTATTACCCTATTTATCATTTTCCAATACTAAATGATCCGTATTATCGTCCAACAAAAATCCAATTCATTACTTTTAGAATTGCATAATATTTCAACATGATTAATATGACTAACCTCCCAAAAAAAGGGCTTTCCACATGAACATGGGTAAACATTAATTTTACAAACAATTTTTGTAAAATACCGCGTTTATCTAGTATTTTACAACAATTTGCCGAATTACATACAAAAATAGTGAAAAGTTTACGATTTTTAAGCTAAATAATATTCAAAAATTATAATCAAAACTATTAAATAATAAATGTGTATCATTGAAAAATGTCATTATTTTCTTCGTTATATTAAGGAATTAATTTTTTTTGTTAATTTTTATAAGCACATATCATAGAATTATAAGATTTGCTTTTATAATGAAAATGAAAATTATTCAAGTTCGAGGCCATACTCTATATTTCTTTATTCTTTTTATTAATTTTTATTTTTAATATAAATTATATCAACCTTGTATAAAAGACAAAGTACAACCTAGTTTACTACCCCTGGTTTTGTTTATAAACAAAACAAAAAAATAAATAGGAGAAAAAACAAAAACGTGTATTGAATATCCACCAAAGGTGGACCTTGCACATAACAAACAAGTTTTCAATTTATTTTTTGATCAATGGTGATAATCTTTTACTTCGAGCTCATATATATATTAGTTCTCATGTAGTGAGTAAACTAGTTTATATGAATGTTTGATGTTTGGCATGGGATTGTTACCGCTTTCAAAACGTGTTCTGATGATGGGAACCTAGAAAATTCCCGAAATAGATCTATCAACACATTCCTGAAAGTGGTCAACTAATAAATTTGAAAACAAACTCTATAGATTATTTGTTAGGACAATATCCTGATAAGGAAATATAGAGTATGGCCTTGAACTTGAATAATTTTCATTTTTATTGCACAGTTAAATTCGAAAAAAACATAATTTTATTTTTAATTTGTTGTTGATTTTTATTCGACCTTTCAATTATTATATTTGTTGAAATAAATATTCGGGCTCGAGGTCTAAGTTTTTTGTATATGCTTTTATTTATAATATAAATTACACATTCAATATTTCACCTTTTCGTTGAAAGGCATCCTCAGGAATAGCACTGAAATAACATACAAAATAAACGTAAGTACAAAGCATCACTAAAGTAGAATAACATAAAAGCAGAAAACACAACAAATAAAACAACCGTTTTTACAAAAAACAACAAATAACTCTTACATTAAATCAGTGATGTACTTTACGCACACTATTGCATTTATACTTGTGTGTGTAGCAGCGAAAAAACGAAGTTTATTCTACGGTACACTGATAATAAATTTCAATTGCAGAAAAAAGATTTTTTTTGAAAAAAGTGAATTTCATAAAAATATATTTTTTAATATATGAACCCCTTTGAAACTAAAAAATATATATTTTTTTCTATTTCGGCTTAAGCGGACAAGGGCTCCTGGGAACCACCATGGCTCAGAAACAGTTTAGCGTTGTATCATATGAGTGTGTGTACTCAAGTGAAAAAAATTTTGTTACAATTTAAAAAAATAGATTTTTTGCATAGAAAGAAAGCTACACTCATAGAAATAAAGCTGTACAAATGCGCTCATAGAAATTTTACAAAATTCGGGCTAAAATTATCAAGGCATTTTTAACTAATTTTTAGTAACTTTTTTTTTGCTTTCTATGACTTTCATTTCTATGACTGTACAAGAATTAATTTCAAATATAATTTTGGTACACTCCTAGAAATAAGTCTGTAGAAATAGCAAAAAAAAGGTACTAAAAATTAGATAAAAGTGACTCTGCAGAAAAAACCAGTTGAATTAAGAGATTTTTTAACTAAATATTTGCAGACTTAAAATATCAAACAAAAACTGTTGTGTTAACATTTTTTTTTTTGCTAAATTTAGCCCGAATTTTGTAAAATGCAAATAACAGGTTAAATTGTTAAACCAACTGAAATTTTTGCTAAATAATTGTAAATTTCTGATTTAATAACGGAAAATTTTTAATTGCATTAAAAAAAACTTAAAATTTTCAAAATGTTTATGATTTTATTTGGGTACATATATTTAGTAATTAGTTTTGCTAGTGTTAGCAGGTGTTTTTTGTTACTTTCAATTATTGGTTATTCATCAGGTTTATTTTTGCTATTTTAAGTCTACAAATATTTAGTTTAAAAATCTGTTAATTCAACTGGTTTTTTCTGCGGGGTCATTTTTAACTAGTTTTTAGTTACTTTTTATGCTTTTTCTACAGACTTATTTCTATAAGTAAAGATATTGCTGGGTCAATTAATATTTTTATTTAAAATAAGAATATTTCACTGGTGTTTGTTTAGGGTTTTTAAATAAAAAAATAAATAAATAAAAATTTTTCACTTATAATTTTATTACAAATTAAGCATCGTCATCCATATTCTCTATAAAAAAAAAGTATTTTCCCATTCATCATCAAACATATTTCTACGTGTATTTTTATTTGTGTTCCGCAGCGTGGTGTTGCTTCAACAATGGTTCAACTACAATTGATTTGTTTTCTTTTAACTCAGTGAGAACAAAGCAAAAGCCGAATATGCACATCGAAAGCCATACGAAGATGTTTATAGTGTACGTGTGTTGACGCAGCGTAAGCAGCATTTTCTTCTGTAACCCCGTGTGGTTGGAAATTGAGAGGAAGTACATCACTGCATTAAATTATAAAACATACAGCTGCTGTTGTGTATTCACCGTCGTCTGGTTTAATACTAAACTTAAAAATAAATAAATATTGCACTACGATCGTTTGTTAACGAGATGTCTGTATGACTGAGCGCAACTCTAAACATCAGCTTTAAAATTAACTCTCCTCTTTGGTGAAATATTAATAATATGCAGCATTTCCAACAAAAGGCACCGTTTGTAATTATTTTTGTTTTGTAGAACTTGTCCTTGGTCGAAGTCTGGCGTGTGGTTTTCGTGCATACAGTGGTTCGCTAATACAGTTTTTTGGATGGGAGCAGAAGTTCTCAATCTTTGGTGAGATTTATGTTGTGATATCCGCATTTAAAGTTTGTTTTTCGTAGTGCCTACGTATACTTTATCGCATTTTCTTTCTCGTTGCCATTACATGGTATTTTGTATATAACATTTGATTTGTCTAATTTGTGTACTTTATCCTTGGTTTTGCTACATCATTTTGCTACCGTATTACCAGTTTTATGGGCCATTTTATAGTTTTCATCCCTAAATTATTTTGATTTTGCAAATCTTTCCGATAAATCAGGGATATAAGTTAGCGATTTATATATTATAGGATTTTCTTCTTTTTTAGATCTATTTTCTTTATTATAGTCACGTATGAGTTTGTTCGTTATATTAGGTGATAAATTATTATCAAAGAGTATATTTTTAATTTTCTTAATGTTTTCATTGTGGAATTTAGCGTCACTTATATTTAAAACTCTTTTAATGAGGTTACTGGCCGTATTTTTTTTTAATTTAAGTGACGCTAAATTCCACAATGCAAATTAAAAATATACTCTTTGATAACAATTTCCCACCTAATATAACGAACAAACTCATACGTGACTATAATAAAGAAAAGAGCTCTAAAAAAGAATAAAATCCTGTAATATATAAATCGCTAACTTATATCCCTGATTTATCGGAAAGATTTTCAAAATCAAAATTATTTAGGGATGAAAACTATAAAATGGCCCATAAAACTGCCCAGCCAGAAAAATACGAACGGCAAAGCATTATCCCAGTGCTCTCAACGGTGGTATGAGCGTTGGCAGAGTGTTGGATTTCTAAAGATTTAAGTGCTTTGCCAACCCCAAAATGATAACACCGGGCAAGGCTTGGCCGTTTCTTTTTTAAAAAGTTATCAAAGCACTGGCAATGAGTACTTCGCCAGTACCAAAATCATGATTTTAAAACGTTGGCAAAGCATTTGTAAAACAACTAATAAAGTGAATAATAAATTAATAAAAAAAACCAGTCTACTTATTATAATTTTTTTTTATAAAATTTTGGTTTTATTATTTAAAATAACAAAATTATGTAAAAAATAAACATACAAATTAAATTTCTGCAATATAAATTAAAATAAAATTTAATTAAAAGAATCATTTGTATTCTGACTGCGAACTTGTAATTTTTCATAGAGAAAATTGAAATTTATAAAAAAAAAAAATTTCTTTAAAAATTGGGTTAATTCAAATTTTTAAATTAAAAATTGTAAAATTATCGAAAAAAATTGATTTTATATATTTGAAATTAGAAAATTTATAACTCAAATTGATTATCCGTTTGAAATTAAAACTTTTAATTAAATTAAGAATATTATATATGAAAACTAGATTTATTTTTGAACTGTATAGTCCTACTTTGTAATTCACTTAAGTAAAGACTTGTATTATTTCTTATTGAATGATTTTAGTAATTTAAACATAAATAACAATAGGTTTCAGCTAAGTTAATTACAAAATAACTGAATATTTTTGTTTTATCAAATTATTTTTGTGATAAGTTAGCACCAAGTACGACTTTTTTACTACAATTTTACTAAAGAAAGAAATTTGAAAATAAATGTCTTAAGTAAAATTTTAGTACAAAAACTGTTCTCTGTGCTGACTATAACAGGAGACCTTAATTTTCTTAACTTCAAATAAATTTCAATTTACTTTTGAATTTTTTCCAATCATGTAATTTTAAATTTTATAAAGGTATAGATTAGAAAAGATTTTAAATACGCTAAATTAGCAATTTTTCTACAAGGCTCCTTTGAGCAAAAATGTTTTTTTTAGTGTATGAATTTGATTTGAATACCATATGCTTATGGTAAGTTGATTTAAAATTCATTTAAGATTTGAAAAAAGAATAAAGAATTAAGTTTTAGGGAATGTAAAATAAATTTAAAAAATACTATTAATTTGTTATTTTTATTAAACCCTGCTAACTTATTTAAAAACGTTCTTGTTTTATATAAGTTACGTTTGTAAATCGTTTTTATAAACGGTTGTAAATTTAGTAAATCGAGCACTGGCATAGTACTTTTGACCAGCGTTGTGCGCTGTGCCACTGTTTTTATTATGTTAACGGTTGTAAATTTTGTAAATAAGTACTGGCAATGCACTTTTTGACAATGTTGCCAGTGCTGTGCCAGTGATTTTTTATTTTTACGGTTGTAAATTTTGTAAATCAAGTACTGGCACAGCACTTTGTACAAACGTTGGTAGAGCGTTCTAAGCTAGGACTGTGCCAGTGCTTTTATTATTTTTAATGTTGTAAACTTTGTTAATTAAGTACTGGCAAAGCACTTTATACTAACATTGGCAGAGCGTTGTAAACCAGTGCTTTGCCAGGACTTTATTTGTTGGACCATTGTCAAACAGTGCTCTGCCAATGCTTGATTTTTCAGACCATTGGCAATTTCTGGCTGGGTGGTAATACGGTAGCAAAATTATATACCAAAACCAAGGATAAAGTACACAAATTAGACAAATCAAATGTTATATACAAAATACCTTGTAATGGCAACGAGAAAGAAAAATGCGATAAAGTTTACGTAGGCACTACGAAAAACTAACTTAAAACGCGGATATCACAACATAAATCTGACCAAAGATTGAGAACTTCTGCTCCCATCCAAAAAACTGCATTAGCAAACCACTGTATGCATGAAAACCACACGACAGACTTCGACCAAGAACAAGTTCTACAAAACGAAAATAATTACAATCGGCGCCTTTTGTTGGAAATGCTGCATATTATTAATATTTCACCAAAGAGGAGAGTTAATTTTAAAGCTGATGTTGAGAGTTGCGCTCAGTCATACAGACATCTCGTTAACAAACGATCATAGTGCAATATTTCTTTATTTTTAAGTTTAGTATTAAAGCAGACGACGGTGAATACACAACAGTTGCTTTGTGTTTTATAATTTAATGTAAGAGGCCATTTAAACGAAGAAATTAATTGCAGGCAATCTTTGAATTCTCTTTTAAAGTTGATTCTAAAAATCATGAACATTTAAAGGAGGATTTTTTTAATGTTTATTTTGCCAATCTTCTTTAATTTTTCATTCGTTGAGATTTAATTTATTCGTAATAATCAAAAATAATATAATTTAAAGTAATATATAAATAGTTCTTTATTCCACATTATTTATTTTTTATTTTACGAAATATTTTCGATACACAACACTTGAGAAGACGAATACGAATAAAGCAAATTAACAAGAATACGAACGATAGCAAAAAGAAATGTCAAAAAATATCTTGAAAAACGAAAACCGTGCAAACAATAATTGCACGCAACGTTGCATGCAAATATTGCGTCTTTTAAATGGTCTCAAAGAGTAATTTGTTGTTTTTGTAAAAACGGTTGTGTTTTCTGTTTTTATGTTATTCTACGTTAGTGATGCTTTGTTCTTCCGTTTATTTTGTATGTTATTTCAGTGCTATTCCTGAGGATGCCTTTCAACGAAAAGGCGAAATATTGAATGTGTGAATTATATTACAAATAAAAGCATATACAAAAAACTTAGACCTAGAGCCCAAATATTTATTTTAACAAAAATTATTTTTATTTTAAATAAAATTTATATCAAATTTGCCTTTATGGATACAAATTTATGGCAATAAATCTGAACAAAATGACACTTTTGCTCCGAACTGCAAATCTGTCACAGTTGAACAATAAAAAAATATGTTTTCATTTTTACTTGTCTGCAAACAAAATTTTATTTGTGTTAATTAAAAGAATACTTTTTTTACTTACTATCCTCGTGCATACACACTAGGGTGTTCACATAACCCGTTTGGATTATACAATCACATGACTGTTTCGGTTGTGTCAACCTATTTTCATCAAACCGAATTGCTTCGGTTGCTGCAACCTCGTAAATTCGTTTATCTCAACCAAATTTAGTTGTCACAAACGAATTCGGTTGCCACAACCCCCAATTCGGTCGCACCAACTGAATTCAGTTGTTTCAACCGAATATACGAGGTTGCGGCAACCGAATTAATTCGTTTGGATGAAATCTTTCTTGAAATTTATGGTAGGGGGTGGGGTTGCTGAAATGTGATTTATTTAAAAAATTAAGTTATAAAACATACACATTTTTATCTAAACAGCGAACAATCGTGAGTACACTAAAAGTACAAAATATGCAGGTGATTTAGATGCAGGTGACTTAAATATTATATATTATATTTTGCATGATGATATGGCTTCGGGCATTTTTAAATTTTCAAATTCTTTTAAATGTGACAATGATGGCCTTTCAGCCTTTCGTCTTAAGAAATGCTTTTCTTCATTTATTATACCCCTCAAAATAATTTTTAATAAATCTTCACGAGCTGGTTATTTCATTCAGAATTGGAAATTTACGACTATTTTCCTCATTCTTAAAAATGGTAGTAGGAGTAGTGCTACTAATTACCGTCCCATTTCTAAATTAACCCATATTGCTACAATTTTTGGTAAACTTCGTGTTTGATAATTTTTTTTCCAGTTAAAACGATGTATATCTGTTTCACAACATCGATGTATGGCTGGGAGATCAACAACAATTAATTTATCGGTTTTTGTTAACTTTTGCATCTCTTGTTTTGAAAAACGTGTTCAAATTGATACAATTTACACCGATTTCGCCAAGGCTTTTGACCGAGTTCCACATGAGCTTTTATTATATAAGCTTTCCTAGATTGGCATCCATTCAAATATGCTTAGTTGGTTCCATCATTATTTGATTGGCAGAATCGCAACAGTATCTGTAGATGGAATTTGTTCAGACTATTTTATACCAATGTCAGGTATTCCACAGGGCAGCATTCTTGGTCCTTTATTATTTATTAATATTTTTATAAATGACATTAGTGATTGCTTTAAAAATTCAAATTTTTAATGTATGCTGATGATCTCAAAGTTTTCAAGCCAATTTTTTCTGTAAGGGACGTTTTTGACCTTCAGGAAGACTTGAATAATCTAGTTCAGTGGTCAACATGTAATGGTTTACCCTTTAATATTTCTAAGTGTTATAGTATGTCTTTTCATAGACGTAGATATTATAATTTCTGATTACAGAATGTTTGGTAATGTATTGTCATCTGTTGATGACATTTTGGACCTTGGTGTAGTTTTTGATATTAAATTATCATTCACCAGTCATTTAAATTTTATTGTACCAAAAGCTTATTCGCTTTTAGCATTTATTCGACGTAATTTGGATAAATGTTTTGATTACATAACGAAGGAAATTGTTTATACTTCGTTTGTTGGATCTAGATTGGAATATTCTTCATTTATTTGGAGTCCTAATGCTGCTCTTCATATTGGTCGTTTGAGAGAATTCAAAGAAAGTTTGCCCAACCATGTTTTAACTATCCAAATCATTTAAAAATTCCTTCTTTTTCTAGCCCTTATTACGCAGCTAAGTCTGAGTTTATTTCTTTAAAAATTCTGAAAACTCGTCGTACTATTGCTAGTTTTACATGGTATTATTTGTGGTGTTATTAATTCTCCTGAGCTATTAGAGTTATTTTCAATATATTTATGTTCCACCAAGAACTTTTAGAAATATAAGTAAATTTTTTCATATTGATATTCACACAACTGAATATGAATTAAATGAACCACTAAATAGATCTATGAGATTATTTGGCATAAATTCGGTTTACCGACACCTCACCAAAATAAATGAAATTTTGTCCTTTAATAGAAGAGACCACGCTGAGTCGAAATAAAAAAAAAGTTTGCGTCGCTCACGCCCCCTTTTCAGTGGGCGGGGCTCCAAAGTTTGAAATGAAATTGCAAATAACTTCAAAACTACTTGTCCGATCTTAACGTCGTTGGAAAGGTCTCGAAAATATCTTTTCAATGAGGTATATAATGTCCCAAAATATTAATACCTTGCTGCCCAAATAAAGCATTTGTTTTTTTTATGATTTTTTTTTTTAACGCTCTTTTTGTTAAATAACGCCTATATAAGTACATAAAAAGTGTATAAAAAGGGAAAGTCTGTTTTATAAGCTTTCATAAAAGGTGCAACATGACCCCATAGGTCTTGAAATGAAGTAGTTATTAAGGGTTAAAGTTGACCATTAATAGGCAAAACTATGATTTTTGCAAGATTTTGAAAATTAGATTTTGTTGTATGGTATGGTTTAAGATTTTGTATGCAAAAGAAAACTTGTAAATATGCCAAAATTTTTGCGGCCCGGGGCGAAGCCTCAGCGAAGCCGGTGGGAGGACTGGTGGGAGGAGAAAACCCCTAAGCCCGGCCGAAGGCCGGTTACGCAGAAAAACTATTTTGTAAAGACCCATATATGGTCACGTCGATATATGGTTCAAAATTTGAAAAAGGGTGCGTAAAAAAAATCATTATGCTTTTTTTGGGCAGTAAAGGGTTAATATTTTAGGACATTATATACACCATTGGAAAGATATTTTTGAGATCTTTCCGCCTGAGAAATATGGTCACGTCGATATATGGCTCAAATTTTGAAAAAAGGACGTTTTAAAAAAAAAAAACAAAAATTGTTTTATTTGGGCAGCAAAGGGTTAATATTTTAGGAAATTTTATACTCCATTGGAAAGATATTTTCAAGACCTTTCCAACGACGCCAGTTTTGTTAAGATCAGATAAGTAGTTTTGAAGTTATTTCGGATTTCATTTCAAACTTTGGAGCCCCGCCCACTGAAAAGGGGGCGTGAGCGACGCAAAATTTTTTTTATTTCGACTCAGCATGGTCTCTTCTATTAAAGGACAAAATTTCATTTATTTTGGTGAGGTGTCGGTAAACCGAATTTATGCCAAATAATCTCATAGATCTATTTAGTGGTTCATTTAATTCATATTCAGTTGTATGAATATCAATATGAAAAAATTTACTTATATTTCTAAAAGTTCTTGGTGGAACATAAATATATTGAAAATAACTCTAATAGCTCAGGAGAATTAATAACACCACAAATAATACCATGTAAAACTCTGTGGGGTCAAATGTTCAAGGTCAAAAAATTTCAAAAAATTCTGATAGGTGTCGGTAAACTGAATTTGTTCCAAATAGGGAATTTTTGTCTTATAGAACAGTTGCCGGCATCGATCCTTTAAACTCTAATTTGAGTTTCGTTTAGAATGTCTTTTAATTTCGTGCTATTGATTTGAGTGAATTATGTTTTGCATTCTCAAAAATTACATCATATGCTTCTGGTCCGGATGGATTGTCATTAAGATTTTTGAAAATTATTTTCCCGTATTTTAAATTTATTTTCATCGGGATAAACATTAATTGCATTTATAGTAATTAAATGTGCTAAGGTCCCAAAACTTATTTAACAAATTGTGAAAAACAATCTGATGTAGGCGTGTCCCTATCCGGATTTCATTCCTGCCCAAGGAAATCTTCAGGGCACTTTGTTATTAGAATTTCTAGAGATATTTGTTATGTTAAATCACAAACTCAATGAGAATTTCTTGTCCTCGTCTAGAAGCGAGATTCAAAATGTTCAGCTTCAATTTTTACATTTAGCTAAAAATATTCTCATTTGCTCTGTATTTCCTTCCGATTGAAAAATTGCAAAGGTTATTCGCATTATGAAAAATGGATCAATTAAGGAGTTAAGACCTATTTTATCCAAAATTGTTGAACATGTTATGAAGATGCAAATGGTAGAATTTTTGAATGACAACCACTTAATTAGTCCTTATCAGTCAGGATTTCGACATGGTTATAGCACTTCATCCCTACTAATAGGTATTACAGATTCAATTAGAAGAATTCTGGATAAAAATAATATAGAAGTTTTGTTATCGATTTATACAAAGCCTTTGCTCGAATCAGTCACGCAATTTCAATTCACAAACTGTGCAATTTCTTTAAATTCTTCAAATCAGCTTGTTTGCTGATTTTTTTTTTATATTTGACAGAAAAATGTCAATATGTTTATTTTAAGGAGTCTGATTGGTCGACAGTAACAAGTGGTATTCCACAAGGATCTGTGATTGGACCGCTGCTATTTTTTACGCTCAGGGAACTTTTGCTTTAAAAATATATAGTTGTTTGGGTTGTAAAACAGATTCAATACTTTTCATGTAAATGTCTGTCTTTTGTAGAAAAAAAGTTATTTTTTGCTAACCTTATAGTTCATTTATAAAAACAAACCATATCAAATGACTGTTTTTCGATTTTACATTCATTTTTACTATCATTTGGTTTATTTTTACTACAATTGCTAGTAATTTTTTGAACATTAAAAAAACAAATGACAATGTTAGCTGAATGTGATAAATTTTCTAATGTCAGATACCTCAGATTAGATGTCTAATTGCAATCTTTGTATTATTTGTTAAATGTTTTACTTTTAAATTTTAATCCAAAAGTTTATTTTTTGATCTTTTATCACAAATTATGATATGAGAAAGATTATTGAAGTTCAAAATAATTTGTTTTTTGTTAAACAATAAACCGTACAATGTTTATATATTAATTAAAAAATTTCTTTATTTTTTAAATTTAAAAGTAAGACATTTGAAAATTGCAGAATAGCCCAAATTTGACTTATGGCCCTAATTCTATAGTCAGAAAGTGTTGTTGTTTACTTAATACACAATAACAACACAGTGTTTATTAGTTAAAAATGTTTTATTTATGATTTGAATTAGTTCAATTCTCTCAATTTTGTATTTTAATTCCCATCGGGTTAATAAAACAATACGGGTAAATCGTTGATCTTTTTCCTTCAAAAATTAAAATTTGGGTAAATCTTCTACCCCTTCCAAATTGGTCCTCTGAAGATTTTCGGTGACCCAAAATGAAACATGTAAGGACCTGTCAGTAGATAAAGCCTGCATTAAATTAGCGGATGAAGAAATTTTTTAATTAATAAATAAACACAGCACGGGTTTTTGTTTAACAAAAAAAAAATGATGTTGAACTTGAATAATCTTGCATAACTCATAACTTTGTATTAATTCTTTGAAAACTAAGGCAATGATTTTTAAATCTCCTAGGTCTGACTTAAATTTTGATATCATGGTAAAAGTTGTTAAAATTGAGTTTGTAGAATGTATTAAATGACTGGGAGTCTTAATTGATTCTCGTCTTAATTTTATAATGTCATATTTTTTATAAATTGGTTGAGTTCTACTATAAATTTTGCATTACGTCGATTATATTCTTTAAATGTTCAATATGTTGTATTGTGCTGAAGTTTTTGGAGGTGTCCAAGGGTCGAGTTATGCGTAGATACAAATTTCTTTTCAATCGAATTATTCGATTTGTGTAATTTTTATATCGTGATCATGTTTTCAATTATGAAGTAGACTTTCTCGGGTGCAATTTTAAAAGTTTTATTCGCATGTGACTGTTATTACATTTTTATAAAGTTTTTAGTGCTAAATGTCCGGAATATTTATTAAAACATTTTATATTTTCAAGATTTTTAAGAAACCCTCAATTGATGTATCGTCTTGATAATACATCAACGATCTTTACACTACAGGGTAGCTAACATTTTTAACTCTTTGTTTGCCATTGTTACTTACAAATTTTGACCTTTCTGTCGATGTATTAAAAAAACAAACTTAAAAAGTATGCCAATATTTAAACAATTTTATATATATTAGATATTTGAATGCAATTATATACTGGGATCATTAGGGAAATTTTTTTATAGGTTTGAAATAAGGAGTATTTATATACGTTTGTAAATACCCTTTTTTATTTTTTTTTTACTTTTTAATACATATATTTTATTTATTGTTTCGAAAAATTGTTTAGTTTATGTTTAGATATGATTTATTGTTAAATATTTGTATAGCAGTATTTTTTTGGTGAGTTGTAAATAAGCCATATTTGGCCCCAAATGCATGGTTTGAAATTGTATAATAAAATAAATAAATAAGTAAAAAAATTTCTGTACTTTGCCTCTTTCTGAGAGTTCTTTTATGACTAATCAAAGACTCTTAAACAGAGTACGTATTTGCTGTTCTTTTTCATTTCATCTCCACGTACCAGCGATGCCAACTTAGCTTTTTTCGCGCTAGATTTAGCGCTTTTTGAGTGCTCACAGCGCGTATTTTTTTCGTTTAGCTTTTTTTAAGAAAAAAAGCGCTAAGGTGGCGCTTTTTTAATTTTTTTAGCGCTTTTAGCTCTTTTTTAATTGCAACACAGATTTTTATAAACAGGTAAGTTTTTGAATAATCTGGCAGCTAAGTCAATAAAAATGTTATTTTTGTCAATCACTAAAAGTTGAAAACGTAATAAATACTTTTTTTACAACTCTGCATTTCAAATTGGGGTTTTTCTGTAATAGGTAAACAATAACAGATATTTTTAAACAAGTGCAGATCATACAGTGTTGCCATGTATTTTTTTTCAAAAAACTGTGAAAAAACTGTTTTTATAAGAAAAAACTGTTTTTTTTTTTTTAAATAAAAAACAATAGAAAAAACAGTTAATATGTGCATTTTGAATTCAATTGCATTTTATTTAAACATAAAACAACATAAAAAACATTAAACACATAACATTTTAAATATACAAAAAAAAATATTTTTTGTTGTAGACTAACTAAACACAACACAAGAGAAATGAAAACGAAAACAGACAGAAAAAAATGACATTTCAGGGTTTCAACACAAACAAATGCTAAAAAGGGAGTTAAAACTTACTACGCAGTTGCATTCAATGCGTAGTGTTATTTTTTGTTGAAACATTTTGCGCAACTTTTGTATTAAATTTATAAATTCAAGTAAAAAAAAAGTAAATCGAGCAGGTAAACTGTTAAAACTGGAAAAACTAAAAAAAAGACTGAAATTAAACAAAACTGTTTTTTTTTTCATGAAAAACTCTAAAACTGTTACGCATCCTAAAAAACTGGAAAAAACAGTTAAAACTGGTAATATGGTAACACTGCGATCATACAAAACTTTTTAGTGATTTGTATCATTTACTCCAAAGCGTGCAATAAAATAATAATCCCAATGGATGGTTTTGATTATATGGAAGGTGTAATTGAACCTGTTATAAATAAACATTGTTACTTAGGTTACAGTTTTGAAAAAGCTTGTTCTGATGCCAATATTACAAAAAGCGAAAAAAAGCAATTAAAAAAAAGTTAGTAGAATTTACTTAGTCTTATTTATGAAATAAGAGCAAAGCTACCATCAAATTTTGAAATTTTAGAAAAGATTTCTGCATTTATTGTTAACAACATTTTCACAAGTAATACAGAAGATACAACAGCTGTTATAAAAGAATTTATAAACAATGAAAACGAAATTGAAAACTTGGAAAATTGTATAAAAAATTTAAATTTGTATAAATGGAAAAATTTGGATAGAACAGATGCATTTTGGATCGAAGTTCATAACTTTACAAATTCTTTAGATGAAAATCCATATCATAACCTTTCAACTTTTGTCCTGAAGCTATTAACACTGCCTTACTCTAATGCTGAAGTTGAAAGAAAATTTAGCGAAATTGTTTAATTCATATAAAATATGGACTAAAACGAAAAAACACTAGTTGCTCGAACTATGAAATACCACCACACGTTTGTTCAAAAATTTATTCAAACCAAAGTTATAAAAAGTCGAAATACTTTATAAAAACTATATTGTGGCCCAAAGAAGAAGAGGAAAATAAAGTTGTATTCGAATATGACCAATTTAATGGACTATTTTAAAAAATATTTTAAATATTTTAGTTTTTTCTTTTATTTTTGTTATTTGCTTTGTATAACTTTTGTACAAAAACAAGAAATAAATTGATCTCAAATAGATAAAATTTAATATTAAATTGAAATATTGGATTTAAAATTGAAAATAAGTTTTTTTATTTACATTTAGCGTTTTTTTAGCTCTTTTTTAGTGTCTGACCGGCGCTTTTTGCTTTTAATTAGTTGGCATCGCTGATATTTTCTGTTTTAGTTTTTACATACACACGAAAGATAAAACAAAAAATGTTTCCATTCCATGTGTTTCCATTTGAAAATAAACCTTGCATCTCATTCTCATGCGTATGTATGATCAGTGTTGCCAGGTATGTTGAGCATAAAATCGTCAAATTTTCCAATAAAAATCGTCAAAATCGTCATTTTATTTTCAAAAATCGTCAAAAAATCGTCAAAACAAAAAATATTTGTTACAAGTGGGATAAAGTTTTAATAAAAAAAAGAGTAATAATGTTATTCACATTTCAAATGCTCATGTACTATCGGTGTAATATAATACGATTTTTACACTTTTCTGTAATTTAAACTTCGAAAATCATGATATTTTATAACGATAGCACTTTACCACTTTAACTGTTAATTCCTTCTACATAATTCTGTAAACACCACTTCAGTAGCACAATTTTTAAATCTTAAATTCTTTAACATAGTTTAGAAGTTCTTTAACAATGTTATTTTCTTTAATTATTAAATTTGGACTTTCATTAACGAATTAAAGTTTTAAATTACATTACATGTGATGACATAGTTTAATACAATAAATTTTGAAATTTTTGATTATTTCATATTTTTGGGTTGTTTTTAATATTGCTAAAAATTATTTATTATTTATATTATTATTTATTTTTATTTAAATATTGTTTATTACTGCATGTTTTTCCATTTTCAATTATAAATTGTGAATGTCTGAAGTTTCACTTTGGAACACTTTATTTATATTATTATTAGGCCAGTTTTTAAGCACCGGATTTATTTTTGGATTTATAAATGACAATATTCGAACTCGATGTTTGTTTCGGAAAAATTTGATGTTTTTTTTTTTTAATTTAAAAAATATTTTATTTTTATCTCAATCTTACACTAATTAAACTTTATAAAAATATAAATATTAAAAAAAGCACGGTTGGCATTCAATAACTTTTCATAATAACGATTGGCTATCACAGTAACACTAATAGCGGATTGGAAATTTAAAAAGAGCGATTCCATTAAAGACATGTTTCTTCTTATGTAAACGGTTTTAGTTTTCTATTTAAACTGTTTGATTTTAAAATATCTTGAACTAGTTTAAGTCAAAATAACGCTAAATTACCGAAACGACAATTTAAAACGTTATTTTGTTGATGTAACAAAATTGAATGGGTAGAATTTTGAAGTAAACCCTGTAAAGACACATGCCACTATTGGAATCGTAGCTTTAAAACGTTTATAACGGCATTAGTGTGGCCGTGGCAAGCAACTGCCATTGTAGTGAAAAGGTAGTGTTTGCCAAAAATGAAAAAAGTAAGCACATACTCAGGGAACTTCTGCAGTTGTAATACAGTATCTTTATTTTTAAGTGAAAAAACAGTCATTTGTAGAAGAAATTTAATTTTTGACTACAATTGTAATTCATTTAAAAAACAAACCACATTAAACTACAGTATTATGATTTTACATTAATTTTATACAGTATTTTTTTTTATTTAAAAAAATAAAACAAATTAATGTTTGTTTATTTTTTACTGCACTGACTGAACCACTCATTAATAATACAATTGTATTTAATTTTTTGAACAGTAAAAAACAAATGACTATGTTAATTGAATTTACTAAAATGTAAGTCGTTCTTTTTTCGAGTTCTTTTTTAGCTACATTTGCAGTGGTCTTTACCTTTATTAAGTGCAGAAAATAAATTAAAATAAACCTAACATGAATCCATAAAATAACTTTTTTGCTCAACTTTCAACAAAAAATAGTTTTTAATTTTAACGAAATAATTAAAATCCAAAAATAGATCCGGTAATTTTTTTAATAATAGCAAATAATCATGTTTTGCTGATATATTAAACGTTTGTCAAAAAATCGTCATTTTGGAATCAAAAATCGTCAAATCGTCATTTAGTAATTTAAGTACTAAAAATCGTCAAAATGACGATAAATCGTCAAACCTCTCAAATATAATGAGATATAAATTTTTTGACCGGGAATTTACCACGCCCACATCAATGCCGATATGATAGTTTTGAAATTACGATTCCAATGGTGGCATATGCCTTCTGATACACTCAAAAAAAAAAGTTTGTAAAGTCAGCAAAAAATTTTGCTGAGTCAGCAAAATTTTAGTCAGGAGGATGCTAGCAAAAAAATTGCTAATGTCAGCAAAATCTTTTGCTGAAAATCAGCGAGCTGATTTTTAGCAACAAAATTTGTAGATTCAGCAAAAGTTTTGCTAACACTTAGTAGATTACAAATAAAAAAGCGTTGGTAAAAATTAATAAATTTTTTGCTGAATTTTAGTAGACTGAAAAAAACGCAAAAAAATTGTAAACAAATTGTAATTTAGTTAAAATATTTGCTGAAAATCATAAAACATATTTATGTGATTCTTTTAAAAATAATTTACAATAATTACGAAATATAAAAATTTTCATATTCCCACATTGACGACATGAATTAATTTAATATCTGAAAATATATAGAAATAATATTTATATATAACATAACAAAAATTTTCTTTCAACTACTTACATCAATGGTTGTCTTAATGATACTATCTTTTCAATGACGAAACTGCCGAAGATAATTCTAGAAACGAAACGAAAAAATAAAGAAAAACAAACGAAACGAAAAAAAACAACCCTTTTTTTTTTGCAATAAGAAAAAGGAACCATACAAATCTACCTAAGATGTGTGTCTTTGTCTTTCGCTTTACTCTGTCTGTATATGTTTTTTTTATGGTTGATTTTTTTTTAATTGTCTTATTAGAGTTGTCCTTTTTAGTATCATTTTCCTCTTCTCTACTACATCGTGACATGCCGCGACATCTGCTTATCAGCACAATTTTTTTTAGCAAAATTAATTAGTAAAATATTAGTATATTAGTAAAGCATTAGTATAAAACAGTTAAGTGCTGAATAAGTATAACAAAAATTTTAGCTGAAAACACGGTTTTAGCAAAAATATTTGCTAAAAATAGTATTCCTGATTTACAAGACGTTTTACTAACTTTTCTACTAACTTATTTTTTTGAGTGTATAACAGGGCTTTTTTTAAAAAACTTCCCATTACATTTTTTTTAATCAACAAAATAACGTTATACATCTTCGTTTCGGTATTTTAGCGTTATTTTGACTTTGGTTCAAGAAATTTTAAAATCAAACAGGTAAACTAGCAAAATTAAACCGGTTTTATTAGAGTAAACATTGGAAACGTGTCATTAATGAAATAGCAAATTAAAAATAATTTTTAATTTTTCAATTTAATTGATTAACTTTCAATATAGGGAACACCAATTCATTTTGTTTGTAAATAACCCTAAACTTATCAATACTATTTAACGTCTGTATTCCTCTTTATATGATAAACTACCAATATAGGGTACAATATTTTATTTTGAAATAATTTATTGACAAAAAAAATAATTATCAATAATATTGAACGTGTATTGTTGGTCACTGTATATTTTTAAATTCCAATTAACAATAATACAATTTTTAAAGTCTTTATCCATTTTATTAATTTTGCAGAATTGTGAAAAAGAACAAATAAGTATCATATATCATTACACTCATTGTAAAACACATTTATATTTTTTTTTCACCGTTCTTTTTCAAGAAGAGAAAATATTTTTTTTTTCAATGTTAAAAACTCACCAAATCACTGTTGCCAGGTTTGACGATTTATCGTCATTTTGACGATTTTTGGTACCTAAATTACTAAATGACGATTTGACGATTTTTGCTTCCCAAATGACGATTTTTTGACAAACGTTTAATATGCCTAAACATGTTTATTTGCTATTATTAAAAAATCACCGGATCTATTTTTGGATTTTTATTATTTCGTTAAAATTAAAAACTATTTTTTATTGAAAGTTTGACAAAAAAGTTATTTTGTGGATTCATGTTAGGTTTATATTAATTTATTTTCTGCACTTAATAACGGTAAAGACCACTGCAAATGCAGCTAAAAGCAAATGAAATTTCACCTGAAAAAAGAACGACTAACATTTTAGTAAATTCAACTAACATAGTCATTTGTTTTTTACTGTTCAAAAAATTAACTACAATTGTATTATTAATGAGTGGTTCAGTGAGTGCAGTAAAATATAAACAAACATTAATTTTTTTTATTTTTTTAAATAAAAAAAAAATACTGCACAAAATGAATGTAAAATTATAATACTGCAATTTAATGTGGTTTGTTTTTAAAATGAACTACAATTGTAGTCAAAAATTAAATTTCTTCTACAAATGACTGTTATTTCACTTAAAAATAAAGGTACTATATTACAACTGAAACAACGACAAATATTTGCAGCAGAAGCTCCCTGAGTATGTGCTTACTTTTTTCATGGTTGGCAAACACTACCTTTTCATTACAATGCTCGTTGCCTGCCACGGTCACACCAATGCCGTTATGAATGTTTTAAAGCTACGATTCCAATAGTGGCATGTGTCTTTACAGGGTTTATTTCAAAATTCTACCCATTAAATTTTGTTACATCAACAAAATAACGTTATAAATCGTCGTTTCGGTATTTTAGCGTTTATTTTGACTTTAACTAGTTCAAGACATTTCAAAATCAAACAGGTTAAATAGAAAACTAAAACCGTTTACATAAGAAGAAACATGTCTTCAATGGAATCGCTCTTTTTAAATTTCCATTCCGCTAAAAGTGTTACTGTGAAAGCCAATCGTTATTATGAAAAGTTATTGAATGTCAACCCTGCTTTTTTTAATATTTATATTTTTATAAAGTTTAGTTAGTGTAAAATTGAGATAAATATAAAATATTTTTTGAATTAAAAAAAAAACATCCAAGTTTTTGCAAAACAAACATCGAGTTCGAATATTCTCATTTATAAATCCAAAAATAAATCCGGCAAAAAACAGGTCTAATAATAATATAAATAAAGTGTTCCAAAGTGAAACTTCAGATATTCACAATTTATATTTGAAAATGGAAAAACATGCAGTAATAAACAATATTTAAATAAAAATAAATAATAATATAAATAATAAATAATTTTTAGCAATATTAAAAACAACCCAAAAATATGAAATAATCAAAAATTTCAAAGTCACATGTAATGCAATTTGAAACTTTAATTCGTTAATGGAAGTTCAAATTTAATAATTAAAGAAAATAACATTGTTAAAGAATTTCTAAACTATGTAAAAGAATTTAAGATTTAAAAATTGTGCTACTGAAGTGGTGTTTACAGAATTATGTAGAAGGAATTAACAGTTAAAGTGGTAAAGTGCTATCGTTATAAAATATCATGATTTTCGAAGTTTAAATTACAGAAAAGTGTAAAAATCGTATTATATTACACCGATAGTACATGAGCATTTGAAATGTGAATAACATTATTACTCTTTTTTTTATTAAAACTTTATCCCACTTGTAACAAATATTTTTTGTTTTGACGATTTTTTTGACGATTTTTGAAAATAAAATGACGATTTTGACGATTTTTATTGGAAACTTTGACGATTTTATGCTCAACATACCTGGCAACACTGCACCAAATTATTTACGATTCATTTTTCAATATATGAAAGAGAAACAAGTAAATATAACGATCATAGGTCCATTCGTTTACTTTTCAAGTAAAATCCAGTAGATGAGAAAATTTTGGGCAAAATGAAAATTTTACTCTCAAAACGGCTCTTGCACAAAAAAGTAAACGAACGGAAAAATTGCAAAAACTTGCAGGTTAATTCAAAAACTTGCAGGTTAAAAAGCATAGTGTTGTAAAATAAGTGTTGTTTAGACTACCCAGTATATATTGTTTTTGGTACTTGATGCATTGTATTTTAATATTTATACATTCGTAGCAATTGACTTTATTAAAAAAACTTTTGTGGAAGCTTTTAGACTTGTTTAGTTTGTACATGACTTTTAATTTTGTTTCTAGTTAAATAACATACGAAAATACATGAATACTTGATTTTTGATATTCGGTACCCTGAATAATATGCAGTAAGAAGTATTCATATATTCATTAGCTTTACATCTCTAATATATTAATGTAAATAAAAACAATTAACACAGATATTAGAAAACTGATAAATTGTTACTATAATAATTGTAACTGACTACTTTAATTTGTTTCAGGTTGAAAATAATTATTTTTAGTTTTTGCCGCACTTTTAATTCAGCTTTTAATCTTTTAAATGTTTTTATTACTAAATATATGCTTATTTTTGTTTGTTTACTTAATTTAATCATGTTTTTGTTTTCTACTGGATTTTACTGGACTTTACTGGCAAAAATTTGTCCAGTAAAAATTTGCAGGTTTTTTGCTGACAACTGTCACTTTACTCTCTTAGTAGATGCTCTCTTTTGCAAATTTATGTGTACGCGAACGCATTTCAGTAAAATCCAGTACAAATTTGTACAAATTTGTGCAAATTTTGGTGTAAACGAATGGACCTCATATCATACGCATGAGAATGAGATCCAAGGTTTATTTTCAAATGGAAACACATGGAATGGAAACATTTTTTGTTTTATCTTTCGTGTGTATGTAAAAACAAAAACAGAAAACATACATATAACATTGTACGTGGAGATGAAATGAAAAAGAACAGCAAATACGTACTCTGGTTAAAACACTTTTTTGGACTTGAGGCTATAGAAACTAGAGAAAAACATTTATGATTTTTTATTTAAATTTATTTTCATCGGGATAAACATTAATTGCATTTATAGTAATTAAATGTGCTAAAGTCCCAAAACTTATTTAACAAATTGTGAAAAACAATCTGATGTAGGCGTGTCCCTATCCGGATTTCATTCCTGCCCAAGGAAATCTTCAGGGGACTATGTTATTAGAATTTAACATAACAAATATCTCTAGAAATTCTAACTTTGATATTTTAAATTTTGAATCTCGCTCCTAGACGAGGACAATAAATTGTCATTGAGTTTGTGATTTAACATAACAAGTATCTCTAGAAATTCTAAGGAATAATTTTTCTGTTAATATGGAAAAATATTCATCATCTTTAACCGAACTAACCAACAACTCACATACAATTTATATAGATCAACAATAAAAATTCACTATTAACCACTCACAAGGTACACTCAAAAAAATAAGTTAGTAGAAAAGTTAGTAAAACGTCTTGTAAATCAGGTATACTATTTTTTAGCAAATATTTTTGCTAAAATCGTGTTTTCAGCTAAAATTTTTGTTATACTTATTCAACACTTAACTGTTTTATACTAATGCTTTACTAATATACTAATGTTTTACTAATTAATTTTGCTAAAAAAAATTGTTTTGATAAGCAGATGTCGCGGCATGTCAAGATGTAGTAGAGAAGAGGAAAATGATATTAAAAAGTACAACTCTAACAAGACAAGTAAAAAAATCAACCATGAAAAACATATACAGACATGTAGACAGAGTAAAGAGATAGACAAAAACACACATCTTAGGTAGATTTGTATGGTTTCTTTTTCTTATTGCAAAAAAAGGGTTGTTTTTTTCGTTTCGTTTGTTTTGTTTATTTTTTCGTTTCGTTTCTAGAATTATCTTCGGTAGTTTCGTCATAGCATCATTAAGACAACCATTGATATAAGTAGTTGAAAGAAAATTTTTGTTATGTTATATATATTTATTTCTATATATTTTCAGATATTAAATTAATTCATGTCGTCAATGTGGGAAAATTAAAATTGTTATATTTCGTTATTATAGTAAATTATTTTTAAAAGAATCACAAAAATATGTTTTATGATTTTCAGCAAATAAATTAACTAAATTACAATTTTTCTACAAATTTTTTGCGTTTTTTTTCAGTCTACTAAAATTCAGCAAAAAATTTATTAATTTTTACCAACGCTTTTTTATTTCTAATCTACTAAGTGTTAGCAAAACTTTTGCTGAATCTACAAATTTTGTTGCTAAAAATCAGCTCGCTGATTTTCAGCAAAAGATTTTGCTGACATTAGCAACTTTTTTGCTAGCATCCTCCTGACTAAAATTTTGGTGACTCAGCAAAATTTTTTGCTGACTTTACAAACTTTTTTTTATGAGTGTACAGTGCAAAAATTCGCTTAATATGTATGCTCGACATATGTTGAAAAACGAATAAAATCTTCAATGTTTGATATTCCTTCACTTACAATGTAAAGGATAGAATATGATGACATTTGAAAATAACTGCCAGTCAAATTTCAACTTAATTAGTTGAACTGGCAACTGTGGTAATAATTAACAACTAAACATAGCTTTATAGAAAATAAGTTCGCAGTAAATTTCGTCATACTCAAACTAAGTTACGGCATGTTTTTAACCTAACTAGTTGAGTTAAATAGATGATGTTTACAATTTAACACTTTAAGGCACGAAGAATGTTGATGAAGGCCGTTGCGAGCTAGAAAGTTAACTCCATTCATGCAGGTGTCAAATAACTTTTTTCTAATTGTTTTTTCTGTTAATTAAAGTAAATTATCACAAATAAAATTATAATTTTTCTGTTAATATGGAAAAATATTCATGATCTTTAACCGAACTAACCAACAACTCACAATAAATTTAAATAACAAATATGCAGACGCTTGTGCAAATTTAAATGTAACTGACACTAATAGAAAACATATGATTTTCTATTGTTGATTTACTTGAATAAACGTCACTACATTGCTAGGTCTGTCAAAAAAACAGAGTAGTATTTGGAAGATGACAAAGCCAATTGTGACAATATTTTGTTGTTGTTTTTGTTTTTTCTTTGATATTTTAAATTTTGAATCTCGCGCCTAGACGAGGACAAGAAATTCTCATTGAGTTTGTGATTTAACATAACAAATATCTCTAGAAATTCTAATAACAAAGTCCCCTGAAGATTTCCTTGGGCAGGAATGAAATCCGGATAGGGACACGCCTACATCAGATTGTTTTTCACAATTTGTTAAATAAGTTTTGGGACTTTAGCACATGTAATTACTATAAATGCATTTATAATTTTGTCATGTCACATCTTTAGTCATGGATAGAATGAAAATTAACACCTGCAAATAAAAATCTGTAAAAGATTAAGAGGTAAATTTGCCTTTTTCATATCGTGTGTAATATATCCTAATTATAATAATTTATTAGAACAATCACAGAAATTTTACTTATAGAGCCATTTCAGAAGGCATATTGACCAAAAAATTGTTTTCAATTTCAAAAATTAATTTATTTTTTATCAATGGCGATAATCTTTAACTTCGAACTCATATATTAATTAGTTCTCATGTAGTGAGAAAACTAGTTTATATGAATGTTTGATGTTTGGCATGGGATTGTTACTTCTTTCAAAACGTGTTCTGATTATGGAAACCTAGAAATTTCCCGAAATAGATCTATCAACAAATTCCTGAAAGTGGTCAATTAATAAATTTGAAAGCAAAAACTCTATAGATTATTTGCTAGGACAATATCCTAATAAAGAAATATGGAGTATGGCCTCGAACTTGAATAATTTTCATTTTCATTGCACAATTAAAGGTCGAAAAAACATAATTTTTATTTTTAAAAAAAAATATATCAAACTTGTATGTCCATTTATGTTCATATATGGTTCCATATATGCGCAAATAAGCACATATGTGTTTTATATAAGGGCTTATATGGAAGTGTGTTTGACACCATATATCCAAACGGTACTCATACACTCAAAAAAAAGTTTGTGAAGTCAGCAAAAATTTTTGTTGAGTCAGCAAAATTTAGTCAGGTGCTAGCAAAAAAACTTCTAATGTCAGCAAAATCTTTAGCAGCAAAATTAGTAGATTCAGCAAAAGTTTTGCTAACACTTAGTAGATTAGAAATAAAAAAGTCTTGCTAAAAATTAATACATTTTTTGCTGAATTTTAGTAGACTGAATAAAACGCAAAAAAATTGTAAAAAAAATTGTAATTTAGTTAATATATTTGCTGAAAATCATAAAACATATTTTTGTGATTCTTTTAAAAATAATTTGCAATAATTACGAAATATAAAAAATTTCATTTTCCCACATTGAATTAACTTAATATCTGAAAATATATAGAAATAAATATATATAACATAACAAAAATTTTCTTTCAACTACTTACATCAATGGTTCTCTAAATGCTGCTATCTATTAAAGGACGCAACTGCCAATGATAATTATAGAAACGAAACGAAAAAATAAACAAAAACAAACGAAACGAAAAAAACAACCCTTTTTTTTGGATTAAGAAAAAGGAACCATAAACGTCTAGCTAAGATGTGTGTCTTTGGCTTTCGCTTTACTCTGTCTACATGTCTGTATATGTTTGTTTGTTTTCAATTTTACCACACTAGATTATAAATCTATAAACATTTAGTTTAGAAATACATATTAAATTTAAATATTTTATGTTGTATTTTATTTAATTAAAAGACAATTATTTTGACAAGCCGGTGACAACACAAAATTTAAGTTGTTTTAATCCTTAATTTTGTTTTAAGTATGAGAAACAGATACAAAAGTCTTCCATGGTTGATCATTTTATATGTCTTATTAGAGTTGTACTTTTTAGTATCATTTTCCTCTTCTCTACTACATCTTGACATGCCGCAACATCTGCTTAATTCTGCGTATATCTTTCAATCTCATTGTTGTCCACACTATTAATGTGCTTATCAGCACAATTTTTTTTTTAGCAAAATTAATTAGTAAAACATTAGTATATTAGTAAAGCATTAGTATAAAACAGTTAAGTCCTGAATAAGTATAACAAAAATTTTAGCTGAAAACACGATTTTAGCAAAAAAAATTGCTAAAAAATAGTATACCTGATTTACAAGACGTTTTACTAACTTTTGTACTAACTTATTTTTTTGAGTGTATATGGTCATACATGGAGGAAATGCGATTTCATATTTCAAAAAGCATCACATATACATATGAGCATATATGAAAGCATTTATTATTTCATATACGCAAAAGGTAGTCATATATGGATAAATATGGAAGTGTATGGAATCCCTTTTGTGCAACGAGAAATCATATATGAACATATATGGAGAAATATGGGACTACATACATAAAAAAATACGCATAAGATTTTAAAACATATAAAAATGGTATGTATATCCAATCATATGCAATTTTTAAACAAATTTGAAATACGGATTGTAAATAACTTAAATTCTTAATCCAATTCATGTGGACTCCAATTCATATATTTTTTGTAACACATATATAATTTCAATTTTAGTACATCAGTGTAGAATCTCTTCTAGAGTTCTTTAGAATTTTACAAAAACATGATCAAATTTTTATTTAACATAATTATGCATATAAGTGCTGGGTCACCCGGTGGGCAGTGGGTTTTCATACTACTCAGTCTCAGACACTCAATCTGCTCTCTTTTTATTTGTTCGTGTAAACTAGTACCGAGTACTTGAAATTATGTTGCAGAAATTTAAATTTATCATGCTTTTAAAACGCAATTTAATAACATTTTTAATTCTTTCAAATATGAATGATAAAATCAGCAAGAAAAAATTAAAATATACTAATTTTTAATAGAAAATAAAAAAATATAAACAAAATAGAAGTGAGTGTTTTGAGCAACAATTTTTTATGAACATGTTGCAATTATTTTTTAGTGTAAAAAATATGTTTTCATTTGCTTGCCCGAGTTTGGTATTTGCTTGCTGAGAGGTAGCGGAAGTGTAGCCTCTCTATTTGTATATACTCTTTGGCTTGGCTTTATTAGAATGATATCGAGTTTGTTGACAACGTTTACATAATTTTCTCTTTTATAAAACCATTTACCTAATCAGAGGTGAATAATTTTGTTGGTCGATTTTGGCTTTAAATTAGGTGTACTTTGACATGAAGCTTGTTGTAGTTGATTGGTAAAAGATAAAACATCTTCATCAAGTTCTTCTGGTGTGTGAATATGGATATTTAAGTTTAAGGGATAAAAAAGTTTTTAAATATTTTATTTTTATTATTGTAATTGACTGTATTAAGTATTTCCGGGGGCATTGTGTTTAATATTGTTGGTAGTACTACGGATAAAGTGCTTTTCCCATAGTTGTTTTTGTGTTTTTGTACACGGTATCTACCTTCAACATTCATACGAGTCTGATGATTGTGGTGTATTCTTTTTAGAAACCTGGAATCAATATAAAATTCTGTTGCTATTGTAGTAACAGAGATGCTGTTGACGTTTTATATGGTCAGATATTTAGCAATGTTGTTGTTATTATTTACAGAGTTGTTGGAAGATGAGGCGTTGCTGTTGGTAGTTCTAGAGTTGTTATCATTAAATGTTGTTCTATTCGTGTTGGTTGTTTGATCTTAAAAGTTGGAATTAGTTGTTGATAGGTTGGTTGTGATGTCATTTTGTGTGTAGTTGATATTATTTGTTGTGCTTTTTATAATTGTTGACAATGGCGACACCCATATTACTTGTAGTGGGGTTTTGAGTATTGTTTATAGAGCGATTTTTATATTTTTTTTTGAATTGTAAGCAGTTGGTTTTGAGTTTGTTGTAGCTTATTACTGTAATACCATGGCATAGGTGTGATTCCACTAATGAAAAATATGCTTGTCTTCCCAGTAAAACATTTTCGTGTTTTTAGAAGCAGGATAAAACAAATGCGCTGAAGTAGGTGCTTACTATTATGTTGTTCGTATAAAAATAAACAAAAAATTTTGTTGAGCTTACTGTTTTCCCTTACAGTGATGCAGGTTGTAAGCAGCTTACGTTAATCCCTTACTAGGATGCATGTTGTAATGCAGAAAGTTTCATGTCGTGGATTATAAACGATCTGAACCAGTTTTCCCGAGTGATTTCCGATTATGTTTGGTGTTTTCGAGTATGTTAAAAAAAATAATTAGTCATTTCACTGTTCCTGAAGAGCTACCACGTGGTGCGGTAGAAAATAAAATTATTATATTATGTCTAAAATTAATGTCTGTAGCATTTTATGTAAAATAAATTATACATTATTCATATTATTACCTTTAATCGTAATAATGTAGACATGAAATATGATTTTACTGAAAGCTATGCAATCACAGCTTTTTGTAAGCGCTAAAACCGCGCTTCCAAGTGGGATTTCGCCATATAAAAATCATGGCATATGTAAGCAGGTTTGTAAGGAATTCCTTTTGTCTTACACCCCTACAAACCTGCTTGCAGGTATACAGCGTTTTTTACTTGGTTAGTACCATATTGCTGGATCTGTAACTTAAATAATGAATCAAAAATGATGCTTTTCTTAGTTTTTTTTCGGAGTTCTTCTACATATACCATCCATTTAGAATTATGACCTACATAGACGTCTTGGTATTTGTATGTGTTTACAATGTCGATTGTGGTAGAACAAAGATCATTACTAGTCAAAATCTGCCATTTTTTTACTATGCAGATGTTCTGTTGAGTGGAACCTTATATTTATTTCCCTATATAAAAGGTCCGCCAAATAACTTTTTTTTTTTTTTGAAAATGCTATAAAAAAAACTACTGAATATTTTCTCAAATTTCTTTTTTTATTTATTTATTTTTTCTGAAGCCCTTCATCTTTCCCCACCTTTCATCTCTATACTATCCCTTTCCAAAGAAAGCAACACACTAAATATAGGAAGTATTTCCTGAGTGTTGCCTCTCTTAAAAAAAAAAAAAAAATAATAGAAAATAATTTCATTCAAATGGCTGCCTCGGCTGGCCATGCAGTAGGCTACACGATCGGTCCAATTTTTAAGCACATTATCGATTGTGTGCAGCTGTATTTCACCAATGGCTTCACGAATATTGTCCTTTAAAGCGTCAGTTGTCTCTGGCTTGTTGGCGTAACACTTATCTTTGACGGCACCCCACAAATAATAGTCCAACGGTGTCAAATCGCAGCTCCGAGGTGGCCAAACGACATCAGCTCTGCGGCTGATAATGCGATCTTCCCACTTAGAGCCCACTTAGCGAAGCGAAAACGCATTGGATGGTCAGTTGGCTTCAACTCCTGAACCAATTGGACTTTGTATGGCGTCACACCAAGGTTTTTATGCAAAATTCGTCTCAATGATGTCTCCGAAATGTTCAATTGTTGAGAGCGACGGTGAATTGATGTTGATGGCGCTTCACGCACACTTTCTGTCACAGCAGCAATATTCTGGGTGTACGCACTGTTTTTGGCTTTTCACGCTTTGCTTTGTCGAAGGCGATGCCAGTTTCTTTCACTTTTTCCCAAGATAACGAACATACGGAACTGCCGGTGCTTCTCTTCTTCCAAAATCCGTACGCAATTTTCGCACACATTCTGCAACATTACCATGATTTTCAAAGTAATGTCGCAATATTTCCCAGCGTTGTTCAAGCGTATACACAACCATATTCGTTCAGCGGAAGGATAAAATTAATTATCTGTCAAATCAGACATGAGCTAAGTGTTACCGTTCACGAAATAAGCACTAGTTGAAAAAAAAAAATCGTTAGATGGCGGACATTTTAGTATATTTGTTGGCTTAACCATGATCGTGGCACCATCGTACAGCAGTATCTAGCTGGTGTTGCATTATAATTGTTGTGGTATCTATGTTGTTATGGGCATGTACTATAGCAGTGTCGTCCACATATGCAAACGTTTTGCATGTTTTTAATGTATTAATAAGTTCGTTGGAATATATTAAGTGGAGTATGGGACCTAATTTTGAGCCTTGTGGCACACCAAAATCCGAATTTGTTTCTTCATTTAAGTTGTTTTTCACTTTTACATAATATATTCTGAGTATCAGATAGTTTTTGAAACCATTCTAAACATCTATCACGTATTCCAATTCTTTCTAACATTAATATGAGCTTACTATGCGACAGGATATCGAAAGCTTCGCTAAAATCAATAAAAAAAGTGTTTTTTATTTTTTTTTTTTTTTAAATAGTTGCTCATTAATATAATTTGCAAAGTTGCCAAGTTTTTTGCTTTTTGGAACCCAAATTGGTTTGACGAAATTTTTTGGTATATATAGTCTGTTAAGCTGCTGCACACGACTTCTTCCATTATTTTTTCAATAATGGATAAGATTCCTATTGGTTGGTAATTATTAATAACAGGACGAACAAAAGATAATTTAAGTATATCAGGTATTATTACATTGTGTAGTATTAGATTTTTTAATTTGGTTATAATTGGTGTCATTATACCGGTATTGTTTTTAAGATCAATTGGTCTTATTCCATCGTATCCCGCACTTTTGGTTGGTGTTAAGAGAAACTAAAATATTAAAGATTCCTCTTCATTTGTGTAGAACATGTATAAGTATACAGTTTCCTGATTTTGTATTACAGTATCATGCAGTGTAAAAAATATTGATGAATAATTTGATCAAAGGGCGATAATTTCCTCTATTTACATAAAGTTTTTGAAAATGTTGCTTGTAACAAAAAAAATCTATAAGGTCGGGATTTTTGTTCTATTCGTCGGCCAGTGAATTGATAAAGAATTTGAAATGAAATCACAACCTGTTTTTTTATCACTTTATAGAGATTATGACCTTTAGTATTTGAAAGAAGTGATCGCGAATGTGCTTTGAGTTAACATCACCACCCATGATAAATTTATTTCTATGTTTGTTTATTAGAGTCTTATATTGATCAGGCATAATTTTGTATTTCGGTGAACTATAGAATGCTGTTATTGTTAGCTTTTGGTCCTTATTGTTATACTTGTGGCCTGGAATTCTACGCTGTGAATTTTGTCATATTCATAATGGTTAAGAAAGACTTTACGATAAAGTCAATATTTAAAAATTCCTTCTAGAGACAAATTACAAATTTTTAAATGTTAATTTGTTCTGCTACTTTTAAATGTTGACGGATTTATATAAAGCTTAACACATACAGTTTTAAGAAGTTAAGGAATAGGAGAAATATTATTGTGATCGCAAAACTGTCATATTTTTTATTTTCTTTTTTTTTGAACCACTCTAGTTCACTTATTTTAATCTAAATGTTACTGTGTTTGTGACATAACAAATTCCTAAAATAAAGCACACAGAGCTAAAAATAAAAGTGTCAGTTATTATCAAAACCTTTTTCTGTTTATGTACTAGGGTTTTCAATCCGTTAACGGTTACTCGATTAATCGATAAATTTTAATCAAACAACTGGTCAAGTAAATTAAAATGGCCAATTTCGAGTAACGAATAACTCGAACAATTTTGGTTGATTAATCGAGTAAATAAAAATATTTTCTATTTCTGTTTAAATTTCATTAAAAAAAAAACCTTAAATCGTTTCGTATTTTTTATAAATAATTTTATTTAAATCGGAAACGTATTTCTGGGTTTAATATGAATGTAGTATAAAATATAGAGCAATGTGTCAGTTTCGGTGTTAATTTACATATTATATAAGTGTAGTAGGGCTATCAATTTTTTACGTGCTACCACGATATATTCAATACTGTACTAATAAAAAAATTTTTTTGGTAATTTTGGAGAAAAGACTTTCGGCACCTTGTTCTCGGTGCCCAAAATATCACAATTTTAGTAATTTCTAAAGATATTTTCAAAATATCCTTGAACAATTACAGATATTATTATACTAAATATATGCTTGAAAATATAAAATAAATTAAGACCAAAACGCCCGATTTCCATAAATTATGCGAAATGTTTAAGTATCTAAATATTCAAAAAAAAAAAAAATCGGAACAATCGCAAAACCATTTTTTTGAAAGATTCAAACTGTACTTAACTTATCAAAATTTTTTGGCGTTACAGCTCGAATTGGGTCCTACACTCTTTTCTTCAATTCGAATCTATATTCAACTTAATCAAATAAATTAAAGTTAACGTGATTTATATGATTTTTTCTCTGTATTTTTTATTTATATTATTCCTCTATTATAATAATAAATTTTTCTTCTATTATTCTAATATTGATTTATATTATTTTTGATATTTGCAAAAAATTCTTTAAGTTATTCCTTTAATGTCTTCTTAAAGTCGAACTTTATCAAAACCAAAGAAAATAATTTAAAACCCCTCAATTGTATATTGTTTTAGAATATTTTTTTAATTTTAAATGAATTTCCTCACCTTTTTTTTTTAATTTTAAATTAATTTCCTCACCTTTTTTTTTATTTTAATAAAATACATTTCGGAACTCCCGATTTTGTATTTATTTTGTGTTTTATTATGAATTTTTAAGGAAAAATTAATTAAATAAAACTATTGAAATTATTAGAGTTGCTCGAGTAATTTTAAAATTTTACTCGCTTAATCGAGTAAGTTAAAATCCTCCAAATCGAGTTACTAGTTTTACTCGATCAAAACCAAACACGAGTAAATTGAATACCCTATTATGTACTGGTTTGGTAGTAGCCAGTTAATATGATTTTTAAGTACAAAATTAGCTTTCAATCCATTTTGTGCTCATGGCATGTTTTTTTTTTTTTTTGGTAAATGTTTAAATTAACTTTTTTGCTTCGTTTACTTTCAGGTTTTGTAAAAAAAATTTTAAATGAAAAATAATTGCTTTAAGTTTGTTTCCTTCTTTTAAAATGGCTTTAACTCTCTAATGCTCTTTCTACTGATAGTATTAATATTTATAACGTATGACTGGTTTCCGAGAAGCGCTTCCGAAAGGCATTATTTAATTACAATGCGCTTCCAAAGCAAGTCTAGAAGGCACGATTTTTGTTCAAAAAAATAAGTTAGTACGAAAGTTAGTAAAACGTCTTGTAAATCAGGTATACTATTTTTTAGCAAATATTTTTGCTAAAATCGTGTTTTCAGCTAAAATTTTTGTTATACTTATTCAGCACTTAACTGTTTTATACTAATGCTTTACTAATATACTAATGTTTTACTAATTAATTTTGCTAAAAAAAAATGTGCTGATAAGCACATTAATAGTGTGGACGACAACCAGATTGAAAGATATACGCAGAATGAAGCAGATGTCGCGGCATGTCAAGATGTAGTAGAGAAGAGGAAAATGATACTAAAAAGTACAACTCTAATAAGACATAGAAAAAAATCAACCATGGAAGACTTTTGTATCTGTTTTTCATACATAAAACAAAATTGAGGATTAAAACAACTTAAATTTTACGTTGTCACCGGCTTGTGAAAATAATTGTCTATTAATGAAATAAAAGACAAAAGAAAATATTTAAATTTAATATGTATTTCTATAATAAATGTTAATAGATTAATAATCTAGAGTGGTCAAATTGCAAACAAAAAAACAAACATATACAGACATGTAGACAGAGTAAAGCAAAAGACAAAGACACACATCTTAGTATGGTTCCTTTTTCTTATTGCAAAAAAGGGTTGTTTTTTTTTGTTTCGTTTGTTTTTGTCATAGATGGGCATATTGCAGTACCAGTAAAATTTCAGTAAAAAAAAAATTTACTGGTTACTGCAACGAAATTTTCATTACCAGTATAAACTGTTACTGATTACTGAAAGAAAATTACAGTAACCAGTAACGTTTTACTGATTACTGAAATAAAATTGCAGTACCAGTAATGTTTTACTGATTACTGAAAAAAAATTCCAGTACCAGTAATGTTTTACTGATTACTGAAATAAAATTGCAGTACCAGTAACGTTTTACTGATTACTGAAAAAAAATTGCAGTAACCAGTATTTTTTTACTGATTACTGAAAAAATGCAGTAATCAGTTAATTTGTACCAATAAATCAATTAGGCACTTGATAGCAATTAAATATACCAACTAAAAATGAGTGTTATAAAAAAATATGCCTACAGGCAAAAAACAAAATGTGTATTATTATCTAAGTACTTGGGAAAAATACAACTTGAATAGTTGTTTGGTTAGTTACACATTATCTAAATTAAAAAATTATATTTTCTTAGATAAGTTACAAAAGAAAAAACTTAGGTAGCTTAACAAATTTTTAATTGCTTCAGAATGGAATGCAACAAAAACTACGGAAAGTTAACAAAAACGAAAAATATATAAATCTATATTCATTTTTTTATTAACTCTCACAAAATACTTTTTAAGTTGTATTTTACCTAAGTAATTCGATAATAATACACTTTTTATTTTTTGTGTGTAGTTATCATTTTTAAATTTGTTTGTTTAAAATTCCCAGCAGGAGTTCAATTACAAGGCTACTTTTAGAGAGCCAAAATCGGTTTATCAAAGAACTTGCTTCTAAGCTTGAAGAAGTTGAATATGTGCGCGTAACTGCGGATGTGTGGTCAGGTGGAAAAAGATCGTTTTTTGGTTACACTTGCCATTCGTTAGATGCTAAAAATTTCGAAAGGAAGTCTCTAGCACTGGCTTGTCGAAGATTTAAGGGAACCCATTCTTTTGACAATATAACGAAGATGATATGCGACATAAACAAACAATATAAACTGCCAGTTGATTGTTTATACGATCACTGACAATGGATCAAATTTCATTAAGGCATTTAAAGAATTTGGAGTTAATTTGAGTAAAGGATATAATCCCAGCCCTATTAATGCACATAACAGTGATGATGAATCTGACTCTGAATTCGATTCGGATGACTCGATCGATGTTTCAGGCCCTCAATTTCTTTCTATAACTACACGGCTATCAAAACATTTTCCATGTGCGAGCCATGCTTTAAATCTTCTTGCTACAACCGATTTCAACAAAATTATGAATTCTTCAAGTCAGGATTTAAAAGATGTTCATAAAAGGTCTTTCGACAGGTAAACATTTACTTAATTTTAAGTACACTTTTCATTTATATTATTTACATTTATAGATGCACACAGCTCTAGAACAAGTGCAATAGACCAACTTCTGCAGAAGTGGTCACTGAAGTTTTCAGCGCCAATTTAATAACTCCATGCGTTACAAGGTGGAACTCACTTTATGATTCCGTTAAGAAGTTGCTGAGATACAAAAGCAATTTACCCGAATTGTGTTATCGTCTGGGAATTCCCACCATTCTAAGTGATGAGGTTGAGTACTTAGTGGAATACATAAAGCTTATGGAGCCTATAGCAGGAGCGATCGGTTTTCTTCAGGGCGAAAAGACTATATATTTTGGTTACTTTGTTCCTACTATAGTGTCTTTAAGAATAAAACTTTGTCGTTTGAAGCGTGCGAACTTTAAGAGTTTAGCTGAAGTAAGCGAAAAAATACAAGAATCTTTACTCAAAAGATTTGAGAAATATTTCCTAATGAAGCCTGAAGCTTCGGATGCTATTATTGCGGCTATATCTGTTCCTGAAATAAAATTAAGATTTTTAAAAGCTTTGTTGGAAACAGCGACAACACAAACGAAAGATGAAGTGAAGAAAATGTTCAACACTTATATACTTAAATATGGCAAAATACCCGAAGCTGAAACTCGTGCCATACCTGCAACAAAACAGAATTCATTTCAGGAAACAGTTTTATACCACGGCAACAAAGTGCCTAAATAATCACATTGCCATTAAAAACGAATTTCTCATATACAAAACTGCATTACCCTCATCTGCACCTGTAGAACGATTGTTTTCATTCGCTGGAATTGTAAATCGTTCCAGAAGACAAAAGCTCAGCGATGTAAATTTTGAAATGCTTGTGTTGAGAAAAGCTAATAATATATAGTATCAATAAAAACCAAAATAGTATGCTGACCAATTCTTTGATATTTGAAAAACTGAAAACGTTAATTTTTAAGTGCGTTCAAAACCTATAAATAGAAAACTATGATTGAAATTTGAAAACGCAAGGTCAGATTTTTGAATTTTAACAAAAAAGTAATGGTAAGCTTTAATTTTTTAACAACAATTGTGATGCAATTTAATAAATTTGTTTTGTTAACATTTTACTGATTACTGCATTTTTTTCAGTAATCAGTAAAAAATTACTGGTTACTGCAATTTTATTTCAGTAATCAGTAAAACATTACTGGTACTGCAATTTTATTTCAGTAATCAGTAAAACATTACTGGTACTGAAATTTTATTTCAGTAATCAGTAAAACATTACTGGTACTGCAATTTTATTTCAGTAATCAGTAAAACATTACTGGTACTGCAATTTTTTTCAGTAATCAGTAAAACGTTACTGGTTACTGCGTTGTCTCTTTCAGTAATCAGTAACATTTTACTGATTACTGCCAATCGTAGTGCAGTAAAAATATACTGCAGTGTGCCCATGTATGGTTTTTGTTTATTTTTTCGTTTCGTTTCTATAATTATCTTCGGCAGTTGCGTCCTTAAAAGATTGCATCATTTAGACAACCATTGATGTAAGTAGGTGAAAGAAAATTTTTGTTATATATATTTATTTCTATATATTTTCAGATAATAAATTACTTCATGACATCAATGTGGGAAAATGAAAATTTTTATATTTCGTAATTATTGTAAATTATTTTTAAAACAATCACAAAAATATGTTTTATGATTTTCAGCAAATATATTAACTAAATTACAATTTTTTTTACAATTTTTTGCGTTTTTTCCAGTCTACTAAAATTCAGCAAAAAATTTATTAATTTTTACCAACGCTTTTTTATTTCTAATCTACTAAGTGTTAGCAAAACTTTTGCTGAATCTACTAATTTTGTTGCTAAAAATCAGCTCGCTGATTTTCAGCAAAAGATTTTGCGGACATTAGCAATTTCTTTGCTAGCGCCCTCCTGACTAAAATTTTGCTGACTCAGCAAACTTTTTTGCTGACTTTACAAACTTTTTTTTTTTGAGTGTAAGAAGTTTTTAATTTTTAGCGATTTAAGTTTAATGACGGAAATAATTTACTTAGCTAAAAATATATACCAGAAATTTGTTACTTAATTTATATTTATTGCATTTTTGTCCATTTGAAAACCGACAAAATTAACTCCTAAGATATATATATATATGACGTAGTTGGTCGTGCTAATTACTAGCCCTAAATAAATAGCAAATTATCAATATAATACAAATTTGATATAATTTTTATTAAAAATAAAAATTAATTAATTTTGTTTTCAAATTTATTAATTGATCACTTTCAGGAATGTGTTGATAGATCTGTTTCGGGAATTTTCTAGGTTCCCATCATCAGAACACATTTTGAAAGAAGTGACAATTCCATACAAAACATCAAACATTTATATAAACTAGTTTTCTCACTAAATGAGAACTAATATATGAGCTCGAATGTAAAAATTAATACCATTGATCAAAAAATAAATTGAAAACGTGTTTGTTGTGTGCAAGGTATACCTTTGGTAGATATTCAATTCAGATTTTTTGCTCTTTTTTCCTTTTTCCTTTTTATTTGTACTCTTGTCTCAGAATAAAATGTACAGCGGGAGTAGTAAACAAGACCGTTTTTTCGACCTTTAATTGTGCAATGGAAATGAAAATTATTCAAGTTCGAGGCAATACACTATATTTCTTTATTATGATATTGTCCTAACAAATAATCTATTGATTATAATTATAGATTTTCATTATAATACAAATATCTTAAATTTTTTATTTAAAAAAAAAAAAACACAGTTTAAGAAATGAAGACCTTTTTTTGACAGCCAGATGGTAAAGTAACAATATATATCCCTTGCCCCAAAAAAAAAGAAATTTGTATTATTAAATTACAGGTTAAAATAAATTTGTCCATCTAATATTATAACGAAGATATAAAATGTGCCCAAAAAAAAAGAACTGAAAAACTAAAATCAAATTACCAATAAAATGAGAAAAAGTTCAAGGTCATTGGATGATGTACAAACCACATAATGATACAAATACAAACTCCAGCAATTTGTATTTAGTAAATTAAAAATCAGCTGATAAATATAAAAAAATGTACTTAAATCAAATAAATAATACATAAAACAACATTTAGTTAATGAAGCACACTAATGTGCTTGTTCCACATCAATGCGTCATTATCATCATCGTCCTCAACAAGCATCAGAAGCTTTTATCTTCTTTTGATCTAAAATAATTTGTATAATGCTAAAAAATTTTAATATTTTATAAACTTTACTATTTGAAAAGCCTGCCCATGCCAGGCAGAAATTGAGAGACTAAAAACAATAAATATGTTCTATCCGCTGATTTACATTTTGCAAATGAATTTTGAAGAAATTAGTTGTTCACTCTTCGAATTTTGGATACATTTGCTATAGTGAGTTTCAAAAATCAATAAGCTTGTTTTCTAATTGGGGCCATCCAAGCCCAGAGGGTCAAAATAAAAACGACAATTTGCAGCGTTTTACATTTTGCCACGAACCTTAGAAAACATACCAAATATCGAAAAGCCGGCTACTTTATGTAGTTAGTACTATAAGTATGCCAACTTTCAGCTTTCTAGGCCGACAGGTGGCTCCAAAAACTTTTGGAAAGTTAAACACACACAAGCAGTAGGAATTATATATATCGTCGATTCCATGATAGATCGGTCAAAATCTGACCTGGGGTTATTAAAATTCCTTTTTTGCTTTGTTCACGATGTCTATTAGTCACAACCGTTTTCAGTTTTTGCATATTTTATAAACTCGTATTTTTATTGCAGATTTTCAGTTTTTAAAAAATCCAAAATATTTCAAAATTATGAATTTTGAAAAGTCATATTTCAAAGATATAAAACGCCTAGGAAAGCCCCAATTTTCCACTTTACAATTTGTAATTAAAATATCGTACAATGATTTTTTTTGCGAAAATGCATTCACAATGCAAATGCAATTATCGAATGCATTTGACACTTCTTTTAAATAGTTCATTTACTTTGGGAAATATGGCTCTTTAAAGTTTACTAATTTTAGCATTTGTTTTTTGATTTTTTATGAAATTAAAAACGTGAATAAAAGTGAGAGCTTACAAAATTTTGAGGAACTGAATATAACAAAATCAAAGGGCTGCACAGTGGGGTGGGCCTAGTACATTTTGCGGCATCAACTAAACCGCTAAGTTTTTATACAAGTTATGCACATGGTTGAAAAGAGGATTACTTGTAGATATCAGAAACGTGAAAAAACATATTTGCGTAGTGCAAATATTTTTCGCAAATCGCAAAAAACCGAGTTCGCATACTCAACCGCTAAGTTTTTAATAAGTTCTGCACATGGTTAAAAAGAGAATCACTTATAGATATCAGAACCGTGGAAAAATGTATTTGCGTAGTGCAAAGTTTTTTCGCAAATCGCAAAAAACCAAATTCGCATACTTAACCGCTATGTTTTTATATAAGTTTTGCACATGGTTGAAAAGAGAATCACTTGTAGATATCAGAAACGTGAAAAAAAATTCCTATCTATTTTTTTTTTCTAATAAAAAAAATGAAGTTAAGAAATAATGGCCCATAATCATAGTCATCGAAAAAGTATACTTTAAGTATCATTTTTGAAAAGTATACTTTACAGCTACTATAGACGAGAAAAAGCATACTTTTTCCGCAAAAGTCAGTTCTAAATTTAAAACATGCTGAAGTTGTTTTTAACAAAATTAACATCACTTTAACTCTCTCTCTTTCTCTCTTCATCTCTCTTGAAAAAAGTGACAAAATCAAAACAAAACAAAAAGATTAAATAATTGAAATAAATTAAGTGAATTTTTTTAAATTGTTTTACAAATTGTGAAAAAGGTGGTATTAATAAAAAAAAATGTGTTCTATTGAGGACATAGAAAATTGGAACCATTATTGTAAAAATGTTAGATTTACATTACTTTTCTAAATTTTCCATTGAACCAATTTCCATTGTGCAATTTCAAATAACTTTTTATTTTTTGTTTACTTTTTTTGTCGTGTTTATCTATCATCTGTGCAGAGATGCCACTTGTTAAGTATTCACACCAGTTTGTATAAAAAGTTTTCAACATTTTACCAATCACCCACTAAAAGCCCATTCAACTTAAAGCTGATGTTAATATTCACTATAGTTAATAAACAATTAGTAACAGGTTAAAATATTTAACTTGCTTCTAAATGGAACCAACTTTAGTGACTGACTATGATTATGGGCCAATGTATATATTTATATACATTTTAGAAGGGTACATATATTTATTTTAATTCATTGTTAACAGTAGTAGAAAATGTTATTTAAAAAATAGTAAGTTAATTAAAGCTAATAATAAGATTAATCATGATATAAAAGGTCCTTTGCCTCTTCAGGCAGTTCATTAATTGTCTTTATCGGACTTTTACGTTTTTCTGTTATTATTGGATCTGAATTGATAAGTAAGAAGTTAGAAACGTCTTGGAGGTTTTCTTTTCTGCCACATTTTCTTGAATTGAACTCTTGGGCTTCTTCTGATAAGAATCCAACAGGTAATTTTGAGTTATTAATAACATCTGTACTGTGTATTAATATTTTATGCAACGTTGGTGACATATTGTACCAGGGGTAATTTTTAACGAATAGTTCTGCTGTTTCGGTAGTAAAAAGTTTGAATTTATGAACTTTAACGTTATGTTTACTTGATATTATTATTAATATTATTATTTAGGCGCAGAAGTTTGAAAATTTTTTGATGTTATTAAATAAATCGCGAAATTTTTCGCGTGGTACATTGCAAATCAAAATTCAGTATAAATTTAACAAATGACACTTATTCTTATTATCCATGCAAAATTTCAGACAGATCGGGTCGTTAGATCGGCAGAAAAATAAAAATATCTAACACAACTCAAAAAAGTAAATTGGCAATATCTTTTGGAAAAATCAGAAATTTTACAAAAAATATTCGAGCAAAGTTGAAAATCGAACAAATTTGTTCTACAGAGCACGGCGGGCATATTAAATTCGTAATCTAGATAGTATTAGCTTTCATATGCATACGGTTTTAGGGTCTCCCTCCCCTGCTTTCAAAATATAGGGCTATTGAAACATTAAGTTTCTCTTAATTTTTATTAAAAAACTGATCTTGTCTATGTGCTACCAGCATCTTTTTTTACAAATGTATTAACATGAAAAATTAATGATTTTGTATTACTACTAATGATTTATTACTTAAAGGTAGTGACCTAAGTGGTTAAACACGCACAACACTGGGTTATGTTAGTACCTCTTTTAATATGAAACATTTTTGGAAACAGAACTTTGACTTTGGCAGCTTGCCATCGTACCAATAATTAGAATATCTCAAAAAACTAAACGGAACTAGTTTCGGCAAGGTCTTATCTATTAGATTTGCCAATTAGTTTGAAAAATTCGAAGATTTAAAATCGGACTTTTTGCCGGAGATCACCTTAGGCTGCCCCAACGTGGGCTGGAGGTAAAAAAACTAACATTTTTTAATGTTCGCTCATGAAATGGACGATATAGATTAATTATGTTGTAAAAATTTGCTATCATTTACATCAGATATTTATTAGCGAAATAAGGATTTCGTAAAACATTTGTTTAAAATTTCATGTAAAACAATTCATTTAGTGTTTTAAGCGTTTTGCTTACAACAACTTCTGATGTTCAACTAAATCTTGTGTAAAATTTTTACTTTATATGTTATTGAGTATTGAAGAAACTTTAAAAACGACTTCGTATTTTTAACTAGAGTTGAATTTTATATTATATTTTTTGGTACAAAGCTTTTCTCTTTGAACCATACTCTCAGTAGTATTAAACGAAAGTGTTCACCAAACACGTGCTTTTCTTTACGTACATAGTTCACCACCTTCTCCTTCAAGGTGAATTTAAATGTATCACATTTAAAGAAAAAGGTAAAAAGATATTAATTGTCTTAAAAGCCAAAACCTTTTCAATTCTTTAACTAATTGCGATAAATTCTAGGTTTCTTGCCAAAATAATTTGCCAGGCCGTCATCTCGTCTTTGAAGCGGAGTAATTATTACAAATTTTTTTATATTTTCCTTAAGAAAGTTCACCATTTATTATTTCAATTGCATACAATTTTCTCTAATGTGTGGTGAAGTCGAAAAGCACTTAGGGGTACTTATTCGAATGATATCTTATATTCACCATTCATTATTTCAATTGTTTATCAATTTCTCCAATGTGTGTTTCGATTCCCCAGAAAACCACTAAGGGGTACTTAGTTCGAATGATAATTTGTAATCCCCTTAAATAAGTTTACCATACATTACGGAATTTATTAACCTTTTTCTCACGTGTGTGTTGAAAACTCTTAGGACATTTTTTGCTTGAGATTTTCAAAAAGGGAGGAAAAACGAAACTTAATCTCTCTTCTACGAACTAAAAAATGAAAAGCTTATTGTAATAAATTTGTTGAAGTGTTACTGACAACATAAATATTTTGAGGTAGTTGCAAACGAAGTTTAAACACGAACTGACATACTTGAAGATGTTGAATATTAAAAGTATGAAAATTATATTTAATTAAACTAATAATTTACGTAAATTTATATCAAAAGAAATTAAAATTGAGTCATTCTCTATGAAAACACCGAAAAAAATGAAAAATTGTTGCTGGACCATTTTGGATTTTGTTAAAATTTTGTGGAAATGTTCCTAAGGGTTCCAAGAACAAAAATCCAAGAGGATTTAATTTTTGCACACGGCACTACCGGTTCACGCAAAATAAAAAAACTAAAAAGTCTTGTTTTTGTGCGTAGTGGTTTGAGCTGTTAAAATTTTTCTGCTAGAGATATCTACATGATGAATACATTGTTTTAAAGCTGAAGGATTATAGTTTCCATCAAAAATATAAAATTTGACTTAATTCATACACCCGAAAAATAACGTAGTATTGGAAATAAGCATATTTCATTGGTTTTTTGTGTTTTTCAATGAACTCTAGTGTCGGCGCTAATGAATATAAAAGCATAATAATTCTCAGATACAAATTAGACATGTCGGAGAAAAATACAAAATTAAAATTGGCTCAATCTGGCAACTCGTTATGAAAAAATCGTTACTTGAAATTTGCAATTTTGAAAATTTGCATATTTCAGGCTACAATTTGGTCATGTTTGTTAGCAGATACAAACTTGAAAATTACAGAGTACTTACTCCCTACTTTTAACTTTATAACACTTCAAGACCCGTTTAGTTATTTTCACTCCTCTCAGATTTACAGGGTTTTAAAGAAAAGCCTTTTTGATTTTTTGTATGTAATTTTATACTTCCCTCAATTGTTATATACAGAGAAATTAAAATAAAAACAAGTCTTATTATGAGGTAGCAATGAATAATTATGGACTAAAAAATATCTCTTAATATATAAAAACGTTGGTGCGTATGTTGGTACTCTAATAACTGTTGAACCACTAATGCTAGCGACTTCGTATTCATACCATATGTTCCTTTGGTTCTCCGATTTGCATAACTTTTTTTTGTACCCGATAGGTGGCGCTGGGGTCGAGATTTTCCCAACAAATTTATTTACGGTCCAATTTAGCTCAAATTCGCAACATATATTATGTACATAAAACTAAAGTTGCTGACAAAGTTTTTCACCTGTAGGTGGCGCTGGTGTTAAAATATTTACGAAAACGTATATTTTTTTTCAGTCATATTCATAATATTATTAAATGCAATGTATTTAGGCACAGAACTAATTTTTAAACACAAATTTAGGCGTTTTATTTGCACATAAATATTACCCATACATGGGAGTTATTATTTTTCGTCAATTTCCGTTCTATTTCCACATAAATATTAACCATTCATAGAAGTTATTATATTATTATTATAATATAAGTAACACAAATACTATTGCAAAAAAATTTGAATTCAATTAAATTTTAATAACATTTTGATAACGATGAAAAGTTCCCAAGTACGACATAAACGAATATATATAGATTGGCTTTTCAGTTTTCATTATTTACTTTTCTGTTTAATTCAAATAATGTCACATAATATAATTTTGAATTATTTTATTATTTAATATGTGCTAAAAGAATTACTTTTATAAAACAGAAGCTTTAAAATGCCTTTAAGACGTCGTGGTAATATTGGCCGCGCTACTAGAAATGCTTCAGGTACCCAAAGAATACAAAATCAATTAACACCAGAACAACAATCCCAACGTCGAGAAAACGAACGTGAATCAAGTGCTGTACGTCGCCAAGCTGAAACAAATGAACACCGTATGCAACGATTGGCCACTATGCGGATAACGAGACTCACATCACGTAACCGCGCATCAGATTTAAATCGTACTTTAAGCCAGTTGGGTAACAGAAGCCGTATGCAGATTGAAAGAGCCAAGTCTTTATCCTCATTTCATCGAATTGCTTTTGAATATAGTCCAGAAACAGACTTTGTAAGGTCCAACAACGTGGATCGGGTCAGCTAGTATTTAATAAATTCAGTAGATTTTTGATGTTAAAAAATTTTACAGTGGTGGCAAAAAATAGGCATATGCTATATTTTTATCATTTAAAGTAAAAAAATTATAGTTTAAATGTGGGTAATTAAGAATCGTGGAATAAGTTTTATATTATTTTCATAAAGTATTTGTTCTTATAATATTCGGAGTTTCAAAGTTATCAGAAGCTGAAAACTTTCGTACTTTTAACTGACTGTGAGAAATCGGAGAGAAACTGTGGTAGTTTCTTGTATTTTTAATTATGCAAACATCAATAAATCTTTTTGACAAAAAGTTTTCGATAGCATCAACATCAGGAATGGATACAAAAAAAAAATTTATACCAGGAATTTGGGTGGAACAAAAATCAAACATTGCTGTAGGTGTTAGGATATGATGATCCGCAGTTCGCTGTAGACTTGCTTTCCTTACAGTCTGCTTAATTGTACCTCCTGCTCCGTCACAAGGACTTTTGCCATGAGAAGTGGCAAAAAAGTGCCACTCAGCTTCTAAGCCGAAATCGTCTTTGTGATGACAAATGTTGATAAAATTTTTTTTATTTTTGTAAAATTTTTGTAAACATAAAAAATCTACTGAATTTATTAAATAAATTTTTTAGTCCGTAATTATTCTTTATTTCTTCATAATACTACTTGTTTTTATTTTAATTTCTCTGTATATAACAATTGAGGGAAGTATAAAAATACATACAAAAACTCAAAAAGGCTTTTCTTTAAAACCCTGTAAATCCGAGAGGAGTGAAAATAACTAAACGGGTCTTGAAGTGTTATAAAGTTAAAAGTAGGGAGTAAATACTCTGTAATTTTCAAGTTTGTATCTGCTAACAAACATGACCAAATTGTAGCCTGAATTATGCAAATTTTCAAAATTTCCAAATTTCAAGTAACGATTTTTTCATAACGAGTTGCCAGATTGAGCCAATTTTAATTTTGTATTTTTCTCAGACATGTCTAATTTGTATCTGAGAATTATTATGCTTTTATATTCATTAGCGCCGACACTGGAGTTCATTGAAAAACACAAAAAACCAATGAAATATGCTTATTTTCAATACCGCGTTATTTTTCGGGTGTATGAATTAAGTCAAATTTTATATTTTTGATAGAAACTATAATCCTTCAGCTTTAAAACAATGTGTTCATCATGTAGATATCTCTAGCAGAAAAATTTTAACAGCTCAAACCACTACGCACAAAAACAAGACTTTTTAGTTTTTTTATTTTGCGTGAACCGGTAGTGCCGTGTGCAAAAATTAAATCCTCTTGGATTTTGGGTTTTCAGACCCTAAATATCATTTAAAGTTAGTTTGAGTAAAATCTAAGATATGCCAGCTTTGCCGATTTGGTGATTTCATACAGAATAACTCAATTATAAAAAACAGATGAAAAATTTGTTTAAAAGATTATGATAATAATAATAACACTATAGAGCATCAAAAAATACATCCTTTATATATAATTTCGACACGCTGAATATGAATCTGGCAAAAAGTTAGAAATGGCACGGTTAGTTTCCGAAATATTTCAACTTTTAAATTTTCATTGAATACCCTGTTTCTAAGCAGTTTTGCTTCAATACAGTGTTAAAAACTTTTTATGGTTTTAAAATCTACGGTAGTTAAGCATTCATTTTAAAATGTTTTTTAATGTTCAAGGATATTTTCATAATTTTATCAGGATTTGAAAAAAATATAATTCTTTTTGTTTAATGTCTCTAGTTTTTATTGCTGCTAATGGAATTTGTATCTTATTAATTTTGTATAAACTAGAGATCTCAACGAATAATATTTTGTATAAAAGTCACACAACCGATAAATATTTCATGAAATATTTCTAAAACAATTCGAAATTTTTACAAATTTTTTTTTGGTTTTTCTTGGAATTATAATTAGTTGAACTTGCTTTTAATTTAGATTTTTTTTTACATTTTTACTCTGCGGTACTTTAAAATTGCTATTATAAACTGAATTTCAATAGACGATATTTTCGTAAGGAAATAAGTTAAAAATCGAAAAAGAGTAAGAGTAGCGTATTCAGGTGCCGTTACAAGTATTATGAAAAAATATATTTTCAGGTAGGTGAAAAATTGGAGCTATTACTGTTAAAACGGCTTGAACGCCTGATGTGGGAATGCGAATCTGAGGCCAGATTTGTGTTTGGCGTACCTTATGCCTTCAGATAAGTCCACACAGAGAAATAAAGTGCCAACCGAATTGAAAAGTGTTTTTTAATGATAATAGCTTATAAATTCAGTTAGTACAACGATAATAACATTAGATTTCTGAATATTTTGGGCGTTGCAACAGAGATTCAGACGAATTAAACGAATTTTGTTGTGAAAAATAATGTTAAGTTGTGCCAACCGACTGAAATTCATAATAACCGAATTTGAGGCGTAGTAACCGTATTTCAGTTGGCAAATAGCTAAACTTTTGTCTGTGTGTATGCTTTAGTTCTAAAGCTATATAAAGGGTCCGCCATCTAACGTTTTTTTCAACTAGTGCTTATTTCGTGAATGGTAACACTTAGCTCATGTCTGATTTGACAGATAATTAGTTTTATCCTTCCGCTGAACGAATATGGTCCGTATGTTCGTTATCTTGTGAAAAAAGTGAAAGAAACTGGCATCCTCATCGATAAACCAAAGCGTAAAAAGCCAAAAACAGTGCGTACACCCGAGATTATTGCTGCTGTGGCAGAAAGTGTGCGTGAAGCGCCATCAACATCAATTCACCGTCGTTCTCAACAATTGAACATTTCGGAGACATCATTGAGACGAATTTTGCATAAAGACCTTGGTATGACGCCATACAAAGTCCAATTGGTTTAGGAGTTCAAAAAAAAAAGTTATTTCGCGGACCCTTTATTTTTCTGTTTGAATTTTTAGATACAAAAAGTACTTACATGTACTCAGAATAGCTGCACATATATGTGTGTGTATTCCTTGAACTGTGTGTTTCAAAAATATAACAATTTAAAATAATATTTGTGTTGATTTTTTTCTATTGCAGAATCCCTTTATTTTAAGACATCCCAGTCAGAAATGTCAAACGGACCTCCGATGAGAAGGCATTATAGCAAGTGGGGTACAAGTGCTGGCAACAAGCGCTTTCCTAATCCCATAATGATAACATAATGAGGCGAATGGTCCATCTGTTCAAAGAGTGTCGGACAGGCACTAGAGAAACAAAACTTACAACGCTGGCATAATGTAGGTAAAAACATGAAATAGGTGGTCTAAATAGTTTTTTTCTTAAATAAAAATTTAAAAAGCTCATGTATAATCTTCTTGGTCCCGCCGGGATTCGAACCCTGGTGCCAGATTGGCATCCGACAGTCACCCTATGGGGAATGAGGAGTCAATTGTCCTAAAAGTGAGTGGTTAAAGAAGGACTTATCACAGGATTGGTATAATTTAATACTGAAGTGGGTTAAGCAGTGTCAATTGCAATAAATTACAAAACATGTGACTGGTAAAGGGAGGACATACCACTTAACCAGAATGCTTATTAACAAGAAAAAGCCAGTTGGTCAGAATGTTACCCATTGGAAGCTGTTTGGTTTTCGTTTATTTTATACGACATGGGCCTATTGCGACAGTCTTGTGGTATGCTAATCTTTCGTTAGTCCTGCGGCATGCCACTATGTGGTTTAAAGCAGGACAAATGACCCCCTCCTATGACAATGTTAAAGTTGCCAGTTGTTTACATAGGGTAGGGTTCAGCAGAGGACCGGTATCTGGGACGAAGGGACCGATCCTGTGGCACACGCAGAACCGGTCCCATTCCCCATAGGGCAGTTCTAACCACTGAGCTAATGAGGCATAAAATACTTTATAGATTAAAACGTAATTAAATGATAACTCTTGGGTAAAAGTTGGCTGTTCAAGTCTGTCAACACTGCCATAAGGTTTGATGCATATATCTTGTCAACGTTGGAAAAGCAGCAAAACAAAATTGGTTTTAAAAGAGCTTTTCCATAAACAAAAAAATCAATTTTATATGAAAAAAATTTTAAAAATAGTAAAAAAATCACAACAAAATTTTTACTTTAAAGGGGGCTTGAATTTGGAACCTTCAGACTGCAAACTTTTTTAAACAAAGCATCAGAATATTTATAAAATAAATTATTAACCAGCAGTAAGCCTTTTGATCCGTTGTTAATTTCTGATTGGATATCTTTGGCAAAACACCTTTCCCAACGTTGGCATAGTGGTCTTAGCCAATTCTTCGCCAATGATTTTTTCTGTAGACCACTGAAATTATTGTAAAATAAATACTGGCAAAACGATTTTTGGAAACGCTGGAAAAGCCTCTTAAGCAAGTGTTCTGACAGTAGTTTATTTAGAATTCTTTGTTTAGCCAGTGGTATACCCGCGTTTGATATTTTGTACCACTGGCACTTTCTTTTCTGACTGGGATGTTATAAGTGAAAGCAATCGTATGTATGTTAAGTGTTATAAAGAATTCATGAATATAAACGAGAGTGTTGAAAAGTAAAAGTACTTGTAACACGACAAACAACAATAAATGAAATAAAACAAAATATAAAAGTCTTGTTAAACAATATAAAATAAATATATATATATATATACATTGATATAAGTGTGAAATATGATAATCAGGGTCCGGAAGTTCATGCACAGAAAGAATTTCTTGTACGAGTATTAATGAAATTTTTTCATTAAATGATGAAGTTTTCTTCACAATGTAATTGAAAAATTTCTAAAACTTAATGAAAAAGCTTCATAGTTTTAAATGAAACCACTTTTAATGAAACTTTTTCATTAGTAATATGAAATTTTTAATAAATAAAGCGAAATTTTCCATTAAATTTTATGAAAAACTGCATTAATTTAATGAAACGTTTTAAATGGACGAGTTTTAGTGACATTTCATAAATCTAATGCAAAACTTCATTGATATCATGCAGAGAATTCTCTCAGTGTGCAGATTCATGGTTTTTTCTTAAGTCTGAGAACAGGATAAACAAAGAATTTTTCTTAATCCAGGAGTTTGCTTTAAATTGGTATCGATTTGTTAGTGCATATATTTGCATATTTGGCTATAAACGCATATTTTTGTATATTTCGACCTAAATGCACATTTTTATTGCATATTTTAACTTAATTGCCTTCACATGCATATGATTACTGCATATTTTTTTAATTATTTTGCATTTTTTTTTTAATTATGTTGCTTATTTTTATTGATTTTTTCTTAGTTTTTCGTAAAAAATCACTTTTAATATAATTTTATATTTTACCAATTCGAATATAGACTAAAGAGGATTCATCCTGCTTAAGCCCTTTTAAGAGAACTCTTAACTTGTTTGTTTTTGTATTACTTGTGCACCACGTATGTACAGAATATATAAAACAATACAAATTAACTTTAAAATTGCTTAAACACATGAAAATTATTGAAGGGCTTATTGTAAAAACATGATAAGCCACATTTTATTTTAAGTTTGTTGTCGTCTTTTAAAGGTTAAAAAATGCAAACCAATATGAAGTTAGCAGGACGTTTACACTCCAGGTAATTGTAATAACTGTTTAAGCATGATTTCTATCAAATATTAATCAACGGAAGTCTAGAAATTAGCGAAAACCCATAAAACAATAAATGTGGCTTATTAAGTTTTTACAATAAGAACTTCAATTAATTAAAAAAAAAAAAAAACATTAAGTGCATATTTTTGAAATTTTTAGTTTATATTTTAAGATTTGTTATGCATGCTATAGACGCCTAAAAAACACACTTTTTTAGTGCATGAAGTTCCTGTACCTGATGATAATTAATGTTTTATATAAGGCAAAAAAGTATACTGCTATTGTTCGAACAAGAAATAAAAAAAAAAAATACATAAAATAAAATATGAATTTTACCATACATTGGGAAAAAGCATTGAGGCATTGATTTTTTTCATATCAATGGTAATGCCAAAAAATGGATATGAATGGATATGAATTTTATCAACCAAGAAAACCCTAAACTATACAAAATCAAATATATAATCATAGAAATCATGTTTAAATTCTAACAATTTTGTATTACTTTTTCTATACTACAACAATGATAATGTTTTTATTTCTTGTATATTTAAACCATAAAATGTAATCACGATATAAATAAACATTTACAAAAATATAAATTAAAAAATTATAACAAAATTCAGATAAAATATTTTTGTACAAGCTAATGACAAATGATAAATGTCAGATTCGGATTACATATACGTGTTTTGCCAAAATTACATGTTTTGGTACGTGTTTTTCATTTATATTTTCATGTTGGCAAAATATTTTCAAAACATCTCATAATTTTTCGAAGAGTGAACGAGGTAGGTAGGTTAAATATTGATAAATTTTCACCTAATTTTTAGTAAGAGAATGTTCTATAATGTTGCTATACATCTGGTATTTGGCCTATATAAAAAAATAAAAGGCATATTCGAAATTCATATATATCAGCTCAGGGCAGTACCCAAGAATTTATTTCGACAATCTTTTTTTTTAGATAGGGCACCCAGAATTTTTTTTTGTTTTATCCAAATTTGGTTTTGATTGAGTATTCAAAATTAATATAGAAATTTTCAAAGTTTTGAACAATTTTTACATGAGGGCCAAAAAAATCAACTTCCCAGGAAATTTTTTTTAGAACAGGTTACTTCTGAATCTCTTCTAGAACTGGTTATTTTACCACCAGAACCAGTTATATAACTAGATCTAGAACCAATTATTAAGCAACCTGTTGTTATTTGGCGGTAAAGAAGATATAACATATGGGTAATTCAATGTAAAACCAACCAATTTGTGTACACTACCTTCTCCAAATTTTATGATTTTTCATAGGAAGAATAAAACTAAAATAAGTGCAAAGTTTGAATGCACTGGCACTTCTGGTTCCGGAAATATGTGGTCTTGAAAATCGTAAAAAAATGTCAAAATTTACAAGGTCGCATTTGAAAGGTTATTAAATTACCTTTAATTTGATATACAACAAGATTTTTTTTTTGGAAAGGTCAAAGGTCACATCTTTTGACCTATAATTCGGTAGGCTATATTTTTAAAAACCATTATTTTAAAAATCTGAAAAAAATATATGTTTAAGATTGGTTCCTTCCATAAAGTTACGAAAAATTTCAGAGTGGAGGTATTCTTGGATCCAGAAATATTAATCACATAGTAAAGGTAGATATTTAACAAGGGAATTAAAACTATGTAGCATAAAGAGACCTTTAGTAAAAAAAGAAGAAATGTCTACACTGTGTCAGTGTTTGAGTCCCTGCTGCACTAACACAATATAATGTTTAATATTTCTGGATCAAAGAGTACCTCCACTCTGAAATTTTTCGTAACTTTAGATTAGATTAGATTATAGTGGCACTATGCACCGCGACCAGAAATTGGTATTTTGTGCTGCCAGAGAACACACCCTATAGGTTCAGGCTCCCTACGAAGCCAATTATCCTACCAGGTGAACAGTTCCAAAAGTCCGATGGCGTCACTATTCGATCACCAAAATAACGCACCCTCCTGTCGGAGAGCCTCGGACATTCGCAGAGAACATGCTCAGAGGTCTCGGGTTCCAATTCACAAAACCTGCACGTATCCGTAGAGGAATGCCAATCTTGTACAATTGATACCTAAGGCCACAGTGTCCTGTGAGGTAACCCGTTACGGTCCTTAGTTCGCCCCTCGTCATAGACAAGAGTTTCCGCGATCTCTCCCCAGAGGGAGATATAAACAGCCTCGCCTGTCGCTGCCCAGGCGATCTGGCCCAATAGGCCCCAAAATCCGACTCCCTCCATCTTCTAAGCTTCTCTCTGACATACCCATTGGGTACGCCACAGAAGGGTTCCGGGCCAATGAATTGTCGACGAGCTCCGCAGTTGGCTAAACAGTGAGCTCGTTCGTTGCCCTCATGCCACTCATGGCCTGGAACCCAGCCCAGTGTCAAGGAGTTGTTAAGTCCTAGACGATTTAGAGAGTCGATACATTCCTTAACCAGACCAGACGACACATCTTGAGCCCTCAAGGCACCAAGTGCCGCTTGGCTGTCAGATAGAATGTAGATCGTGGCCCCACGTGTCCTCCTCCGCAGACACTCTTCCACACAGATACACATAGTGAAGACCTCAGCCTGAAAAAACGGAGGGATATTTGCCCATGGGCAGAGCACGCTGAAATCCGGGTCCGACGACACCAGCCCCCGTATCCATGTTCGACTGTTTCGAGCCATCCGTGAACCAGACCTGTGCACCAACCTCCGGTACCCAAGATCCATTCAACCACGTGCTCCTGTCGAAAATCACAACAACAAAGTGCCTAACAAATACTTGCACAGGCAGTATCTTGTCACTGACCCTAATAACCGGGTCATCAGCGAACATTTTCGCAATCTCAAGATGCCCCTTCAGATCCCCACTCCTCAGATCCCCACCCCACATGGTTGGGAACCACTGAAAGTGAAAGTCATAAAATTACAGTGCGGCATTAGTTTTCAAAAAATTTTCGATTTGTTTCTGTTTCAAAGTAAATTTTAAATACTATAAACAACCACAACAATAACATTTCGTGTCACTTAACGCGATACGAACAAAAAATAATAATAAATACAACATACAGTGATTTAAATAAAGATACAAAACAATAAACAATACAAAATACGTTCATATAAAAATTAAAAACTTCTTTCAAAGAAAACAAAACAATTAAACCACTAGTTTTGCAATGGAATGCTTAAATGAAAAATGTGCTGTTACTAGTAATGAACGTATGGTATCTTGTTGGCTATGTATTGGATACTATCATTTAAAATGTACTGCAGGTCTTAAGGCACGTGACGCCGACGCCCTTGCAGAAAGAGGAAAATTTTTGCAGTGGACTTGTCCCAATTGCAGAAATATAAGTGTTGAATTTTATAACATGTTTAAAAATTCACAAGATGAATTTGAAAAAATAAAGAAAGATTTTGAAGTACTGCAATGTAAAATATCTAAATATGGTGAATTATTTTCCAAATTTTCAAATTTGGACAAATTTGCTCAACCGTTGTCCCCAAAACGTAAGAAAACCTCAGGGCCTTCAGAAACACCTGTTTCAAATACTTCAATACCTGCTCATCTCAAATCTATTGATACTAATCCTGTTTCGCCTCATCCAACCACTCCTGTTAATCCGTCAAATGCTGCCCAGATTGTTAATCTTTTTGGTCCTAATTCATCCGCTTCAACTAATGCTCCTGCAGATCCGTTATCTGCTCCTTCAACTAATGCTCATGCAGATCCGTTATCTGCTCCTCCGTTATCTGCTCCTCTATTTGGAAGTTCACTTCGTCCTAGCTCTTCCGGTAGCCCTAGTTTATCCATTAGTTCTAATTCATCCGTTTCAACAAATGCAAGTCAATTCAATAATTATTTTAACTTACAACAACATCAAACTTCGTCATCAAATATCGTAAATAATAGTGTAACTCACAGACCACTACGTGTTTTACCTCCTAAAAAATCAATATTTATTTCCCGATTTGCGTCTGAAACTACTGTGGAGGATATTGATTATTACATAAAGAGTATGCTGAATTATAACGCCGATATTTTAACGTATAAATATACATATGTTCGACCTAGAAGCATTATATCTTTCAAAGTATCTGTTCCGTCTGAACTATTCGATACAATTATGGATACTCGATTTTGGCCTGAAAACACATTGATTCGTGAATTCGAATTTAGGGAAAAGAAAAGATCAAATAATACAGCTCGACTTCCGGCACGTAAAGCATTTATTTCAAAAAACTAAATTTTTCCTCTGATAACCAACTCAGCTTCGTCTATCAAAATGTAAATGGAATTAACTCTAAATTATCAAAACTATTTTATGAAAGCTTCGATTTTAATTACCACGTTATTGTATTTACGGAAACCTGGCTAAGCGATAAAGTTTTTAATACGGAAATACTATGTAATGCATATAATATTTATAGACTCGATAGAGAAACCGAGACAACTGGTGGTGGTGTAATGATTGCCGTCTCAAATCACCTCCCATCAGAACAAATATTATCTGGTTCATCTCGTAAAGCTGAATTTATTGGAGTCCAGATTAATCTTAAATGTAAGAAAATTTTTATTACCTGTTCCTATATTCCTCCAAAATCTGACTGTACTTTATATAATGAACATTACGAATCTATAAAATCCGTTGTATTAAGAGCTAATCCGGAAGACTCGATTTTTGTTTTCGGAGACTTTAACTTACCATCAGTTTCTTGGAAATTTTTATCAGATTATTTTTATTACGCCCCAATGGAATCAAGTTATTGGATCGATGACTTTCTAAAAAAATTATCTGAGTTAAGCCTTTTTCAAATAAATAATATATTTAACGAATATGAGCGACTGTTAGATCTGATATTCGTAAATGAGCCTGCAGAGTGCACCATAAACCGTTCCGATCCCATTACTAAACCCGAAGACCGTTATCATCCAACTATTGAAGTAAATTGTAACTTACCATATTTATTTAATCGGAAACCCATGGATAATAATAAGAAAATGTTTTGCTTTAAACGAACAAATTACAACGATCTAAACTTTCTTCTACGAAACACTAATTGGCTAGAATTGCTATCTGTTCCTGATGGTAATCCAGTATCTATTGATGTAATGATTGATACATTTTATACAACTATTTTTAATTATATCGCTGAATGTGTTCCTAAGGTCTCTTTACGTAAACATTCTGGCCCACCGTGGAACTCAAGACAACTTTCAAGACTTAAAAATTTAAAAAACAAATATTATAAAAAGTATAAAGAATCTGGTTCACTTACACATTATGGTAAATATTCAGTTACTCGGGCTGAATATAACTTGCTCAACACGAGATTATATAAGGACTACTTAAATAATATGAAAAATAATTTTAAACGTGATCCCAAATCGTTTTATAAATTCGTGAATTCTAAAAGAAAATCTGGTGGTTATCCTTCTGTTGTAAAATATTTAACTAATGAATCTTCTGATGATGTTGTCATAAGTAATATGTTTGCGGATTTTTTTTCCACTACGTATTCTGATGCTCAATATAGTAATTCCAACGATTATCATATTCCAATAATTGAAAAACAGTCAATATCAATTGCATCTATAACCACGTCTCACATTAAAAAATGTATACGGGGCCTTAAATCGTCATTTCATCATGGACCTGATGGGATACCAAGCTGCATACTTACTAATTGTGCTGAAGTTCTCTCTATTCCTTTATCGATCATGTTTAATTTATCTATTAAATACGGTTATTTTCCCAAATACTGGAAAGATTCTTATATTATTCCTTTATTTAAATCAGGAAATAAGTCTCTTGTAACTAATTATAGAGGTATTGCCAAACATAGTTCAATACCCAAACTGTTTGAAAAATGTTTAACTGATCATTTTTGTTATACAATATCTTCGATATTATCACCTTCTCAACACGGTTTCCGTAAAGGATGCTCTACAACCACAAATCTACTAAATCTCACAACAATAGTTAACCGCGGATTTACAAACGGTCAACTTACTGATGTTATCTACACAGACTTTAGCAAAGCCTTTGACAAAGTTAATCATAATCTTCTTTTAAAAAAATTATATTTGATGGGTTTTACTAAAAATTGTATAAACTGGATAGGATCTTACTTGAGTGGCAGAAAACAACGTGTGTTATTTAACAATTCTAAATCAAGTTTGTTATAATTTTTATTAAAAATAAAAATTATGTTTTTTCGACCTTTAATTGTGCAATGAAAATGAAAATTATTCAAGTTCGAGGCCATATACTCTATATTTCTTCATTAGGATATTGTCCTAACAAATAATCTATAGAGTTTTTGTTTTCAAATTTATTATTTGACCCTTTCAGGAATGTGTTGATAGATCTATTTCGGGAATTTTCTAGGTTCCCATCATCAGAACACGTTTTGAAAGCGGTAACAATCCCATGCCAAACCTCAAGCATTCATATGAACTAGTTTACTCACTACATGAGAACTAATATACATATGAGTTTGAAATTAAAGATTATAACCATTGATCAAAAAATAAATTGAAAACTTGTTTGATGTGCAAGATCCACCTCTGGTGGATATTCAATACACGTTTTTTTTGTTTCTCTCTCCTTTTTTATATTTTGTTAAGTTAGTTAACAAAACAGGGAAAGTAAACTAGGCGGTACTTTGCCTTTTTTCACAAGTTTGTTATAATTTTTATTAAAAATAAAAATTATGTTTTTTCGACCTTTAATTGTGCAATGAAAATGAAAATTATTCAAGTTCGAGGCCATATACTCTATATTTCTTCATTAGGATATTGTCCTAACAAATAATCTATAGAGTTTTTGTTTTCAAATTTATTATTTGACCCTTTCAGGAATGTGTTGATAGATCTATTTCGGGAATTTTCTAGGTTCCCATCATCAGAACACGTTTTGAAAGCGGTAACAATCCCATGCCAAACCTCAAGCATTCATATGAACTAGTTAACTCACTACATGAGAACTAATATACATATGAGTTTGAAATTAAAGATTATAACCAATGATCAAAAAATAAATTGAAAACTTGTTTGATGTGCAAGATCCACCTCTGGTGGATATTCAATACACGTTTTTTTTGTTTCTCTCTCCTTTTTTATATTTTGTTAAGTTAGTTAACAAAACAGGGAAAGTAAACTAGGCGGTACAAAAAATATCGATGTAAGATCTGGAGTACCGCAAGGAAGCCACCTTGGGCCAATTTTATTCTCCCTCTTCATAAATGACTTACCACTTTCGATTAAATTTTCCAACGTCCTAATGTATGCTGACGACGTTAAAATTTTCTTAAGTTTTGATAAAATTTCTTATCATACACATCTTCAACAAGATTTAAATAACCTCTACGTATGGTGCAATGCAAATTTAATGGAATTAAACTTGAAAAAATGCAAACATATGCGCTTCTCCAGAAAAAACTTCGTTCCTTCTTACTACTCTTTGGGTGGAGACCAATTAGAGTTAGTGGATTCATTTTATGACCTTGGTGTTTTATTAGACCCCAAACTAAGTTTTTCACAACACATCACTCTGGCCGTTAATAAAGCTCGTGGAGTTCTTTCTTTTATTAAACGATGGGCTAAAGAATTTACTGACCCCAATATAACTAAACATCTTTATACTTCCCTGGTACGGCCAATCTTGGAATATGGTTCCGTAATTTGGGATCCTCAACATAATGTTCGTATTCAAATGATTGAATCAGTTCAAAAACAGTTTTTACTTTTCTGTTTACGAAATTTCTACGTGGGATCTATTGTTAATCTTCCATCATACTCTATTAGACTTGCTCGTATCAAACTACCAACCTTGGAAAGCCGAAGAAAAATGCTAAATGTTACTTTTGTAATTAATGGTGACTTATGCTCCGAATTTCTAATGAATAACCTGTCATTTAATATTCCTCAACGCTCAACGAGAAACTTCAATTTGTTATATGTTCCATTTTTTCGTCAAAATTATGCTGACGCTGATCCTCTTATTAGAATGTGTAATGATTTTAATGAATTTTATAGTTATATTGATTTTAATATTAATGTTAGGATTATTAAACGCAATATTATTTTATTTCTAAACACATAAATTTATATCTATGTTATTTGTATTAATGCAATTTGATGTTATTGTCTGTAAGGATTTTTCCATAGACTAAAATAAATAAATAAAATAAAAAAAAATGCTGTCAATCTACCGCAGCCTTAGGGATCCCATGCACGCGTTCTCCTTTACAGAAATATGCAAAGGAGGAATACCCAGCATGACTCCAATGGCATCAGTCGGACATGATTTTGAGACACCAGTGATACCAATACATGCCAGTCGATAAATCCTCTTAAGAGTCATCTGAGCCCCGAGTTGTTCAACCTTTGTCCACCACGCCAAAGAGGCGTATGTGACCATCGGTTTCACAATGGTGTTAAAAGACCAGTAGACCATTTGAGGTCTAAGGCCCCAGGTCTTGCCAAAGAGCCTCTGGCAGGCAAACATTGCCCTAGTGGGCCTTTTAGAGATCATATCAAGGTGCTCATTCCAATTCAGAGACCTATCCAATATAACCCCTAAGTACTTAACGCTATCAGAGAAGCAGATCCTCGTCCCCTGAAGCGATGGCTCAGTGAGACATAAATTACGTCTCCTAGTAAAGGGCACCAGGATGGTTTTCAGGGAAGGGAACAAATCTTAAACATACATTTTTTCAGATTTTTAAAAATATCGTTTTTAAAGATATAGCCTCCCGAATTATAGGTCAAAAGATGTGACCTTTGACCTTTTAAAAAAAAAATCATGTTGTATATCAAATTAAAGGTAATTTAATAACCTTTTAAATGCGACCTTGATGAGTTGCCTACCTGTAATTCTTTTTAAGCAAATTACAATTAAGTAAATTCAACTTTGTAAATTTTGACATTTTTTTACGATTTTCAAGACCTCATATTTCCGGATCCAGAAGCGTCAGCGAACTTAAATTTTGAATTTTTCTTAGTTCTCTGATACACTTTATTCCTGCCAAAATTCAGCAAAGTTGCAAACAGTGATGTAATAAACAGCAGTATTTTAAGTTGAGTTGAGATGGTTCAACCCATATAGGAATTTAGAATCTATGACAATACAAAATAAGTTGCTGTGCGACTTATTATTTTGAATATTTTTTTTCACTCTTGAAGAGAAACCAGACCCCAGAGTTATTCTGCGAGAACATATAGTGTTAATGTTAATGTAGGGTAGTGAGTAGTGTTAATGTAAGGCCAGTAACGTAAACCTACGTAGAACTGGAGAAAAATTTTTGATGGAAAACTAGTGTTCTGTTACAGGGGTAATTTGAATTGAATAGTTTTGCAAAGTACCACTGCACTGGTCTAAGGGAAATATGCCAAAGGGCCTGCGGAAAGGGATTATCAAGTAACCGGTCACTTTTTATTCACCGTGTGTCATATTATGTAAGCGTTTCTAAATTGTCAGTCTGGAATAAGTCTATGAACTTACCCAAAACGGTGTGACGTATCACCAGTTCAAAAAACCTCCAAAAAAGCACAACAAAAATCAATTTCAAAATAAGTTCTTTTCTATACACAACGAAAAACTATAATATTAAATTCATTATAACAATTTAAATTTGGAAAATTATAAAAACTTGACAAACAGTCCAGCTGTTCAAATACCCAAAGAAATTTTAACAAATTACCAACTAATTACACATAACAAGATATTTACATATAACAAGATATGCGAAAAACTTGCATTTTAATTTATAATCTTGTAAAATGTTCTAAGTTTTTGAATAAGTTGTAAAAAAAAAATCAAATTTAAGCGATATATTTCAAGTTTTTTGCTTGCGATCTTTTATGTGTAAAATCGCTAAGAAGGCAGTCATTTACTCTAAAAATTGCCATTAAAATCGTCAAACGATTTTTAAAATCGCCACATTTGGCGAGAAATCGCCATAACTGACAACCCTGGTCACAATAGTAAATTAAATAGTTAATTTTCCTTCATTTTGCGCATTTTAACGTCTTCAATAATATAATTGTTGGCTAAAATGCAAAAAAAATGCCATATTGGCCAAAAATCAATACATTTTACGACAAAAAAGTACTCTCAGTGTTTTTGGGGCCATATAACATTCTATTTTTGGGCTTTGCGGTTTTACGCGCTATTACATAATTGTTATATTATAACGCCCACTATAAACATTACCTGTTATTTTTTTTTTAAACTTTGGTAATTATTTATAAAAGTGATAGAATTTGTTTGGTTTTACTGAATTATATATATTTATATCTAATAATAAGTGGAAGTATATATGATCTGATATATAGCTAAATCTATTATATATGATATATCGTTATATATATAATATCGTTACATATGACCACAGATATAATTAGATACACCTATATCAAGTCATTTATGACTATATATAAATATTATTCATCGAGTTGTTACATATTAAATACAGTGCATTTTTATTGTATTTAAATATTACACACATGTGTGTAATTGCACCACTTTTTTGTCTAAGGAAAATTTGCCAATAAAGTATTTCTTGACAATAATTTTTTATAATTTATAATAATTACTTATAATTATTATAAAAACACAAAATATTCTTGGTACTTGCAGAACATAAACATTTATAATTAATTCTGCAATTAAAATTATATAAAATATATATTAATTGTTACAAAACTTGATTATATATACAAAAATGTGTAACAAATTAAAGTTTTTTTTGTAGATCTATCAAATTAAATGTAATTTAAATTTCCCTTTAAAAAACTATTCTGTGACTGTCATAATGGATCTTTTTTGGTCAACAGTTTTTTGATTAACACTATGTGGAATTGAATTACATAAAATAATTATTCTTACTAAGCGGAAATTTTATTTTGACCAGTATAAAACTTTGCAATCTAGTAGTCGTAATTTTGTCCCCAAGCCGATAAGAGCTAAATGTTTTTTAAATAAACGTAAAGATAATCCAGTAAAATTTAGGGAGTTATTTTTTTCGAAAATTATGCAAACTTTTGTGAAACATTAAAGTTTTGTTCAACTGTTGACAAATTAAAAAAAAGTAGAAAAGTAGTTGCTCTATACTCAAACACGAATCATATTTTCAAATTTTGTGTTTTGGCAAATTAGTCTTACAAATTACAAAATGAATTTTTAAATAAATTAAATTAAATGCTTTTAAAAAACCCTTTTTTTCATTTTTATTAAATTTGTGCGTCTTGTTTGATTCCAGGCTAAAGTGCGTTAATTTTGAAGTCAGAATTCCATAACTGAATAATTTAGATTTATTTTTTTTTAAGTAATAAATGAAATAAAAATTGGACGATAATCGACAAATAACTTTTTATGGGACATCCTAATAAATATAAATATAAATAATTAAAAAAAAACACCCTGTATCCATTGATTAATTTCGATTAGGTGTTTTGATAAGTTGTCATTATTAATGCAGCTTTACAGATATTTAAGAACATTGTACAAATGCTGTAAAAAAAATGAGTTGTGGGTATCGATTAGTTGTCTATTTTTTTGGTACTCGATTTCTAAAAGTAACTACCCGATATTTTCAGGGTTTTATTTTGGTTAGAAAAAAAAATGCAGCTCTGCTTAAAGAATAATCAAAGGTAAAAAAAAAACTTATAAACTAAAAAAAAAAATTGAATAGTATTTAAAAGTTCTGAAAACTATATTTTTAAAAATTGAATTTTTAACAAAAGTTAGAATTTTCATAAAATTTTTGTAAAAAGTTAAAACAATTTTTAAATTTAAAAACCGTTGAAAGTATCGAGTAGTAACGAGTATTCACATTAAAAATACCGAGTAGTACCGAGTATTGAAAAGTAAACGAATATACTAGCATTACATTATACAGTAAACTGACACGAATCTAAATATAAATTCAGATATAAACATTTAATAAGCTTTAATCAAGCCTACCTTCTCATAAAAATTATAACCTGAATCAATTCGGTAGCTGCAACCTCGTAAATGACACACTCAATCATGACCTTTCGACAATCTCAGAGTGGGGTCGTGCGAACAGGGTCGATTTTAATGCTGGTAAGACCCAATGTTGTATGTTGACCCATAGGTCTGTGGACTCAACTACGTCATCTGTGTATATGGATGGGATCGTTATTGAGGATTCCGATACTCTTGATGTTCTGGGCATGAGAATGCAGTGTGATGTCCGTTGGACAGATCACATTATTCAAGTATCGAAAGAAGCTTTCAAGTGTGTTGGTTTTCTAAACCGGTGTTAGAAATACTTCACCCCATCTGATCTCCTCACTATTTATACCACCTAAATCCGGCCGAAGATGGAATATAACTCCCATATATGGGCAGGTGTTTCAAAGTCTATTTTGGGGCTTCTGGATCGTGTGCAACGGAGAGCGTTGATGCTTATCAACGACAGTAGGGTTTCGAACTATATTGTCTTTTTGGAGCATCGTCGGAATGTGGGTTGTGTGACTTTGTTCTGCAAATATTACCATGGGAAGTGTTCTGCTGAGACAAGCCGACTCATCCCGAGGGACCGGGTCTCTGTTCGTACTACCCGCTTGTGAAGTAGATCTCATCCGTTTGTTGTCTATAGCCCGGCAAATCGCACAACGCATTACAGAGAAAATTCGTTTTTCAGTCGCACTAGCCGTATGTGGAATTGTCTCCCTGCGGATGTCTTCCCTGCAAATTACAATTTAGAAAAATTCAAGTCAAATGTCCACAAACACTACTCCCTCTTCAATCCTCCCATTTTCCTGATATCAACACAATGCAGTGCATTAGCAGGGGCATCCCTTGAGTGTTGGTTGACAATAAAAAAAAAAAAAAATAATTAGTAATTAGATTATTTTTTGTTGAAAGGTGAAGTAATGATTATATTACGATTATTTTCAAATTCGCACGATTACTAATTGATTACGATTACTGGTAATCTAATAATAATCAAAATTAATAAAAATTTCGAGAAAATAATCAAAAATAATAAAAAGTAGTCAAAAAATAATTCGACTACTTTCAAAGATTACTTTTGATTGTTTTTAATCATTTTTCTTATTTTGCGAAATTATGGCAATACTGTCACAAATACATTTTTCTACATGAAATTCTACCTGTATTTAATGTTAGTTGTTTATTTCATTTTTAGATAATTGATAACATGTTTGCATTCTTCATAATTCTGCATTCTGCTTAATTTCTTTTATATGTATTTGAAAGCAATTGCTTGAGGTATTTATTGTTTTTATTATTAACATTTTGTTTTTTTTTGTGTTATACCCTCCAATTCACGGGCTCAAAACTTTTTTTATCTTAATTTTGTTTCAAAAACAATAATATAAATTACATCTATAAAATTTTTCACATACTCGGCACAGCCGACTTTAATACGGCCTTTTGTTTTTTACTTCAATTGTGCTCTATTTGTATTTAGTATATATTTCTTTTACGTATATTTTTTGGTGAGTATTAAACATAATTGTTGTAAACTCTTAATAATAAAATTTATTTTTAGGTCAAAATGTCTGAATATGTTTCCGAAACCGATTTTTCCGCAGACGACAGTATTCAAGATCCGGACGTTAGTCCTACTACAAATAAACGAAAAAGCTCATTAAGTGAGGAATCAGGACCGGCCCTAAAAAAAAGTCTGTGTGAATTTACGAAAAAGAATTTTCCAAGAAGAATTTTACACAGGAGTAGAAAAAGTTAGTTTTTAAATTAAAGCATACCATGTATTTATAATTTTTATTGTTAGATTTCCGATAAGACAACTTGTGCTAAATGTGTTGCATGTCATCGAGTGACAAAAATTATTATCTGTTATTTTACAAATGGAGCAGAGGTTAAGAGGAAGGTTCCAACCATATTTCATGTTAAAGCCTGAGGCAAATATTGCAACTGCACCAACAGTACTAAGCCAATGCGTCAAAATGAAATAACTCAAGGTGTTGCAGAGATTAAGTCCAGAATTGCCGGAATTAACTGTCGAGAATATAACCAGCAGAGTTTTAGAAACATCGATTATTACCGATTTTTTTGATATCACTGATGATGGTGAGCTTATTCGAACATTTATTTTGGTTTTACTTTAAAGATTTTACTTTGCAGATGATAAAATTGAAGTAGGTCCTTCTGCACAAGAACAGATTAAAGTTGACCAACGATCCGCAATAAAACATCAGTTCTTCAGCTATTTAAATGATAATGCAAGTGCTGACGAGATTTGGCAAAAATATGATTTACTAATTGATGCATTTATTTATTTTAATACACCCTTAACGACTTCAGCTCCAGTTTAACGACTGTTTTCTTTTGCAGAGATTTTTCTTTTGAAAAATTAGTTGTAATGAATGCCAATTGTAAATATATGTAAATTATGAAACTTTTTTTTTGTGAATTGAATACGTTCTGAATTTATTTGTTTCTCTTTATTATTTTTTAACGTATTTTGCCTTTTTTTTTTAGTTAGTCTCTTTACAGAAAGAAGAAGAAAACATTTTTATTGAAAATATATATATTTTACGGACACAAGGGACACACCAGACTGCCGCAGTTTCGTCCCCCTCCTGGGACTCGTCAGTGGTTAATTTAAGTGTCACTTGAACAATGTATTTTATATTGCTAATTTCCTCTATATGAAAAACTTTTTATTTTTTTGGTGTCGTACTGGTATTCGAACTCACTGCCTTAGCATCAAGCTATGCATCGTAATCTCACCTCTTAACGAGTTGAGCCACGGTCAACACAGCGATGACTGTGGCTAAAGTGGAGTTTTGTCACACTACGTACACACAAGTATTGTTTCGATCAGAAGATACAGAATTAACTAATACTAATACCAATACACAATTCATTTCTCAACTAGAATGCTTCTTCTTCTCAATCCTATCTCTTTTTCACAAGTAATTATCAGGTTTTTGATGCGCTTTATTCACATACAATAGTTGGATACCAAGTGTAGGTTAGAGATTGAGTCGCCGTTAAGCAAGTTTCTTCAAATTTCATATTAGAAAGTGTTTTGTAACCGTCAGATAATGACAATCGTAATTAATTTGAATTAATTACTGTAGAATATTACTTTAGTTAGTCTCTTTACAGGAAGAAGAAAACATTTTTATTGAAAAATTTTACTGACACAAGGGATACACCAGACTGCCGCAGTTTCGTCCACCTCTTGGGACTCGTCAGTGGTTAATTTATGTGTCAATTGAACAAAGTATTTTATATTGTTAATTTGCTCTATATGAAAAACTTTTTATTTTTTTTTGGTGTCGTACTGGTTGATTTAGGAAGTACTAAAGTTGTTATTGATTGTTTTGTTGTTGGAGTGAATATACGTATATTTTGTATACAAAAACTATCTAATTTTGTCTTATTTGTACAGAATTTTTTTACGTTGTAAATGCAAGTTTTTGAAAATAAAATGTATGTATAAAGTGATGTCAATTCAAAATCTAAAATCATAATCTAAAATAATTATTATTTTTGATTATTTTTTCGTAATTTATTTTTGATTATTTTTGATTATTTTCTCGTAATTCTAATTAATCTTGATTATTTTTGGATTATTTGTAATCATAATTAATTAACAATAAGGAATTGTTCAAAAGAGAATTATGTAGTCAATATCATTCTGTTTAAAATATAATCTAATTGATTATTATTCGTAATCCAAATTTAACAGCTCTGGGTACAACAACCGAATTTAGGTGTGAAAACCGAATTTAAGAGGTTACAGAAACCGGTTACAGAATTCTGTTGAGCCAAACTTATTTTTTATGTGAAAAAATTAAATTACAAAATTTTGTTTTTAATATTAAACAAGGGTCATATAGAATTTTTGTAAATACAAAAAAAAAATTTTTTTTCAGTTGGAACCAAACATGGTAATTTGTAAATGCAAACACCTTTTTGTTGAGTTTTTTGAAATTTGAAATTTTGGTTCTTAACAATTTTTATATAAAGAAAAAAATTTGTAGTAAATTTTAATTTAAAAATAATTGTATTTGAATTTACAAATTCCATTGTTGGTGCGTATTGCTTTTTCTGTGTAGGGTTTTTATTCCTGACATGTTGAAGCTTCACCCAAATTTAAAATAAAAGCTGAATTATTGTAAACTTGATTTTAAAACCTAATGGGTTTTGATATTAATCGCTACTATCGCTATTATCGTTACTAGTGCGCTATTTTCGCTACTAGTGCGTATGATTATTATTTTATAACAACATGCAATTTCTATTACTCATACGACTAGGAGATGTTTGCAATAATTGAAAGTCAAGGCTATTAGTAGCAATTATTTCAGAAATATTTAACAACGGTTTTTAAAATCCATTAATTAATTTTAAAAACTATTTAAATGTTTATAAGTTTAGCATTCATTTTTCTTACCAACATCATCGAAAACTTATAACACCCTGCAGCGATTGCAGTCATTGCATATATTGTAGAATTTTTTAATACACAACAACAATAAACTTTACTTTAAGGACAAAAACAAAAAGAGTTATGATAGCAGAAGACCAGATACATTACAAACATAATAATGTATTAAATTTTAGAGAGAAAAAAGATTTATGTAATCTAATACACCAGATTAAAGAAAACAAAAATGTATTATATAGATATATTTTAGGTTATATTATTTGAATATAAATAGAAATAAAATAATATGTTTTTAAATCTTTAAATAAAAACAATAAATGAAGAGTGGAGGCGAACAAGAGCATACAGACCATATTTTTTACGTAATACAAACAGTACATCCACACATACCTGAGTACAATTTACAAATTCAATTTTCGGTAGTATTTTTATTTATTTCAATATTTTTTTCAACTAATTTTCTTTTAAAAATACAATAGCAAAACAAAGATTTTATTGGCAGAGTTCAAAGACCACATTCTAAGGTTGCATTTTTACTTTTAAAATTTGCAAAAATTCAGTTATTGCAAGTGCTATTTGTGGGAACATCAGAACATACAAAATCAAAACAAATTAACTTCTGGGCACTATGCTTGACTGTGGTCGTCAAAGGGTTAAAACAGAATTATGAGTAAAGCATTATTTCATCGCATTTAATTTATTTGTTAAAACTGCACTACTGACTAATACAATCATTGCTTATACATAATGTTGTTCTGCCAGATCTATATTATACATAATGTTGTTCTGCCATAGCAGTTCTGGTAATACGGTCCAATTTTCGTCAAAAGCGGGTGATAAATAACGTACCGAATCATAATTTTTCCAACAAGCTAACAAAAATAAATTGGTCTGTATACCCCTTTTTCATATTTTGCTAGTTTTCAAGTTTAAATTGTTGCAACTCCTATGTCCAAGGAAATTATACCAACTGATACAGATTTCAATGAAATTCGGATATGTTATAAAGAAAAAAATATAAGATCGACCGGTTTTTTCTCAATTGCCATATGGAAAATTACCCCATTTTTCGTTTTTTGCAACTTTTCATTATTTTTACCATATGAACAATATGCAAAGGTGGTATCGAAAGGAATTTCATAGGAGCATTTGCTGATATATCATTTTTGTAAAATCTTTAATTTTTTTCTGTTATTGTAAAACATGTACAAATTCTTAAGTACGAGGGCGGCTCAATAAGTCAGTGACTTTTCGAACTTCCTTCGTAGTTATATGAAATGCAACACTGCTCTCATCACGTACCACCTGTAAATAGACTACTGTGAAATTTTGAGCAAATTTCACGAGAAAAATTTTATTTAAGATGACAAAATTAAAAAAATGCTACTTTTATGGAAAAATGGATTACAATTGATGAAAGGTTATCCTGTATCGCCGAAATAGAAATTTTTTTAGCTTTCTATTCTTAACTTTATATTTTTCACTTTGAAAAAATGCTGTACTTAAGTAGGGCTTTTAGGGGTTTTTGTTAATATACAAATTAATTATATTGACAAAAAAACGCTGAAAGTTTTTTTTTTTTTTTAAAGAGGAGCAACACTCAGTATATTCTTCATATTAATTAACGTGTTACTTTCTTTGGAAAGGGGATAGTGCATAGATGAAACGCGGTGAAAGATGAAGGGCTTCAAACAGGGCAACACAGTAATTGCGCAAGATTATAAGTCTTAGAGCAGTTGTCGCTCACCACCTGCTGTAGAGTTGGCTAATTTAGTTTACTTCGGTGGTGTTAAGTGCTATGGGAACACCGAAGATGGGCGCAGCGATACATATAAGTGCACTTAGGAAATTATGTTGGTAAAGACGACAGCAATTGTAGTCAAAAACAAATGAAATTTCATTTAAAAAAAGGACGACTTACATTTCATTAAATTCAACTAACATTGTCATTTGTTTTTTAATGTTCGAAAAATGACTAACAATTGTAGTAAAAATTAACCACATGGTAGTAAAAAATAAACAAACATTTATTTATTTTTATTTTCTTAAATAACAAAAAACAACTGTAAAAAATGTATGTAAAATCATAAAACAGTCATTTGATGTAAGTTGTTTTTTTAAATGAACTACAAGGTTAGTTAAAAATTTTATTTGTTCTACAAATGACTTACATTTTCATTAAAATAATGAAACTGTATTACAACCCAAAGAACTACATATTTTTAAAGCAGAAGTTCCCTGAGTGTGATAAAGAACTTATACATATTATTTTTCTAAACTGATGTTGTCGTCACTGAGAATCGAACCCGGGACCATCTGTCTAAGTATTCAATGCGCTAACCACTACTCCACTACGCCAACAAATAGAAAGCTAAGAAAAATTCACTTTGAAAAAGCCTGATACCGGCAATACACATTAATTTTCCATCAATTATAATTGATTTTTCCATAAAAGTTCCACGTGTTTTTTTTTATTTTTTAAAATCTTATATATAAATTTTCTTGCGAAAAATCGGAGGCTCGATATTAATTTTAGAACAATTTTAGAAATTTCCGTAGATTACGTCTCTGATATAGTCTTTGTCAAGTTTTACGGTTCTGAATAAATTTACGCACCCTAATATATACCCTTTTCTATATTCCTACACTCAGAATATTATGTAGTTTACTGTTTGTAGTTTATAAAAAAATTTCAATTGAGTTAAAAATAAATTTTTCAAAATAATTTACTAACATTTACCGATTTTTTTTAGTTTCAGTTGCAGTTTTCACTTATTTAAAGTTTCATTAAAATTTAAACACAAAAAGGGAATATTGTAGTTTATTTGTTTATGTTACAGTTATTATAAGCTTAGATTATTGTATTCCAAAAAAAAATAATTCAACAAATTTATTTCACTTCAAATTACAAAACATTTAAAAAGTTTACGCAAATGTGTAGAAAAGAAAAACAAAAAACTGCAATAATTTAAAATAACTGAATATAACTTTTATTTTTACCGATCTGTAGTTAGAATTTGACCATTTATATTTAACTTACTATTCTTTTGATCTTACGGATTTATTTGTTATTTAAACGATATTTAAAAAAAAAAAAAAAATAACAATAAACATTTTATTTAAATTAAAAATAAGTAGACCTGATTTTAATTGATTTATCATTTATGTTAAATTACATATTCAGTTAATTTCAACTATTTACGAACTATTTTCATTGTATTTGATATACAAATAGCAGTTTCAATAACGTAATTTTTGCAAATTTTAAAGGCAAAAACTTTATGATGTTATCTTTGCACTTTGCACACTAAACTTTTGTTTTGCTATTCTATTTTCAAAATTGAGCTAAAAAGGAGAAAGCGCTTTTCACCTGCTTAAAAGAGACATACACAGAAAAAACTAGAAATGGGTTTCAATTAAAAAATTTATTGAATCAATTAATATTTCAATTGATTTTGCACCTACCACTGAAGTTATAGTATTAACTAAGAAAAGTTGAAGATCATTTATAAAAACACATTCAATTTAAATAATAATAATATCAATTTAAAAAGGAATTTGTTTTTTTATAACTTTAATTAAAAGTTTAATAAAATTGATTAAAACTTTAATTGAAATTTAGAAAGAGAACAATGGTAGTTTTAATTGAAAATTAAAATTATTATATTTTTGTTACATGTCCCCATTTAAATAAAATTGCAATGTAGAATTGTAAATTAAATTAAATTTACATTTTTATTTATATAAATATTTTTTAGAAAAAAAAAAATTTATATAAATTTAAATTTAAACAAAAATAAATCACATTTCAAGTGTCTTTAAAATGTATTCTAAGAGCTATAAAAACAAAGGCTTTTAGAAATATTTTTTTATTTTAAATAAGGAAAAAACTATTTATATTTTAAGTCAAAAAGTTTTAAAAGTATTGAAAAAATGAATAAATTTAGATTACACATGCTGATAATTTTTGATATATATTTTATAATTCATTTATACTGTAACCAAAAACTAATAGCTTTTAAAAACTACAAGTAATTTACCTGTCCAATTGCAAACACATTTTTTAATAAAAACTAGCTGTTTTCAAAAGCTGCTAGCTTTGGTTATAGTATAAATGTTAGTACAAAAGTTAGTAAAACGTCTTGTAAATTAGGTATAGTATTTTATAGCAAATTTTTGTACTAAAATCCTGTTTTCAGCTAAAATTTTTGTTATACTTATTCAGCACTTAACTGTTTTATACTAATGCTTTACTAATATACTAATGTTTTACTAATAATTTTGCTAAAAAAATTGTGCTGATAAGCACATTAATAGTGTGGACGACAACCAGATTGAAAGATATACGCAGAATGAAGCAGATGTCGCGGCATGTCAAAATGTAGTAGAGAAGAGGAAAATGATACTGAAAAGTACAACTCTAATAAGACATATAAAAAAATCAACCATGGAAGACTTTTGTATCTCTTTTTCATACATAAAACAAAATTGAGGATTAAAACAACTTAAATTTTGCGTTGTCACCGGCTTGTGAAAATAATTGTATATTAATAAAATAAAAGACAAAAGAAAATATTTAAATTTAATATGTATTTCTATAATAAATGTTAATAGATTAATAATCTAGTGTGGTCAAATTGCAAACAAACATATACAGACATGTAGACAGAGTAAAGCGAAAGACAAAGACACACATCTTACTTAGATTTGTATGATTCCTTTTTCTTATTGCAAAATAAAGGGTTGTTTTTTTCGTTTCGTTTGTTTTTGTTTATTTTTTCGTTTCGTTTCTATAATTATCTTCGGCAGTTGCGTCATTGAAAAGATAGCATCATTTATACAAGCATTGATGTAAGTAGTTGAAAGAAAATTGTTGTTATGTTATATATATTTATTTCTATATATTTTCAGATATTAAATTAATTCATGACATCAATGTGGGAAAATGAAAATTTTTATATTTCGTAATTATTGTAAATTATTTTTAAAAGAATCACAAAAATATGTTTTATGATTTTCAGCAAATATATTAACTAAATTACAATTTTTTACAATTTTTTTGCGTTTTTTTCAGTCTACTAAAATTCAGCAAAAAATTTATTAATTTTTACCAAGGCTTTTTTATGCCTTATCTACTAGGTGTTAGCAAAACTTTTGCTGAATCTACTAATTGTCAGCTCGCTGATTTTCAGCAAAAGATTTTGCTGACATTAGCAATTTTTTTTCTAGCACCCTCCTGACTAAAATTTTGCTGACTCAGCAAAATTTTTTGCTGACTTTACAAACTTTTTTTTTTGAGTGTAGACAAGGAAAAAACAATGCACGTGTTAGGTTTGTCAATAAAAAAGAGAAGCATTTAACTTATATTTCTAAGAAATTTCTTTTTATAACAATTTGTGTTATACAATAAATTTTTAAAAGCTTTATAATTTAATAATTTATTATAATGAAACAATTAAAAGTAAAAAAAAAACATTTCGTTTTCCTTGTCTCTACTTGAACTTTTTTCTTCTACTTTTATTTCTTTAATTATTAAAAAAAATCTAACAAAACTTTAAAATTATAATTGTAAAACACTATTAGTTATTGAAAAATAAAATATTTACATAAATAATAGTTAAATGCTCTTTTTTTCAATAATATTTTTTTAATTCACAGCGCACTTTTTTTATCACCTCTAAACAACACGAAAATCAACTAAAACTATTTTCGTGTATAGTTATCGTGTGTACACGAGCATTGACTTAAAAAAAAGAGTGTTGCAAACTCTACCGAAATAATCACGATTTGCGTTTATACAAACTCCTTAAACTATTCTACTAATTTAAAGTTAATCATTTGCATTTTGTTCTTTTTATTTACAAATAAAATAATAGACTCACATAATTAAACGTTCGTTTGATATTTTAATCACAATAAAGTAATAAAAAAATGTTGGGAAACTTTTTAATAATTATGTTTATGTGTTGTCTATATTGGTTAGATTTATAAGAAAATTTAATAAACATTTTAATTGAATCAATTAAAAAAATTGTTTAAAATACTTTTTATATTCAAACAATCGATTAATTCTATTTTTTTGCCCATAATTTTTTCTGTGTACCAAGTGGAACATCACGAACAAAAATCATACCTTCTGTATTTGCTTTGGAAGCGCTTCGTTATTAAAGAATGCCTTCCGGAAGAGCTTCTAGGTAAGCACTATTTTTACTGGGTAATCAAATGCTACTATTAGAAATAGAAAACACTTATTGTTAATAAATGTAGGAGAAGATGGAAAAAATTCTTCTAAGCATTTTTAAAAAATTAATATTTAAAAAAATTTGTATTTTTTAAAAATATGCTTATTTAAAAAATAAAAAGTTTTATTTTTTTATTTTAAATCCGAAAGAAAGAAAATATGCTTTAACTACACTTCGGTTCACTTATTTAAAAGCACTAAAAATTCCATATTCAGCAGCCTGTATCTTCTGCAATTCTTAACCGATTGCAGAACTTTAAAATGAAAATGGAAGCTAGACATCTTGAGATATAAAAAACATCCTGGCAGCAGCAGTTTCTTACCTAAAGATCTTTTATTGAGCAATTTATCAAAAAAGTTAAAAAATTTGCTATTTTTTTTTTGGTTCACTTGGATAAAGGCATTTTAATTAAATTTAATGAAGAACGGTTTTTCTTGTTTTTAATTAATTTTACTTTATTAAAGAGTTTTTAGTAATGGGTACAACCACCTTTGTTTTTAATAACTTCAAATATACGGGTTTTCATTGACAGATAAAGCGAATTAATGTAATCCAACGAAATTTGATTCCAAGCATCCTTAATGGCCTGAATTAGTGACTCCTTGTCATCGAATTGTCTTCCTCCTTCATAGACTTTACGAGATAACCAACCCCAGACATTTTCAATAATGTTTAGATTAGGAGAATAGGGTTGCCAATCAAGAATATTTACATTCTGGCTTGAAATGAATTCCTTAACTACTCTCGCGTTATGTATAGGAGCATTATCCTGCTGCAATATCCATGATATGGGACCAAATAGTTCACTGAACTTCGGAAAAGCCGATTCCAATAACGTTTTATAGCTTGCACGAGTCATTTTTGCACTTTGAAATTCAAGATCGATGGTGCCATAGTACGTAATAGCACCCCACACCATAACGCCGCCCTTTCGGCTGTGATGTCGGTTCAAAAATCTCTTTTCTTTCCGCAGATCATGGAAATAATAGTTGTAGCCATCAGGCCCATCTAAATTAAACTTTTTTTCATCCGTAAATATTACGGTTCTCCAGTCATTTACATGACCTCTTTGCTGCACATCCCATACCATGTAGTCTCTTGCGAATTGAAGCCGCTTTTCCATACGCGGAGCATTGAGTGGCGGCTTTTTTTAATTTCAGGTATTTTAGATACTCACAGCTCTTTATTACTCCGCGTACTGTTGACCTGCTCGCTTTCACTCAAGGTTGAGCTCTTATTTTTGATAAGGATAAGGCAGAATTATATGCAATTCTTATGATTTTTCTTTTCTCATACGCAGATAAAGACAATGAAACCCTTCCTTTAATTTTTTTTCCATACCTTTCGGAGTCCTTAATGTAATTGTCAACAACTGTTGGACTTCGTCCAATTTTTTGAGCTATTGCGCAGTTAGAATAACCTTCAGAACGGTAAACATCGATTTTAATTTTTTCCGATAAATTTAAAATTTTTTTTCTTCCCATTTTGACTTGTAAAATTATTAAGATGCAATAAATTGTAATAAACAAAGGCTCCCTACGAAAAATCATCGCTTACTTTAAAAATTATAAATAAATAATAAAGTGCCTTTATTCAAGTGAATCAAAAAAATAGCACAGTTTTGGCCTTTTTTTAATTAATTGCTCAAAAAAAGTTGTAAAGGTGAAAGACCACTATTGGCACAATTTTTTTATATCTAAAGGTGTCTAGCTTCCAATTCTATTTTATAGTACTATAATCAGTTAAAAATTGGAAAAGATACAGGATGATGAACACAGATTTTTTAATGCCTTTAAATAAGTGAACCAGAGTGTATGTGAGATCAATGACAAAATATAAAACTTTTAAAATTACTGCATTTCCTTTAAAAGGGCCGCCAGAAAGAAAATACGCTTAATAATTTGGAAAGCCATATGAGATCATTAACAAAAAGAAAACATTTTTAAATAGCTGCACATTTGACTCTGATATTTTTCAAGATACAGGCGATGTTCCAACATAAAAATAAATTACAAAATACTATTTGTAATATTTGTATGCCTCTTAGAGCATTTTTGGAAATACAAAAAACAGATTTTTGAGTTGGCACCTACGATGATGATTTGCAAATACAAACTCAGTTTTTGTTGATTTATTTGTAATTTTGAATTTTAGTTTTCAAAAACTTGTTGTATCAAAAACTATTTATATATTAAATAAATAATTACAAAGAGAAGTTTTTTTTTTTTTTTAATTTCCAGAGTTATTCCATTTTTAGTAGTTTATTTTTTTAAATTTTGTTTTGTTTTTACTTAGCATTGCATCTGCAGAATCAGCGGTCAAATTGTAACTATGAACTGGACATGAGAGTTGTTTAATCCTCTAGTGGAATATATCGGACATTAACGCCAGATGTGATAACAGGGCACACGATGTGCCATAAGCTTCATGCAATACTGGTATTAAGAAATATAGGATATCAAACTTAATGAAATTCGCTTCAAAGGTTTCCGCTAAGAAACATCATGCTAAAAAACCACGGATGTCGTCATCATCCCCAAAAATTTTTTTTAATGAAATATCGCTAAAATTATATTCTCACGATTCGGTAAACTGCAACACATACAAGAGGGCTGCTTGGTTCAAATGTGCTAAAATAAAGCTCATATTTTATACCTGCATTCATTAAAAATCAGAAATTTAATGACGAAGATTAAGAACTTTTTGTTATGTTTGCCGTATTTAATTTTATTTTGTAGTTTTATTTCTTTCTGTTTTTTTTTTCTATTTTATTTATCTCGTAAGTTATGATCCAAGTTATCACAAGAATTACCATTAAAACTACTACTTTCTTAAATTTTCATAAATTTTTTATTTTGTTACAGTTTTTGTTATTTTAAAAATTAAAAAGTTCGCTTATTTTTTACTAACATGTGGTTCATTTTTACAACAATTGTTAGTCATTCTTTGATCATTAAAAAACAAATGACAATGTTAGTTGAATTTAATGAAATGTAAGTCGTCCTTTCTTTAAGTGAAATTTAATTTGTTTTTAGCTACATTTGCAGTGGCCTTTACCTACATAGTATTCTACGTGTATGAATGGGTTTAGGGTTAAGCCCTAAACTTTGATTATTTTGATATATGTAAGCAGGCCTTAGTTTCTTTGTGATAGTTTTTAAAATTTGTGAAAAGCTATTCTAAAAGAGTAAACAAGATAAATATGAGAGAAAAAAATTAATCAGAATTTCGTGCCAAACAAACTTTTTATTTATTTTGTTTTATTGAATTTTTAATCACAATAAATCTCTAGGCGTTACTGTATAACCGATTTCAACTTCAGAACTCACCAAAATTTTAAGGTATATCTATAATTTTGTTTATGATGAGACAATTGCTATAAGCCTATATCAGAATAACCATTCGACTGATAATAAAAAAACTGATAGTTCCTTCGGTTTGTTTAACCAAGAAATATATAAACCATAAAGTACAAAAGTAGCGTTCTGCCTTTAGAACGATTTTAAAATGCATTCGCCTTCGAAAGAGATGCGGAAGAATGTAAGCATTTTCATAATATTTTTCTTTAGTACAAAATTACTCCAGATTTTCTTCATTTAAAAAAATCGCAAAAAAAAAAAAATGCAAGTTACTAATAATTTAGTTGTGTTCTTTGGGATTAAAAATATACAACACTAAACTACACTTTGAAATGGATCTATCAAAAGACTAAACACAAATAGGAGCAAAAAAAAACTAGTCACAAATTATCCCACATTCGCCTATAGATAAACATTGTGAAATAGAGACGGAGGAGATTAGAAAATTAACAAAAATCTAAAAATAGTATATTTGTGTTGTAACTTCTGAGTATATTATAATATACAATAACAGAAAAAGCTAATAGGAAAGAAAACTGCAATTTAGCTGCATTAGATTCGAGGCCATACTTGGGTGTGATCGCTAACCGGTCTTGACTTTGTATTGTTACGTTTGTAATAAAGGGTCCACCAAATAACATTTTTTTTTGGAGATGCTATAAAAAAAAACTACTGAATATTTTCTCAAATTTCTTTTTTATTTGAAAGTACAATCCTTCCGGTTAATAATGGAAAATAATTTCATTTAAATGGCGGCCTCGGCTGGCCATGCAGTAGTTTACACGATCGGTCCAATTTTTAAGCACATTATCGATTGTGTGCAGCTGTATTTCCTCCTCTTCAATTTTTGTGAACAAAAATTCGTTCAACATGGCCCGATAACGATCGGCATTGACTGTAACGGCTACTCCTTGCTCATTTTCGAAGAAAAATGGCCTAATTATGCCTCTGTACTAAAATCCGTAGCAAACAGTGACTCGTTTAGGGTGTATCGGCACACATTCTGCAACATTACCATGATTTTCAAAGTAATGTCGCAATATTTCCCAGAGTTGTTCATGCGTATACACAACCATATTCGTTCAGCGGAAGGATAAAACTAATTATCTGTCAAATCAGACATGAGCTAAGTGTTACTATTCACGAAAAAAGCACTAGTTGAAAAAAAACGTTAGATGGCGGACCCTTTATAAGATGAGCGTAGGTTTGATTCTTACAGCCGCAGGTTGTTGAAAAAAAATTATAGAGACAATCTGACAATTATAAGACACAAATAATAATACAATTTAAATGGAAAATCACTGATGAGCCTGAAGAGCCATAAAAAGGCAGAAATTAGTCTAGTCTGATTTAAAAATTAATAGTGTTTATAATTTTTAGAGAAAAACGTTTATTCCTCTTCTTAACCTTAACATTTCTAATAGATAAATTTCTTTATTTTCAGTAAATTTTATTAAATTGATGTTGATTTGGTTTGTTAATATATTTCATGTTAGCGTATGAGTATTATTTACATTAATATAACTCATACGCTCTTCTATCATAAATATTCAATATAACGGATACGTAACGTGGGACAACACTGTAGTCTACAAAATCTCTTGCTGTACCACATATTAACTCATAGATGAAGTAATGTCAACTAAATTGATAATTGCTTTTAAATTCGTTTGTTTTCAAATTACTTTTACTATAACAAATACATTTTAGCTCATGAAATTAAATTATTTTTACTAATCCAGTGAAAAGCTAGCAATTTTAAATTTAAAAAGAATACTCTTGCTACTTGTGAAAAAAAGATTAACATTGTCTTATACTTTAGTTGTTGGTTTTTAGATTTGCAATTTAGTTTTAGCTTTAGAAAACAAGAAATATCATAACAATTGTTATCAAACATTGTTCGAATACCGTTTTTTGTATTAGTTTTCGGGAGATGTTGCTGTGCATTTTTAAGAAAAACGTTTTATTCTTAAAAAAACTTCCTTGAAAACTGTTTCATAAATATTTGATTTCCTTAGAAACCATTGATGTATTAAGCAAAATGCAGTTGTTTTAAATATTTGTTCTATTACTGCAAACATGGAAATCTCAGACAAATTCGTAGAACTATTTGAATTTGATGCAGTAATTACATTTAAAGCATTTTGGTGTGCCAATATTAGATAACTTGACAAAGCCAATTCTTTACGAGCATCAAATTCGTTGAAAATTTGTGGTTATCCATTCATTGTTGTTAAAGTATATAATTTCAATAAAATCTTTAATTAACTCATAAATGACACTTCATGGATACGTTGGACATTTTTCAACCAAAATCAACCTTGCTTGATTGAGCAATTCCATTTAATATCATCGTGAAATTAATCGATGTTTTCCGATTTTGATAAAATTTTGTGAGTGTGTGCGGTAGTGAACGCAAGTATTAAAAAAATTAATTTAGGGACTTCACTTAAAAGGTCATAACTTTTGATGTGTAAAACATATCGACAATTTTTTTTGCACAATAACGGCTAAAATTGTACACATATTTTAAAAATAAAAATTTTTGAAAAAAAACTTTAAAATCAAAAAATTTAAAAAATTTTAAGAAAGGGATTTTTTCCAAAAATTGATTTTAAAGTTTTTTTCAAAAATTTTTAGTATTAAAATATGTGTAAACTTTTTTTTATATATTTTTTTATACCCCCAAAACCTAGCCGTTCTTTTTTTACACATCAAAAGTTATGACCTTTTATGTAATGTCCCTACCCCACAATTTGGGTTGCCAGAGATTCCCAAAAAAAAAAAAAAAAATTTAATGCTTGCGTTTACTACCGTACCACGCTCACAAAATTTTATCAAAATCAGAAAACATCGATTAGTTCCACGGTGATATTAAATGGAATTTCTTATTTGTAATTTTTTTCCAAAGGGTGCCGCGCAGTGGTACATTTCAAGAGAAGGCGGTTAAAAATCTATAACTTGTAAAGGAGTCGACGTATTTCAATCCTTTTTTTTTTTTTTTGTTGGAAATTCTGGACACTTAGCTTTAATTTAAGATATCGACCGTATAAAATCGAGGGGGATTGAAATTTTATATTAAGGATTAAACTTATATGCGATTAACACCAGTTTTTATAAATTTTAGGGCAATACACAAAGTTTTTAACAACTATGGGCTGGTTACTTATCTTAAAAGTAGAAAAATTAAGACACTAACGAATTTCTAAATTTTTCTAATTATACACTCACAAAAATAAGATTGTAAAAAAATTTGTTAAATTATGTTTTTTTTTTTTTTTTTGTCAAAATTGCATAATAAAACAATAAAAATATTTCGGTATTTTCCCAAAAAAAAAATATATTTATTTAGATTACACATAGCGAAAAAATTCAATTTTTTTTAACATACAAACTTAATTTATATGGATAAAATTAAAGATGCAAAATTTTCAAGTTCCTTCAGGATATCCTGAAATTACACTCAATACGAAAAGTTGTTGTTGAAAAAACTTAAAATTGTTAAGTAGACTTATCTGTGTATACAACATTTCCGAGAATTTTGCTATCTAAAAAAAAAATGGTTTTTGAATATGATTAGTTCAAATTAATATATAATTACGCTTATTTAAATTTATCTACGGGATGTCTTAGATTTTTTTTCGATTTTTGTAATAGTTAGAATTTAAGATGACTGTTTCCCAAGAGTCATTATCTTAGATATTTCGAATTTGTTGTAACCCCGGGTCCAAAACATAGCCAATATGGGTATTAACAGTTTTCATACAAAAATTATAAAATTTTTGTTCTCTCTTTTAATACAATAACGTAGGATTGCAAACGTAAAAAAATCATGTCTAACAGATTTTTGTCCACTACAACATATCCTAGTTTCATTAAATTTAGTTCATTCACAGAGGTGAGCCCTTATATGTTATTTTAGAAAGACAAAAGTCAGTGACATAGTAGCTTTTTATTTAAACAATAAAGGAATAATATAGCATGGGAAAGATTAATAAAATATAACAATTTTTCTTAGTAAAGTTATATTTAGTGCTTAAGTGTCCAACGCAATTGGAAATATCTTCAAAAAAAAAAAAAACGCTTCATGATGTTAATGAAACAATTTCATAGAATCTTTTTCGTATGTTCAATGAAGAATTTCGTTATATCCATACATTTCAAACTTTTTACATTTCAAACTTATAACTTTACAACTTCATACATTTTAAACTTTAGTTTTAAGTTTTATTTTTCAAGTGCTTCAACATATTTTATCAAGTGCTGTATTATTTTAATTTCAATGAAATTGTTTAAAATATCATGTGAAAGCGGTTCATGAATAGTTTCACTAATTCAAGGAAACCCCCTAATATTAAAAAATTTTATGAAACTGTTTCATAAATTCTTCAATTCTTCATGTTCTGAATGATTCGTTAGTTTTATGAAGATTTTTATTAATTCTAAAAATATTTCATAAACAATGACTTTAATGAAACCTGTTTCATAGATTCTATGAAAAGTTTCAATGGACGAGTTTCATTGACTATATTCATTAAAGCTATGAAGAAATTCATTACTAAACTAATACAAATAGTTCTCTTAGTGTACTTTGTATTTATTTAGTGTAAAAAATGCATTCAACAACAAAATAAAAAAAAAATGACTTTTTGCAAATACAACAAGAAGAAAATTATCTTCACTTCCGAGTTTTAAAACTTTTCACAGAATCTATGAAGAATTTTAATTAAAGTCAATTTATATAAAATGCTTCACACAATTAATGAAAATCTTCATAAATGGAAAATTTACAGCATACAACCCTATCGTGCTTAACCCTTTGACCACCGAACTTCAATAGCTGGGAAATTTGAAGCTTTGTTTGCGGATTCAAGTTTGTCAATATTTCTAAAGAATAGTGAGGACAAAATTTTTTTTCTGCCACTCCTTCTATAGAAACATCCATGGGATATATATAACAACGATCAAAATTAGTGAACAAATACCTTACCCACACACAGAGAAATAAAGTGCCAACCGAATTGAAAAGTGTATTTTAATGGTAACAACTTATAAATTCAGTTAGTATTGTTGTATTTACATTAGATTTTTAAATATTTTAGGTGTTCCAACTAAAATTCATTTATATTAACCCAACTTTGTTGTGAAAAGTGATGTTCAGTTGTATCAACCGACTGAAATTCGTAATAACCGAATTTGAGTCATAATAACCGAATTTTAGTTGGCAAATAGCAAAACTTTTCTCTATATGCAATTAATAGCGAAATACGTGTCGAGTTTATTTCTTTTTTTAAATCATATGACACATGTGTTTTAATTATGTTGCTTCGCCAAACACGAATGCATAAAAAAACAAGTGGAAGCATTAAAGTCCGATGTGCCGAATTTGGTATTAAAAAAGATTAAATTCGGCTGTGACGAATTTTTAGATACCCTCCATCTCGGAGTTTTCATAAACCAGGGAAAGTGCAAACAATATTAATATCTATATTCTTTGTAAAAATAACAAAAATAATGTTGTTTTTATAAGTAAAACAAAATATGACTGATTGATTAATGTATTTGGGATGTTACAAAAGAAAAAATGTTTAATTAAAGTTTACTAAAATGAATCTGAAATTCTGCATGCTTATAACAGTGGGTATTCAAAGGTTATTCTGATTACCTAAAGAAGAACGTGTAGTGAAAAATATATATATTTGTATAGTTCCTTATGATGTTAAAAAAACTGTTGTAAAATTCGCCTGTTGTTTGTCTCTTTGCCTATATAATAATGAAAGAAAGTTACTAAAATATATTTTTGGATCGTTAGAAGAGATGCAATGAATACAAACGCATAAAAACAGTTTCGAATAATCAGAATTTTATATAAATTTAAGGGAACAAAAATACACTTGCGGAGACATACATAATGAAATAATTATGAAATGCCAGTTTACATTACAACACATGTGTTTATACTATACATCACATAAGTAAAACGGAAAGTGTGATGAAACTAAGTTTGTCAAAAATTATAAAAGAAAATCTTTCGAGTGTTTAGAGTGTTTTCGAGACACAAAAAATTAAAGAAACTGGTATTTCAAATTATTGTTTTTCAGCTCAGTTGCTTGTGCAATTCTCGTTTACGACTCCTAGAATAAGAACCCTAAGAAATTTTCCCAAAATTCGATTGGTTTTTACACATCAATACTTTAATTTAGATAATTTTTGTATGTATCAAATAAAAATTAGGGCTTTTAAGGAAAACAAATGCATATAATCAAAAGATTTTAAGATGAAGTATGCACCTTATATGTCTTAAATAAAAAAGTTCTGAAAGTGAATGTCCTTTAAATTGAATGGGGTTTTTAATAAATGTAATTAGAATGTAAGAGTTTCCTTGCAAATTTATTAAAGGTTGAGAATGAAAATAAGTAAAAATAGTGTACGAAAAAAAGTTATGAATTTACATTGTTGGATTCGGGGATTTTGTTCCTGGATATTTTTTTGATCTGATAACGATTAATGTGTCTGGCAACTTCGGTTAATGCAGTCAAATAAATAAAGAATTTTAACTAAACTATTTTGTTCTACCTTTTTTCTAATTGGTGATTTTTTGATTTGTTGGGGTTAACAAAAAAAGGTATATGGCAAGCCTGGTATATGGAAAACAAAAGAATACTTTATAAATTAGCTTAACAATTTTTCGAGGGCTTCTCGCATTTGCACTTATAACCAGTGTTGCCAGTTTTGCAAAGCATAAAAACGACAAACTTTCTAGAAAAAGTCGTCAAAATCGTCATCATATTTTGAAAAATCGTCAAAATAAAATATATTTGTTAGAAGAGGGATAAAGTTTTAATAAAAAATAAAATACAATAATGTTATTCACATTTCAAATGTTAACGTGTTATCGTTGTAATATAACACGATTTTTGACACTTCTCTTTGGTTTAAACTTCGAAAATCATTATATTTTACAACGATATTCATATTTATTAAATGTTGAAACAGTGTGCCCCAGTAGGCTAGTTGGTAGCGTGCTGGCTTATCAGTGCGGGGGTCGTGGGTTCGATTCCCACCAGAGGCACTGATCTGTTTTCGCTACAACGCGCCGAAGGCCATAGTAGCTAGTGCTCGGTTAGGGTAATAGTATATAACTTGTAATTATATGATTATTAATTAATAAAATAACAAAAATATAATGTTGAAAGATCAAATAAATACAACTTTAAATCAAACTAATTTTACCACTTGAACTGTTAAACACTTATATCTGCATAATTCTGTGAACAACATTTCAGTGGCACAACTTTTTAAATATTAAATTCTTTTACAAAATTTGGAAATTCTTTAACAATAAGTCTGTTCGATTACTTTTCCTGTAAAGTTCAGTAAAAACTACTCAGTAACAAAATTACAAATAGTAAGACAAATTTACAAAAAAGTAAACGAACAGAAAATTTGTAGGAATTATTAAATTAGATAAAGCAGCTTGTTTTAAATATTAAAACAAAATCAACTGGTCATTATGGAAAAGGAAAAAGTTAATTGAAATTATCGACCAAAAATAATTTAAATGTTTTTTAACTTCTTCCATAGTTAATTATTTAATCATTTTCACTTTCAATCCATAAACAATTAAAATTTAATTTAATTTTTGTTTACTAAAAATACAAGCATATTTTTTATCTTTTAGTCATATGTTTTTTTCATCTTACAAATTCTTTCTGGCAAAAATGTATCCAGTAAAAACTTGTAAGTTCTTTGGCATCAAACTGTCACTTTACTCTCTCTTTTTACCAGTTTTTACTGCGTATTTGTCTAAACGAACACCTTCCAGTAAAAACTTGTACAAATTTTTGTGTTATCGAACAAACTTAATGTTATATTTTTAATTATTAAATTTTGGCACTTTATTTATATTATTAGGCCTGTTTTTTAAGCACCGGATTTATTTTTGGATTTATTTTGTTTCATTTAAAGTTGTATATATATCATCTTTCAACATGAAATATATTCGGGCTAGAGATCTGTTTGTTTCGCAAAAAAAGTCCATGCCTTGTGTTTTAACATGAAAATTTTTTTATTTTTATTTAAATCTAACTCCAATTAAATTTTATAAAAATTTAAAGAAATGTTCGAAACATATAAACACAGAAACTAAATTAAGTTAAACCCGTAATGAATTTACAAAAAAATAAATGCGGTTTGGATTAAGTTTTATTCAATTCTAGGATTTGCATTTTTGCAAAATTGTATTTCACATCATATTAGCATATAAAAGCTAGCTATCGATCAAAAAACAATGTTTTTGCTTTCAATTTTTAACGAAATAATATAAATTTAATGATCGAGCCGGCGATTTTATGAGAATGATAAATAAGTAGATCTTGCTGCCATATTAAATTATTGTCAAAAAATCGTCATTTTGGAAGCAAAAGTCGTCAAATAGTCATTTAGTTATTTTGGGTATTAAATATCATCAAAATGACGACAAATCGTCAAACCTGGCAACTCTGCATGCGATTGCTACTAATTCATACGTACATACATACTGTATACAAAACAAAACAAAAAAACAACAACAATATTTTGTGGGTTTTTTTTTGTTTTTAAGTGTTGATCATGACCATGGATGGTAACCGATTCTATGTGGTTATTGGTCTTAGTAACGCTATTTTCTTTTATTTCGGTAACGGTATTTTAGGGGAAACTATACTTCAGTTATTTCGGTAACGGGATTTTAGCGTTAACGGTATTTTAGCGTTAACGGTATTTTATTTATTTCGCTAACGGTATTTTAGCGGTAACGATATTTTAGATATTTCGGTAACTTTATTTTAGGGAAAAAGATTTTTCAATTATTTTGGTAACGGCATTTTAAGGATAACGTTATTTTAGTTATACAGGTAATGTTAATGCACACCACAATTCTTAACCGCATTATGCCCGAGTTTAAATGACTGTCTAGTTTATGATCATACTTTGGAAAATATATATATTTACAGAAGTTTTTTTGTTCAGATCTTGTTAGATTATTTCGGTAACGGTATTTTAAGGTAACGGTATTTTACGGATAACGGTATTTCAAGAATATCGGTAACGGTATTTAAGCGATAACGATAGTCAGTTGAAAGGTGTTAGAATCGGGGACGGTAATTCAGCGATATTTACAGCCATCCCTGCTTGCGTATATTCTTGTGTATAAGCATTGAATGTACGTATGTATGTATGTATGTATGTATGATGAAATAAAAAAAAAAAATTTTTAGAGGTCTTCCCACATTTTCACTCATAACTTTTGAACGCGTTAACCGATTTTGATCATTTTCACTAGAAAACTGCTCATGATATCAACAAACAATTTGACTGAAAATTAGCAGTACCTCTTCTGTATTGGAAGAGTATTTTGTGTTTCCACAGACAGACGGACGGACAGACGGACAGACGGACAGACGGACATGGCTATATCGACTTCTCTATCCATGCTGATCAAGAATATATATAGTTTATGGGGTCCCAGAATTTTTTTAAAAGAATTACAAACATTTGACAAAGTGAATATACCCTCCTGCACTATGGGATGGAGGGTATAATTAAAATAGTTGAGTAGGAAAAGAAGTTTTGACTGTGGTCTAAAAATATAAATAAATATAATATAAAAAAACTGAACAGAAATCTCCTCTTTTTACCTTTGACAATGGAATATATATGTCCCATATTATATAAGTGTTATATAATATGGGACATACGAGGGCGGCTCAATAAGAACGTGGCTTTTCGAACTTCCCTCGTAGTTATATGAAATGCAACACTGCTCCCATCACGTACCACCTGTTAATAGACTACTGTCAAATTTTGAGCTAGTTCCGTCATTTACTTTGCGTTTAACAGCTGTTCAAAACATACAACATCGTGGATATTTCTAAGAAGGAAAAAAAGTGAATTTTGAGTGCTCATAAAACTCTTTTTTTTTGCGAAAATAAAAGCCGTCAATCAAACCAAGGAAAATCTTGATAAATACTATGGAAACTCTGCACCATCGATTTCAATGGTAAATTTTTAAATTTAGAAAAAAACTAAGTTTTAATAAAACACAAGTAACAATATCTGGAAAACCGTTAGTCCGATTTCAAAAATATTTAAATATCCATGCTTAGCATGTCAAAATTAATTAATAATTATGTATCGCAAGGCATATTTATTTATTATTAAAGCAATTTAAAATAAAAATTTCAAAAATCGAAAGCTTTAACAGGTTAATGATGTCCGATTTTTCTTAAATTTGCCCAATCTAACTTTTGAAACTAGTTCTAAAATAATCTAAGCAATAACTGCTAATAATCCAAAGTTAAAAAAAAAAATGCCGCTCTAATGCTACCGAATTTCATATAATATGATATGAAATTCGGCGACATTAGAGCGACGTTATAAGCAAAGTTATGTCATTTGTAAGCCTTAAAAGTCAGTTTCATTATGTGGACACCTCTAATAATTATATTACTTACTACTTGTCTTGTTTAACTATTTAACTTTTATAACATTTTTTTTTACTTTCAAATTGAATCAAACGAAAACGAAACAGGGACTACGAAAGAGTAGCGTAAAATAATAACGCCAAACAGCAAAAACTGACCATACCACAGGAGTATGGACAGCATATACCAATGCAGCTACAAAAACAAAGACAGGAGCAACAACATTGTCAACGATATTAATACCACCGATATTAGTTACAACACCAATAGCAACAACAATGAATATAGCATCATCAGTTAAAAGTACAAGGGTATCATCATCATCATCATTATCGCTGCCTTCAGTAGAATTTTACCATAAAAACTCTGTTCCACTCAATTAGAAATTTTATCATCAATATCAGACTTGGGCGACGTCAATTACATTTCAAAATCGTTCACTTGTGAAATTTTTCTATATTATTAATAATTTTAGACATACGCTCACACTTGTAGGCTTAACCGCTTCCTTGGGAAATTTTCAATTTTGTCAATAACAGACATAGAACATAGTTTCAATAAATGTGTATTTAATTACAGGACAATTACTTTTTTATGTTCAATTACATGTAATTGGGTGTAATTGAGCAATTGCCCTGTAATTAAATACCCAGATGTTGTTCCTAATCCCCATGTTTGGTATTAAACATTTTACAAATTTTCCAAGGAAGCGATTAAGCTCACATGTGTGAGTGTAGGTCTGATATTATTAATGATATAGAAAAATTTCACAAGTGAACGATTTTGAAATGTAATTGACGTCGCCCAAGTCTGGTCAATATCCTTTTTTTTATATGATACAACAACCACAAGAGAATTTAAAATAAACAGTCTCACCTGCAACATTTCCAAATCATGCGTCAGAAACTGGCCTTAAGCACCAAGAACATGGACAGAATATGCAATCATTTTATCTTCCTCTTCTGCTCACAGTGGGGAGATCATCTTCAAAAATGACACCCACCAAAATTTTATTACACAATACAATTACAATGACAAAAGGCTCGCCCATGTGTGGTATAGTGGTCGTACTTATGTTTGTAGTCAAATAGCTGTTGTAGTTTCACTGCCTAGGGAAATATTAGTAGCAGATTCAATACAACTTGAACTGCAGAGAGAAAAGTGGATTGCAAATTTTTAATTTCCAAACTACAAAAAATAAATGCTACAATTCGAAATTGTCTTTGATAGGTTCTTATCAGCAAACAAACATAATAATTCCAATCAAGTGTAGGCTAATGTCAAAAATGCAAATTTTAATTATAACATTAAAAATAACCAACACCGTTGATAGTGCTAAGTGAAGGTTAAAAAATGCAGTTGAACTACCCTATGGGGAATGGGACCGGTTCTGCGTATACCACAGGATCGGTCCCCTCGTGCCAGAGACCGGTCCTCTGCTAAACCCTGCCCTATGTAAACAACTGGCAACTTTAACATTGGCTTGTCATACGAGGGGGTCATTTGTCCGGCTTTAAACCACATAGTGGCATGCCACTGGATTAACCAAAGATGGGCATACCACAACACTGTCGCAAAAGGGCATTGTCGTATAAAATAAACGAAAAACTAAACAGCTTCCAATGGGTAAAATTCTGGCCAACTGGCTTTTTCGTGTTAATAAGCATTCTGGTTAAGTGGTATGTCCTCCCTTTACCAGTGACATTATTGGTAATTTTAGAACAACTGACACTGCTTAACATAATTCAGTATTAAATTATACCAGTCCTGTGATAAGTTCTTCTTAACCAGTCACTTTTAGGTCAATTGACTCCTCATTCCCCATAGGGTAATAAGGCGGTATAAAACAACAAACCAATGAAATAAGGCTCCAAACCAAAAATGAAATAACGCCCCATTTTTTGGGGCTTTATTTCATTATGAAACATAACCCCAAAAAAAAATTAAATAAACCCCCAACCAAATGAAACGACACCCCAAAACAAAATGAAGTAACGCCCCAATGTTTGGGGCTTTATGTCGTAATGCAGTAAAGCCCCATTTTAAAAATGAAATAAGGCCCCAATAAAAAAAAAAAAAAAACAAAATTATATATTACTTTGAAATATTTCTTTATTCCTAATTAATACATAGTAAAAAGGCTCGAAAAAAAAAATTGCGCGAGTTTTTTTTCAGCCTTTTTAAAATAAAAAGATTAATAATATTTAGTATATCAATACAGTTTTTTTTAATATTTTTTAGTAGTATATCACAAAATAAAACTAAATTTATAAATCGTATAATCGCACTTTGTTGCTAGAGGCTCCAATGGGAGTAATGTAATTATATTAATTATAAGTACATTAACTAAAATAAAAAAAAAAAAAAAAAAAAAAAAAATAATCGCACTTTATTTCGCGAAGCCGCCTGCCGCGTTCTACAGAGAAAAAAACCCCTAAGAGCGGCCGAAGGCCGCCACACAGAAAAACTTGTTTTTACATATTACTTGATGTCTTAAAAATATAAAATTTCAACGGATTCGACATCTGATTTGAAAAACAAGGTCTTCTGGGTGGCGGCCTTCCGCCGGTCTTAGGGGTTTTTTTCCTCCATAGAACGCGGCAGGCGGCTTCGTGAAATAAAATTTTTTTCTGCGTGCGACATAAAAGAAACATCAAAATTACTACACGGTACAATCTCACTTACTAATAGCAAATAACTATTTACATTAATAACTTGATAATTCATGCAGTAATTATAACGGTTATTTGCTTATATTACTTAAAAATTGTGCTTTTTAAGAAAATGAAGTAACACCCCAAAAATATTATTTGGGGACTTATTTCATTTCTCATATTGGGGCCTTATTTCATTATGAAATAAAGTCCCAAAAAAAAAAAATTAAATAAAGTCCCAAAAAATTAAATAACAACCCAATTTTTTTTTATCGAAATTTTTGGGGCCTTGCTTCATTTTGTTTTGGGGCCTTATTTCATTGGGGTCTTGTTTCATACCGCCGAGTAAGCACGGTACAGTGAAATAACTCCCAAATGAAATAAGTCCCAATGAAATAACTCCCAATGAAATAAGTCCCATCAAAAATGAAATAACACCCAATGTAAAAAAATGAAATATCTCCCAATGAGAAAAATGAAATAAGTCCCAATTTTTGGGAGTTATTTCAAAATTTAAAAATAAATCCCAAAAAAATGAATTAACTCCCAATGAAATAAGTCCCAACAAAATGAATTAACTCCCAATTTTCGTTTGTTTTGTTTTTCTGTTAGAGAACACTTTTTATTTCATAAGTATATGTAAGCATAGGTGGAGTGCAATAATGCCTTACGAAATAAGGCCTTTAAGGCTTTATTTCACTTTCAATTGAGAAATAAGGCCTTTATTTGCAAAAAGGCTTTATTGCACTTTGAAACTGAAATAAAGCCGTAAAGGCCTTATTTCACTTAAATTTTTTTTTAAATGAAGCAATTAAATTTCTTATTCTTATTCTTCTTATATTTTATTGAACAATTATAAAAAAATTTCATATTAACAAAAATTAATAGAACATTAATAATTCAACAAAAAATTTAACTGCAACAATATTGAAAATCTTTGCTTTATAAAGTTTTTCTGCGTGGCGGCCTGCGGCCGCTCTTAGGGGTTTTCACCTCCATGGGACGCGGCAGGTGGCTTCGCTGAATAAAGTTTCCCTGCGCGCGTCACACTAGGGAAGATAATGAGACGGGCGCAGGAAAACTGTATTCAGCGAAGCCACCTGCCGCGTCCTATGGAGGAGAAAACCCCTAAGATCGGCCGCAGGCCGCCACGCAGAAAAACTGAACAGTGTAACAAAAGAATCAAAAAATACAAAATAAAGGCTTTATTGCACCATTGGCCAATCGTAAAATTGTGTTTGCAATTAAAATGAAATAAGTCCCAACTGCGATGAAATAAGTGCCAATGGTAACTCCCAAATGAAATAACTCCCAACAAAAAAACTGTTGGGACTTATTTCATTTGGGAGTTATTTCATAATGAATTAACTCCCAACAAAAATTATGAAATAAGTCCCAACGCATTGGGACTTATTTCATAATGAAATAAGTCCCAATTTACATGGAAAATTTTTTGGGACTTATTTCATTTTTCCATTGGGACTTATTTCATTTGGGAGTTATTTCACTGTACCGGTAAGCACACCCGGCCAGAAGCAAAGTTCAGTTTGAAAAAAATTACGACAGAAAGTGACTATGCCATCTTTTTGTTGGCGATCTGCCCCTCCAGAAACCGTATCCCATGAAATAAGAAATATTATTTATATATATATATTTTTTTTATTTTATGTATCTTATGTAATATTTACAAAGTTATGAGATTTACTAATAAGTACTACAACAATTCTGCTCTACTAAGAAAGAAGGTCACATCTCCATTTTAGTAGTTTTGAGATATTAAGCTTTTACGTTTTTTATGTTTCGCGCCTTTAAATTTAATATTTTTTTAAAATTTCAAAAATGATTTAAAAATATATTATTTTATTCAATTTTATCAAACAGGGGAAATTTTGATGACAAAGTAGATAAAATGGACTTATGACTTTTTTGCCTAGTATAGACATCCAAAAAAAATCTTACGAAAACCAAATTGCACAAATAAATTCAAAATTTCTTTGAACTTTGAATGAGAGGGATAAAGGAGTTCTTAAAAGACCTCTACCCCCCATGCATAGGTACACTGTTTTCAATGTATCCACGGAAACAAGAAGCAGCCCATTTTGTAGTTGCTACATTTGTGTTACAGCCTCCTTCAAAGGCCATTTGCCTTTGAAAAAATGCACATTTGCATCAAGCATTGACGAAACTGAGAAAATTGCACAAAATCGGAAGAACTCAACAGCTTCTATTAAACTTTGTAAGACTTGTTTTCAGGAAAAAGGTAAGGGTATTCGACATTCTTGCGTTAGTAAGCCATCATCATTTCAGGGCCGTGATAATATTTTCAATATTTCAACAGTGCTTAACAATGTTATTATAATCACACTGTTAAGCACTGTTAAAAATTCATCGGAGATGCGACTTATCAATTGTGATAGATTTTAGGAGGTAGATCACGATTGTGGAAACAAAATTTTAATATTAGCTCCGTTTTTTGAAATATTCGCGAAATTGACTTTTACCAAAAATCTAGTTTTTTTTCTTTAAAATTTCTTATTAATTCATATACCAGAATAAACTACGAACAACTTTTAATATGGTTTTAAAATATGGACTTTGTGTATTGAAAGCCATATCAATTAATTGCGATTGGATGAAGGATGTAGAATATCCATGCAATTAAAGTGAAAACCTCACTTACATTCATTTTTTGTGCACACAGAGAATAAATTGGTTAGAATTCTATTGTAAACAACAAAATTTAATCATTACTCAATAATTTTAATTGTAATTACTTGACATTTAATCAATATTGAAAAAATATTATCTCCTACATTACATTTAAACCAATAACCTACCACTTTTTCGAGATTTTATCCCTCAAATAAAATATTTGCAGTTAAAATCGAATATTAGTTTCACCTGCAAAAAAAAAACAATCACTCTATGTAAAATATTAGTTTTCATTACCAATTTTAAAATAATATAAAGTTTTTTAATAGTTTTGGTAACTCTAATAAAATATTAAGATTAGCAACCCAATTTCTGTTGTACATGCAAAACTATTTTTAGACATTCATATTTAAACTTGAAAGAAAAAATATATTCAAGGTAGAAATTTGAAAATACAAATTCAAATTGGGTGTGACATAGAGGTACAGTAACTGCATGACAAGCGAAAGGTCACCGGTTCGACTATAGTTCGTGGCATAAGAATTTTTTTAATAAAATAATTTTAAAATAATATATTAATTTTTGTATAGTTTCGGTGGTGTAATGGTTAGCGCGTTGTACTGTTACACAGATGGTCCTGGGTTCGATTCCCGGTGATGACAACATCATTTTAACCTCACCGAAGTAAAATAATGAATCAGGACTATGACACAAAAAAGCTTCAATAAATTCGCCAACTCTACATCAGGTGGAGAGCAGCAATTGATTTACGACTTATCTCGCTCAATTACAGTGTTGCCATGTTTGACCCTTCTTCCTTCACCACCTTTAATCTCTCCACTATCCCCTTTCAAAAGAAAGCAACACATTAATTAATAGGAAGAATTTCCTGAGTGTTGCTTCTCTTTTAAATATATAAAAAATAAATATTGAAATCGGCAACCGAATTTCTGTTATACATACAAATCTATTTTTAGACATACATATTTAAATTTGAAACAAAAACACTTTCAAATTTTAAATTAAAAAATACAAATTTTAAATTAAAAAATACAAATAGGTGACAAGCAGAAGGTCGCCGGTTCGATCCCAGTTCGCGGCATAAGAATTTGTTATTAATAAAAATAGTATAACATTTTTTTAATAGCTTTGGTAACTCTAATAAAATATTGAGAGTAGCAACCGAGTTTCTGTTGTACATAAAAATCTATTTTCAGAGAGATATTTAAATTTGAAACTAGAAAATAGTCAATTTTGAAATGAAAAAAAAAACATATTTAAATTGGGTTTAGGCTAGAGGTAAATTACTTGCCTGACAAACGGAAGATCGCCGGTTCGAGCCCAGTCCGAGGCACGCATTTTTGTATTAATAAAATAAGTTTTGTGGAATGCATGTGAATCTATTTATAAAATAGTATAGTCGAAATATTCAATTGTTACATTAAAAATTCGAAATTTGTAAATAAATGTCGGTTGTTACAATATTGTTAAAATTTAATAATAGTGATAGTACGGGGAACATCAAAAATTCGGTTGCTGATAATTTTGATTGCAACTACAGAACTGTTTTTTGTGCGTGAATATTATAAAAACCCTTAATCGAATTTGCAAAATTTTAGCACATGATGATTTTTTTATTCCACTTAATTAAATTCAGAGAAAGAACCATCACTTTTATATCAAAATTTTTCGAAAATACAATCTGAATTGGAAACATTTTAAAATTTTTTTAAAATTAATTTTCTATATATTTACTATAGCGAAATAAAATAAATACCTTTTTGAACCTGTATCATTTAAAATAGTTATTTTTAATTTAATTTCCTAAAAGAAGTTTTTTGCAAATATTTCTTTAACTATAATTAAATTTAAAACACTATGGCAATATGTAACATTGATGCATAACATTTTTCTGATTTTGTTGAACTGTGTAATTACTAATATTTATAGACGAAAAGCTTATTTTAGCCTTATTTAACTAATTTTTATTAGCTTTTTGCTATTTCTACAGGTTAATTTTATGTACTTTGAACTTTTCAATTACAATAAAAAAAAGTTTTATACAACTCAAAGTTAAATTGACTTCTAAGGCCCGATTTCTAAATATCCAGTGGAAATTTAACAAACAATTAAATTGTAAATTTATATGGGAAACAACATCAAATGTGTAAGTTAAATTCCCAGTTAGTAGCTAATGGGACATGGTGAAAGTGAGGCTATAAAATGAAAACAAAATTTGTATTATTGAAGAAGTTAAATTTAACGCTACACTCATAGAAATTATCCTGAATAAATAGCAGTAAAACATACTTAAAATTAAACAAAAATTATATTACAGGAAAAACTGCTAAAATTGGGACATTTTTTTTTGTTAAATAGTACACTGATTCAATTTTCTTCATAGTTTTAATGAATCGATTTCATTTAAATGGATTAATTGATTTAATTAATAACATCATTAACTTAATGAAAACTCAATAATGTTGTAAATTGTTCAACAAATTTTTTTTTTATGATTTTTAATAATTTCATAAAAAAGTTCATTAAATTAATGAAAATTTTTTCAATTATAAAACGCTCAATATTGCAAATGACATAAATTCTATCGTTAAACAGAATTAACTAATACTGAAAAAAATGAACATTTCAGTTAGTGTGTACAGTGTTGATGAGAAAAGTTAATTGACTACAAAAATCGTAGAAAACTTCCTTAAGTCGACATAAGTGCTTTTGTAGGATGTCAAGAGATGACGTACAATTGAGTTCTTTGACTCTTGTAAAATACAAATAAATTTTTTGATTTTTTTAAACTATTTAATTAAATATTAGGCCACGATAATATTTCAAACTCTTTAAAAAGTGCATCAATAAGTGTACGTTTTTAATACAATAATTTTATAATAAAAAAAAAAATGTTTTATTTAGTATCACAGTGTTTCCAAAAGCACTTTTTCTGAGCAAATTACATTTTCTACCACAACTCTTAACCGATTTAAAAACGTCTTCCTTTTGTATTTTATGTTATGAAATTTCGCTCATAACTGTTAAGCCGGATTTTTTAGTTTTTAGTTTTAAATATTTAAAATTTGTCTTGTAAATATCTAAAAAAAAAAAATCAATAGCTTTTTTTATTCCTGAAAAGCAATTAAATCTTGGGCGGATTAAAAATATGTGCACCTGCAATTAAATGTATTTTGATATTTAATTTTTTTTTTTTTTTTGGCTTTTTCAACAATATTGAATATTGAAACAGTTCTTTGTGGACTTTTTTATGAAAAAATGCATTGTATTAAGGAAGGAATTCATTAATACTACGCACAAATCTCTATCAGTGTAGCAAAATAAAAATAGCAGAACCAAATTCTTAAATTTACAAATTCGACTTGAATTTAAGTCAATTGAGAAAATTATTTTGCTCTATTGAAATCTCAAAAAATGTTTCGAATATTTCTAGACAATAACAGTTAAAAAAATTCAGATCTTTAAAAATTTTGTTTACTTAAGTTTAATTTATGTGACAGTAAACAGATGAATAAACTGCAAAATAAAATCTAAAAAAATTTTGAAAATTTTACTTTTCTTGGTGTTGTCTACTAATATTTAGTAAAATTTGTTGCTGATGTTAGCAAAGTGATCTGTCAATTTGAATATACTAAAAGTTAGCTCAAATATATATAACTTGAATATTGTATATTTAAAAGATTTAATTTTGCTGTTCCTATATTATTAATTTAAGTCACTTTTTCTTCAACGATATTTCTACTATCCGACAAAAAAGTTTGTATATAGCCATATATGTCTTGATATAATTATATATAACTACATATGTGGTCATATTTAACGATTTATTTCATATTTCTTCCATATTTAAAATTCACATTTATACTTTGCCAATAATATACACACTAGTGCGGGTCGATTTGTAGGGAGGCAAAATAACCGTGTTTTTATAGCAAAAAAATGTACAAATCTCGGGATAGAGATATTTAAGAAAGTAGGAGTAGTCTTTCCAAGATTAGGGTCTCTATTTCTTCTCCGGAAGACGCTCCAGCAGATGCATGCATAAATTATATTCGATTGGGGTTGGATTCGATTAAGGCACTCTAAATGGGTCAAAGTGGAATTTTTCAAAATTTATCCCTACGGGTCAAAAGTCGGGACATCAGAATTCGTTTTAGAGGTATGGTTCCTTCGGCAAAGTTTCTGCTTTTGATCCCTAGAATACGATTTTCCTTGAACGATGAGCGATTTTTTTGCCTCCATACAAATCGACCCGGCCTAATGATTTTATATACCTGTATCGGAAATTTTTTTGATCGGGTACATGCACTCTTAAAAGAAGTTATTTCCAAAATCTGGTAAACATTTTCCAATTCAGTTAAACTAATTTCTTATGTTGTTATCGCTTAAATCATATTGCGCTATTTTCATATATGTTTTATTTTATAATCATAAAAAAGCCTGTGTCACGGAAACTATGCGATACAGACCAAAATGGACAAAAGGTCGTTGATCTGTACATACAATCTTACAAAGATTCTAAAATTTCATCCAACCAAATCGAATCGGTTGCTGCAACCTCGTAAATTCAGTTGTCACAGTCCCCAATTCGGTTACAACAACTGAATTCAGTTATGGCAACCGAATTTATGAGGTAACACCAACCGAAAAAATTCGGATGAATGAAACTCTTTTTGGACAACCGAATTTATTATATAAGTGTATAATCGTTACTCCGAAAATATAATTTATATCTATTAATCGCTGTAATTAACATAGACTCGTGTCTGGTTAGCTCCGAAGAGTTCATTTTAGATTTTCTTTGTCAAATTGGTTAAAATTCGGTGAATGTAACTAATATCTTAAACTATTAAAATTGTTAAACTTATCAACTAACATGTAGGTCAGCTAAATTTTTGATCACCTGAATTTAGCAGATATGATTCTTATCTTGATTGAAAATTCTGCTGGTGCAAACTCTGATATTATTTCCTGTAGCTGAATTTTCAAATATTTGTTATGGTTTTTTTATAAGTGTAGTTTGTTTATACTACCTTCATAAAACAAGTTAGTTCAAAAGTCTGTTAAACGGGTTTCAACTCAATTATTTCTGTTGTTATCGTTTAAATCAGTTATTTAGCTAAAGTTATTACTTATCATTTTACCTCAAGAACAAATTTTATCCGTATTTAAACTAATTTTCCGACCAAAAATTCAGTAATTTGTGATTCTCAAATTTAAATATTTTTCCAATTAATTTTAACAACATTTGCTTTTAAACACTTACTTGTTGGAGGAGATGGCGTTATTTTATCATATTTTTTTTTATTTATTTTTTATAAAATTGGCTATATCTCGGAAACTAAGCGAGATAGAGCAAACTATACTAAAAACCGTTATTCTGTATTTATTATTATTAACTACTTATTCTACCGGTAATATGTATGGACCTACCTCTGGTCAGATCCGGAAAGACGTTTTCAGCAGAAATTTTCTGTTAATTCAGCTTAAAAATTCCGTTAATTTAGCTAAATTCTTTAACTACAACTCGCAACTCAAATTTAGTTCTTCTAAAATTTAGGTCACCTAACAGACTGTGATTCTCGACTTCGTTGAAAATTCTGCTGGAGGAAATGCAGGTGCTGTTTTCTCTTGTCTTTGCTGAACATTAAATTATTTGTATGGGTTTTTTTTATGAGTGTAGTTTACTAACCCAGCAAAATCACAGTAATTGGCTTTCATTACCACATTGATAAAATGTTCGTTCATAGCATTAATAAAATGAGGCAAAGAGTATATACAAATATAGAGACGCCACGCCTCTTAGCAACAAAGTACCGAACTCGGGCAAGCAAATACAATTTTTTTTTACACTAAAAAATGAATTCAACATGTTGATAAAAAATTTTTCCTTAAAGCACTCACTTTTATTTTGCTTACATTTTGTTATCCTCTATTAAAAATTAATATATTTTAATTTTATCTTGCTGATTTTATCATTAATATTTGAAACACTTAACAATTTTTGTTAAATTATTATTTAAAAACATCATAACAATTAATTTAAAGTTTTAAATTTCTGCAACATTTTTTCATTTGCTCGGTGAGAGTTTACGAACAAATAAAAGGAAAGCAGATTAAGCGACACTAAGTAAATAGTATGGAAACCCATTGATTGAGGGCAAAATTAAAAAATTAAAAAAAGGGAATTCTGAAAAAGAAGGGAGAAAAGGGAACAAGGATAGAAAAAAAGGTATAGCAAATGCAAATAGAAATCTATTTTAAATTAGCAAACACTTGACATTTGATTCTACCTAGATTCCTATTTTAATTCTCCAATTTTTTTTATCGAATTATTATTAGATTTTGAACAGCTTTTCTATTTTGACACCAGTTGGTTTGAAATAAAAAAGGTAAATTAAAATACACCAATAGAAAATAATTAGTAAACACTTTTGCTAACACTGCTAACAATAAGTTAAAAAGTGCGTTGCAGAAAAAACTGCTAAAATTAACACATTTTGTTGCTAAATATTAGTTAGATAAAAATAAAAATAAATAAATTTGTTGAATCTACAAATATTTAGCTACACTCTTTCGGCACTTTTCCATAAAAGTTCAACAGTTATTTAAAAATGTAATCGGTAAAGTTGTTTCAAACGAATATACAGTTAAATTACCAAAGAAATATATTTTTTAACTTTCTGTCTGTTATTCAATAAAGAAAATAAACAAAAAAAAAAAAAAAAACCAACTATCGGTAATAGTTAAAATTTTCAATTAAAAAAAAAGTTGTTGTATTAAAAGAAAAGTATCTATTGTTTTCACCGATTTTGCCAATTCACTTCACTTTGTTTTAAATGAAAATTAAGTATTATTTCTGATTTTCAATTAATTTAATGTGTATTATGGAAAAAACATTGTGAGTTTAATAATATTATAAGCTCGTTGCCATCGTATTTGCTTTAAACTTTAAATTTTGCGATTTTTGTATTTCGCGGACTAATAAAAAATAAAAACAAAAAGCGAAAAGTCTCATAAATATGATATTTCTCACTTTTGGAGAACTCTCCATTTTTGATATTTGATATATTGAGTGAAAAAATAAGTACAAGTTAAACTCGAAAAATCTCATAATTCAAAATAGAAATGGGTACGTGAGTGAATTTCGACTCTCACTTACTCACGATCACGAGAGAAAAAACTCCACTCACGCATAATTACTTACAAGAATTTGTTCTACACACACTCACTCACGTGGCTAAATTCAAATTTGTTTGCTAAAACTCTGCTCAAGCACACTCACTCACGCTATAATTTTACTCACGCACACTTACTCACGAAAATTTGTTTCCTACTCACTATCACTCACGTAAGAAAACTTGCGTTTCGCTCACACTCACGAGTGATTTCCGTGAATCAAGCAAAATTCTGCTTAAGTGCCCATCTCTAATTCAAAGCTTGCCCAACAGCGCCGGTTTGAATAATAAGGTGTTTTTGTTGTGTGAAATGCTAAATAAAAAAAAACTGCGTACCACGATTTTTAAAATAATAATATACCATCATCACATATGGTGGAGTTGTGTGTTTTGGTTGACTTTGCAATTGTTCTTTTATGCCGAACATGTATTTTTGTGGGATTTTATATACAGAACAAAAAAATAAAGGAGCATAATATGACTTTTTCAAAATGTATATACACGACTAAAAAAATTTATATATGGTCCTATATGTGCTTATACATGGTGTCATTCATGGTCACATCTTTTTATATGTTTCTTATGTGGAAACATATATAACGGTATATTATTATATCTATAAAATCAGATTTTAAGCATATATGCTATACATAGATATGTTAAATCTTTTGTCATATATAATAATACATTCTCATATATAGCACAATACGTAATCATATATGGTAATATATAAGCTATATAATTTAATATATAACAATACTATCTTATTAAAAAATATATTTGTGTGTGCTATAAGATATGCATTTATCCGGTACGATATAACATTAAATGATGTAAGATATAATTATGTGATATTCCATATATCACACAAGATTAACAATTTAGTTTGAGAAATGATTATATATTGTCCAAAATCATTAATATGTTTTATTCATATAAGACATAATTATATATTCTTACATATAACACCATACATAATTATATATGCGCAGATGTCAAAATTATTTTTCATAACTTTTTTTAAAAGTTTATTAAAAATAATATATATCGTGGGATTTAAGTAAATCTAATTTAATCTCAAAATATCTCATTCGTTCCACCGAAAATAACTTATCGTTTTGGATCTAATTAGATCCAAGTAGATCTTAATTAATCTCATGGAATATTCTGGAATCCACCAGAATCTTAAATTAAAGATTTTTGGATACCCCAATATTGAGATCAATTTTGATCCAGTAATATATTGATGGATCTAATCGGATATTAGTGGATAACCTAATTTTGAGATAAGCTTGGGTAAGAATTAATATCGATGATGTTGTTAATTTTTTTTTTTTTTTTGGTCGGGTAAATATATTTATGTATGTACTTTTGTATGACAGCTCTGAAAAAAATTATTTATATGTGTTTAAACAAAAAAATATGCTAACAAATAAAATTGCCACGGCAAATAAAAAACAATTATTGTACTTAACAATTGTTATGCGTCGAAAATGTGAACAATTTAAACGCACCTGTTTTCCAAAGCAACCATTTTTCACATTCATATGAATATACGACTGTAATATTAATGTTTAATAATTTTTTACATGCCTATGAACACTTGTTTGTTAACCCTTTAGGAACCGTGTGGTGGAAAATTAAAGATGACTTCACAGAAATTTTAACTTGCCTAATGCTCCTTTTTCGAGTATCTTAGAGTTTTGTATATAAAACAAAAATGTCTAATAATTTTTATTTGGAATTAATATTCATCATACTACCTACATTAACCGTACGATGATACCCAACTTTTTCTACGAGAACCCACAAGGTTTTTTTTATCAAGGTTTAGGTTTACTTTTTTAGGTTTTATAAAATATTTTTGATGTTGTAATATTTTTTTATTCTAGAAGATAAATTGATCGATACAAATATAAACTTATTTTATACAAATCCACAATCGGTTAGGAAATATCCCAGCAATAAAAAATGGCCCAGGTCACTAATGTGATAAATACCGCTTGACCAAGAAAATCATTAGAATGTGTGGCTAACCTTTTTCAAATTGACTACTGTAAATTTAATTTTTTTATTAAAAAGACACATTCATTGTTAAATGTGAAACATATTTTCTAGGAAATCGTTAACCTGTCCTAAGGTGACGTCGAAAACGGATATAACTTTTGGTATATTTTTTAAATCTTCAATTTAAAATTTTAAAAAATTTTCTTCAACAAAATCGAAAAAATTTAGCTTCATAGTAAAATTCAAACTTCATAGTATTGTTGAATAAATTTCATAGAGTCATCATAACAACTCCAATTTGTATCATAAAATATTTTAAATAGAAAACTAACTACTTTTGCACCGTTTGTTATTTTATTTTATCATCGTTACACAAAAAAAAAAAAAAAAAGAAGCAGTTTTTTTTTGGACATCGTGAACTCATGTGGAACTTCGGCCTAAAATGACCCAGGCTAATTTATTTCAATTAAAAGAGACCTCAAATGATTTGCTCACTACTGCTAAATTTTAAGAAACGTGACTTGAAATATTATGACACAACAACAGCAATTTATCTTTTAGAAATGTTAGGGTTAAGAAGAAGAAAAAACGCTTTTCTCTAAAAATTATAAACACTATTTATTTTTAAATCAGACTAGAAAAGTTTCCGCCTTTTTATGGACAGGCGTCAGCATTGATTTTCCATTTAAATTGTATTATAATTTGTGTTTTATAACTGTCACATTGTCTCTATATGATAAATTTGGCAACAAACTGCCGGCTGTAAGAATCAAACCGTTTCTTCTTACATTACAAACGTAACAATAGCAAGTCACGACAGCTTAGCGATCATACCCAAATATGGCCTCGAATGTAATGCAGCTAAATTGCAGTTTTCTTTCCAATTAGCTTTTCTGTTATTGTATATTAACTCAGAAGTGTCCCACACTAACAAACACAAATGCTCTATTTTTAGATTTTGGTTTATTTTTCTAATATCCTCCGCCTTTATTTCGCAACGTTTCCAGATTGATGTATGGTTTTTACGTTCAGTGTAGACCACTTTGCGTTTATGTTGAGACATCTCCACAGGGCAAATTTTATAATATATTTTGGTACAGAGTTATCTTAACGTCATATAGACAGACGCAATTAATTTTTAATTAATATGCATTTTGGCAAATTTAATTTAGAAATGTTGAGGTTAAGAAAAAGAATAAACGTTTTTCTCTAAAAATTAATTTTTAAATCAGTGATTATCCATTTAAATTGTATTATTATTTGTGTCTTACAATTTTTCAATTTACATATCTGGCCAAAGCCTTTCATTTAATCCACTAAACATTGTTTATAAAAAACACACTGTGTTATGTTAATACTTAATTCTACACTAAAGATTATTTATACGCCAAGAGCATCTAAGAGTTAATTTAGTTCAGAATATTGTTTTAACGAATTAAAAGTATTGCTATAAACACATAGACCACAGCAGGCTACAGAGCTACGACTACAAATGCCGTTCACTGCAATCGTCGCCGTGTGGTAAGCTACATATTATTTTAGAAACGACAGCAACATAGTAAACAACTTGTTTTTATACAAATGAATTTTTATTTCAGTAATGCCAATTACATCTTTTTTTTTTTGCTTTATTAAAATAGAACAACATGCATGTTTGTACACATGTATATAAAGTTGACTTAAAAATACAATTACTTATTTAACCCTTATGTGGGTGGAAAAAAAAAAACACCTTCTATAGGGTGGATAGGTACCTGGGATGGTTAATGATATAATATTAGAATTTTACTCTGGTTTTCCCCTTTTCATATACTTTTTTAAAATCCTACACCCAAAAAAAAAAAATTTTTAATATCAGCAACTTTTTTGCTGGGAGGATCTTTGCAGAAAAAGTTGCTAACATTAGCAAAAAAATTGCTAAACTCAGCAAGTTTTTTGCTGAATTTAGCAACTTTTGCTAAATTCTGTTGCTGATATTACAAACTTTTTTTTTTGGGTGTATAATAAATGCCTTATTCTGTGATTCCCATAAAATGTATGAGCACACAATAAATGTTGGGGGTTCCCTTTTTCTTTTCTTCTAGATAGATAAAATTTCAATGTGGGATTCCCCTTTAAATATATTTTTAAATCTGAAGCAAAAAAATAAAAATCTTATTATGTGATTCCCCGTATAATGAATGAGCAAACACTACGTATTTTCTTTTGTTGCACATATGAGATACGCACATCTCCGCAGTTTTTATTGACATTTTGACATTGATTTTGCCTAGTTTTTTAAAAGTGCATTTTTTATTTCCGCAAAATGGATCAAAATATAAGAACACGTTCTAATAGATTTTCGTCAACCGAAATTCGTGAGATGTTGTGTGAATGTGAAAGTGATGAAGACGAATTTTCACCATCTGATATCGACGATGAATACATTCCACCAGCTAACGACGCAGCATCGGAAAAAAAGAAATGCGTGCATGATACACTGACTATGCAAAAATAAAATTAAATTGACAAGCAAATATTATTATTTCAGGCAAATAAATTCCACCAACTTTGCCTTCAGAAATGAGGCAACTTTGTGCTCCTACGTTCCTAAAAAGAAAAAAGCAGTAGTAATGTTATCTACTATGCACACAAAGCCTGTAACAGAACCCACTACAGCTGCTAAACCAGAAATTATAACTTATTACAACCAAACTAAAGGAGGTGTCGACAATATGGATAAGCTATTGGGAGAATATACTTCTAAACGTAGGACATGTCGATGGCCGTTAGGATTATTTTTCAATATTATCGATGTAGCAGCATTAGCAGCATACATCGTTTACATGAAGTACAATGCCCAATTTATTTCAACTGACCGTCGCAGACTATTTTTGAAAGATTTAAGTTTTGAACTATGTAAGGACAACATTGAACGACGTGCCAAAAATTCAAATGTAATAAAACTCGATTCCACTCGATCAGCAATACGGGTTGTATTAGGGCGAGATATTTCAACAACAGCTGTTACTAATGTAGAAACTCGAGATAAGAATGGCCGTATTGCGGTTGTGGGTAGTTATTACCTATGCTCTAAGCTTACAAAGAAGCAGAGAAAAACTCGAAAGGCTTGCAAAAATTGCTCCAAGCCTATTTGTAATGAGCACTCAATCAATCGTCCCATATGTAACAACTTTTTGGATTAATTTTTCTATGTCTTTTATTTATATTTTTTTTTGTGTTAAACCTTGAAATAAATTTTTTTATGAAAAATAATTTTTTTTATCAAAAATAAACCTTGAATAAATTTTTTTTATTGTAAAACAATTTTTCTTTTATTAAATAAAGTTTTATTTAATGGTATTTCTAAAAACCAAGTCAAATAATTTAGATTATAACACGTTAGTAAAGCAACTAATTAATTTTTTTCATGTGCCTCCATAAAAAACGTATACAGGTACCCAGGTACATATTCACCCTATTAAGGGTGCAAAAAGCAAATTGATATGCCACGGCTCCCCCCCCCCCCCAACTGATATTGTATATGAACACCTATGAAAATATAATAATAACAAAAATTTAGGAGTTCTCATGAAATTGTAGAATTGTAGACTAAAATCTTATATAAAAAATTTCGATTTGAAAACGCAATAGGTACACAGGTACCTGTCCACACACATAAGGGTTAAAATACTTTATTATAACGTAAAAATATATTTATCTAACCCCTCTTGAATATTAATGCAATTATAGCATTTAATGTTGCGACGTTTTTTGTGTTTAACAAAATAAAATATTTTTAAGCACTAATTTCTTACATATTTTGTTTTATTGTCAACACTATTTTTGTTTTGTAGCCAACAAAAATAGAAATTATCCTAACTTGACTACAGCGGCAAAAGTAGTCGGGTAGCCGTGTAGCTGTGTTGGTGCCAAAACAATCGTTTTCATATTAACGTGTGTATTTTATGTTTGAAAGGCTGTAGTCGTGTAGCTGCAGTCATGTAACTGCAGTCGTGTAACTGCAGTCATGTAGCTGCAGTCGTCTGTGTGTTTAAAGCATATGTCTTACCCCGGTATGTAAAATAAAAAATATCGTAACACAGTATAATTTATATTAAAAATTTTCAACTGAGGGTTATTTTCACAAAAAGAGCATTTATGGGTTAATTTAGTTCAGAATATTTTTCAGTGGATTAACGGCATGGTATTGGCCATATGTAAAATAAAAAAGAGTTTACATATTTTTTGTTCAACTATACATAAAATTCCGCAATATCTCCTTTAATCACATTGCGACACGGCAGGGGTTAATGTTGTTAAATTGGTCCAAAGCGTTTAGCACAGCAGCTTCACACATTGTGTCATAATATTTCAAATTACGTTTCTTAAAATTTAATAAAAGTAAGCAAGTCTTTGAAGTTTTTTGTAAATTGAAATTAATAAGCCTGGTTCATTTGGGCCGCAAGTCCTCATGGATTAATGATGCCGAATTTTTTTTTTTTAAACTTGAGCAATGGTGAGAAAAGAAAACAATAAATAGTACAAAAGTAGCTAGTTTTCTATTTTAAATATTTTATAAAACAATTTCCTAGAAATCCGCAAAAATCAAATCGCTGTGCTACCAAAGTGTACCGGGGAATATTTTAAAATTTTTTTATATTCATTCTCATAAATGTGTTTAAGAAGCCCGTGAAGTTCAAATATTAGTTTTTTTCGATTTTGTTGTAGACAATTTTTTTAAAATTTGAAAAATTGTCCAAAAATATTGTTCGTTTTTGACGTCACCTTAGGACAGGTTAATGATATCCTAAAATAAACCTATTTCATATTTAAAAAATTTTTAATCTATTAAATAAAACAATTATGTTCCAGTAATCACTTTCCGAAACGTGATTTAAATCTTAAAGCTTTTCGTTTGGCTGGGTTGCCAGTCCAACTGCTAATGTTACCTTTACTGGGAACGAATTGACAATCCAGCATGTATACTAATATTTACACACAACATATTCTAGTTCATTGTTTTCCTATTAAGTAGATTTTACATCGCATGATTTCTGTATGTTTGGTTTGATAATTCTGTATGTATTGTTGATCTTTTAAAATTGCATTTGATTTTAAATTGTCAGGTTTGAGATCAATAAGTATTTATTTTAACTTTTTTTATAAATTTGTTCAAAATAATTTACTACCATTTACCGATTTTGTTCAGTTTCATTTATTATTTTCACTTATTTAAAATTTCATACAAATTAAACCACTAAAACGGAATATTGTAGTTTATTTGTTTCCGTTATAGTTATTATAAAATTAAATTTTTATTTCCTGCTTACTTCAAAAAAAAAAAAAAATATTGAAAAAAGTCATGGCTGGTTTTTCAATAAAATTGTTTCTTTATATACACAATTATTTCAATTCAAACTACAAGATATTGAAAAAGTTTCCACAAATGCTACAGCCAACTATTCAAACACGCTGCATGTGTGTGTTTGTGTGTCTACATTTTGTAGAAGAAAACCAAAACAAAAAAAAATAATTAATTTCAAATAACTGACTTGAACATTTATTTTTACTGATCTGTAGTTAAAATTAGAACATTTATTTTTAACTTACTATTCATTTGTTCTTACGGATTTGCTAGATATTTAAACAATATTTAAAAATAATTGACAAGAAACATTTGTTTAACATGAGAAGAATGTAAGTAGACCAGATTACAAATGATTTATCATTTATGTTAAATAACATACAATTTTGAGTGTATGGATATTTCACAACCGCGCTCGGGTTGGTTGGCTAGTTGGTAGTGTGCTAGCTTATCAGTGCGGGCATCGTGGGTCCTATTTCCACAAGAGGCATTGGTCTGTTTTCGCTACAACAAGCCGAAAGCTAGTGCTCGGTTAGAGTAATATGATATAATTTGTAATCATATGATTACACAGTGCAACAGTGAAGGTTCGATTGTACTACCATATGTTAGTAAAACCCTGTACTCGGTTTGGCCAGGTTGACTACCAATTTTTTTTTATGGACCTCAAAGTATTTTGAAAATCAGTGCACCACTCAAAAAAAAGGCGTCCTCAGCTTTTTGCCAACAGCTAATTCAGACTTGATGATATTGCTTAACTATATTTGGCAATAATGTAGTGAAGAGCCTGGTGAACAAATTTAATACGCATTTTATGTGCATAAAATCATTTTTTTCCTGCACTGTTTTAAAAAATATAGGAGAAAATAATTTTTTTTTACCTTTTTCAGCATAACTAACATTGACTCATAATTTATCATTAACAATATATGACAAAATTGTAGCCATTGTAAATCTGAACAACTTTTGTGGACATATCAATACAATCTGAATGTGTCTAGGCATCCGAAATAGCTTACAAAGAGCAATTTATACCTTATAAATAGTCGTTTTTGACTATAATACACTTCTATTGCATTTTTGTGTACTTTCTTCAATAACAAAAAAAGTAAACACAAATGCAATAAAAGTGTCGTCTAGTCAAAAACTACTATTTATAAGGTACAAATTGGTTTTTGTAAGATATTTCGGATGCCGAGACACATTCAGATTGTATTGATATGTTTACAAAAGTTTTTCAGATTTACAATGGCTACAATTTTGTCATATATTGTTTTTTTTTGAGTTGTGCACTGATTTTCAAAATTGTTGAGGTCTGTAACAAAATTGGTAGTCAAACTGTCCAAACCGAGTACAGGGTTTTACTAACTTTTGGTAGTACAATCGAACCTATACTGTCGAGTCCATGCATTTTCCAAAAGTCTTCATTTGTTGCACTGTGTTATTAATACTAATAAATAAAAAGAATAATATTCCACACAATTTAATGGCAAACACTTTTTTGTGTGTAGGGTACAAAAACAACGTTTATGTTTTATTTTTATTAAGGCTTAGACATTTTGTTTTAAAACGTAATATTTTTATATGAAAATAAATGCTATTAAAACATTTTCATTTTATCTATTTTTCCCTCTGTGCACACTCTGTGCATACACACAACCATCTAAGGAACTGAAAATTTGATGGTTGTTTTTGATTTGAAAAAGGTTTTTAGTTTTTCTTTTGCACATTTTAGCACATTTTAGCACACATTAACAAAAGATGAAGCAGATTGTAAAAAGTTGGAATGTAATAAGAGCAGGTGTGTGTAAGTTTTTTTTTTAGCTTTTAACTTCTATTATAGGTAAAGTGGTTTTGTATAATGATAAACTTTAAAAGATTATAAAAACTTTAATTAAAATTATGAAAAATTTAACATTTATTGAGGTTTATGATGCCCAGTATGTTAGCCAAGATTTAAAAACGATTTTTATTCATCAAAGTAACAATTTTCAAAACTAATTACATCAAACCAGTTTTTTTTTTATTTTGGTAAAAATTTAGTTAAAAAAAATCTGAGAAATAGGTGTAGTGTACATATTTGTGTACATTTTGTAAAAACAAAACACATTTTATGACACACAATTTAATATTAGACTGGTTCGTAAAAAGTTAATCTGAAGGAAACGAAACACCCCGCAAAAGCTTAGTATTCATAACAGAATCTCGGATGTTGGTCTCGATCGCGAAATATCTTCTGTCTTCAATTTTGTCCTGAAAATTGGGGTTTTGGACAAAATGGACATTAGCCCGCTCACCTTGTATGGAAAAAAAAATGTTTTTTGTCCACCCTCTCAAAATGTTTCTTGGTTTGTTTTATGATGATTCCCAAAATATTTCGTGTCAGACAGTTTAAAAACGGCATTTTTTAGGTTTTCAAAGAGTTTTGAACTTTAACTTAAGACAAAGAATACAATATTTGCATCATATGAAATGTTTCTTTTAAGGCGTGTCCAACGGTATATTAAACGTGTGAATTCATATCCAAACATATGCTTTCTTCACGGATATTCTGTAAAAAAATGTTTGATTTGCTTTATTTTGTAAATATACGGAGGTTGAAAGCTCGTTATAAATTGAAAATAACATAAAAATAATCTCGATGTATATAAAAACAAAAAAATAATATAACTGTAAAAAATATTACTTGAGCCAGAGTACACACTAAAAATTTTTTATATAAATAGAACATTTTTGGTCTTCAAAATTTAGTAACGTCATGATGCTTGTTAGGAAAAGACCTAACCACGTGGTTGATTACTAAGAAGACAAGAATGGAGCAACATTGATTATTAATAGGTTTTTTGTTAAAGTTCTGCCTATTATATAGGCTCTAGCTTTTCTAAAACTTCGGGTTCTGATGAGATCTTTAGCCAGATCGAAATACTAGTATCAACCTAGCTAATATGTTTGATTTGCTTTATTTTTGTAAATATACGGAGGTTGAAAGCTCGTTATAAATTGAAAATAACATAAAAATAATCTCGATGTATATAAAAACAAAAAAATAATATAACTGTAAAAAATATTACTTGAGCCAGAGTACACACTAAAAATTTTTTATATAAATAGAACATTTTTGGTCTTCAAAATTTAGTAACGTCATGATGCTTGTTAGGAAAAGACCTAACCACGTGGTTGATTACTAAGAAGACAAGAATGGAGCAACATTGATTATTAATAGGGTTTTTGTTAAAGTTCTGCCTATTATATAGGCTCTAGCTTTTCTAAAACTTCGGGTTCTGATGAGATCTTTAGCCAGATCGAAATAATAGTATCAACCTAGCTTATATGTTTGATTTGCTTTATTTTTGTAAATTTATTTTGAAAATAACATAAAAATAATCTCGATGTATATAAAAACAAAAAAATAATATAACTGTAAAAGATATTTAAGTTTGTTTGTTTTATAGATTTTTATTTGCTTTACACGGCATTCAGACTACATTGCAAAAAACGTGTTTTTCCAAAACGAGTTGAAAAGAATAAGAACCGTTGCAATACAATAAAGAGCTTGAATACGTGTTTTGGCAAAACACGTGTTTTGCTGTCTAGTGTGAATGTGGCTTTAATCAAATACGTGTTTCAGCTTTTTTCGAAATTCGCAATAGTTCACGTTGTAGGAAAAATTCGATATTGTGCGAAACTAGTTCTAATTGCTGAAAATCTTAAAATTGTTCTTGTTATTCTTTTAAAAATAATTTGCAATGCGTTACAAAATATAAAAATCTTCATAATCCCAGATGAACTAATTTAATATCTGAAAATATATAGAAATCGTTATATAAAAAATAGACAAATTGTCTTTCAACTACTTACATCAATGATTGTTAAAATGATGGCATCTTTCTAGAAACAAAACAAAACGAAATAACAAAATATGAAATATTCAACCCTTTTTTAGCAATAAGAAAAGGGAAACACACAAAATTACCTAAGATGTGTATTCTTGTCTTTCCCTTAAGTCTGTCTACATGAACGTATATTTGTTTGCAATTTGACCGCACTACATTTAGATTAGACTATAGTGGCACTATGCACTGTGACCAGAAGTTGGTATTTTGTGCTGCCAGCGAAGACACCCTATAGGTTCAGGCTCCCTACGAAGCCAACTACCCTACCAGGTGAACACTTCCAAACGTCCGATGGCGTCACTATTCGACCACAAAAATAACGCACCCTCCTGTCGGAGAGCCTCGGACATTTGCAGAGAACATGCTCAGAGGTCTCGGGTTCCAATTCACAAAAGCTGCACGTATCCGTAGAGGATCGTCCCATCTTGCACAATTGATACCTAAGGCCGCAGTGTCCCGTGAGGTAACCCGTTACGGTCCTTAGTTCGCCCCTCGTCATAGACAAGAGTTTCCGCGATCTCTCCCCAGAGGGAGATATAAACAGCCTCGCCTGTCGCTGCCCAGGCGATCTGGCCCAATAGTCCCCAAACTCCAACTCCCTCCATCTTCTGAGCATCTCTCTGACATACCATTGGGTACGCCACAGAAGGGTTCCGGGCCGCACTACATTAATAGTCACTATAATCATTTAGTTAACAAATGCGCATTTAATCTTTATTAAATTCAAATATTTTATTTTTAATTTAATTAATAGCCAATTAATTACTTTGACAAGCTGGTGACAACACAAAATTTAAGTTTTTTAAATCCGCAATTTATATTTATACGATATACATTGTTGGAGTCATTTTGTTTAATTATGTATTAAAGACAGTTACCTCGTATCTACTACATTTTGATATGTTAGGACATCTACTTCATTCTGTGAGTATCTTTCAAGTTGGTTGTTTTCCACACTTTTAATGTGCTTATCAGCACAATCTTTGTAGCAAAATAAATTAGTAAAACGTTAGTAAAATATTAGTGAAACATTAGTTCAAAACAGTTATGTGCTGAGTAAGAGTAACTAAAATTTTAATTGAAGACATAATTTCAGCCAAAAGTCATTGGTACCTCACTTTAAAGCTGCTTAAAATCGTGGTTCTACTGGTACAGAAAAGTTGTTCACTTTATGAAGGCAAAATGCTTTTTTTCAAAATCCGTTGTTCAAACCGCTGTATTTAAAAAACCATGATTTCCAAAACCTTTAAAAAAATATATGTGAAAACCAATTTTAACTAGATTCGAAATCTAGTTTACCTATTATTTTATACACAACCATTTGATTGAAATCTGGTTTAAACTGGTATTCTATGGTCAATGTAAATGCAGCATTAATTATAAATTATTCTTCTACACCGTTGCAAATTTCCTGTATAGTACTCCAGCGGGCTCCAAAGTTACAGTTTTTTAATTATATTTTTTACTAAATTAAATTTGTCAAATGCATATTAATTAAAAATTAATAGCGACAGTCTATATGACGTTACTATAACACTGCACTAAAATACATTATAAAATTTGCCCTGTGGCGATGTCTCAACTTAAAACGCAAAAGTTGTCAACCCTGAACCTAAAAACCATACGTCAGTCTGGTAACATTGTGAAATAGAGACGGAGGAGATTAGAAAAATAAACAAAAATCTAAAAATAGAATATTTGTGTTGTTAGTGTTGTCACTTCTGAGTATAATATACAATAACAGAAAAACTAATAGGAAAGAAAACTGCAATTTAGCTGCATTAGATTCGAGGCCATACTTGGGTGTGATCGCTAAACGGTGACGACTTGGTATGGTTACGTTTATAATGTAAGATGAGCGCAGGTTTGATTCTTGCAGCCGCAGGTTGTTGAAAAATGTATCATATAGATACAATCTGACAAATATAAAACACAAATAATAATACAATTTAAATGGAAAATCACTGATGAGCCTGTCCATAAAAAGGCAGAAACTAGTCTAGTCTGATTTTAAAATTAATGAATGATAGTGTTTTTAATTTTTAGAGAAAAACGTTTATTCTGCTTCTTAACATCAACATTTTTAAATTAAATTTGTCAAAATGCATATTAATTAAAAATTAATTGCGACGTACTAAAATATATTTTTTTTTTTTTTATTAATTAATAATCATATAATTACAAATTATATACTATTACCCTAACCGAGCACTAGTTACTATGGTCTTCGGCGCGTTGTAGCGAAAACAGACCAGTGCCTGTGGTGGGAATCGAACCCACGACCCCCGCACAGATAAGCCAGCACGCTACCAACTAGCCTACCGGGGCGCACTACTAAATATATTTTTTTACATTTGAAGGCATAACTTTGGATTCCGTAAGAGTTATAAAAAGTTACGGCATAGTGGAAGAAATATAATAATTATAATTTTTTTTTTAAGAATTTAAAAAGCCAAGTTTTTGAAATACATCGTTTTAAATCGCGGATTTTGAAAAAAATTAATTGTATCTTCAAACAATTATTTGCTTTCTAAATTTATAGACAATAGATCAAATAAACGTTAGTATTAAGCAGCAGCTTAAATGCAGCAAAATTAGTGCAGAGAAAAAACTTCATGTTAATTTATTTAAAATTTTAAATGTAATGATTGTTATTAGTTTCAATATTTTATGTTAACAAGTTTGATATAATTTTTATTAAAAATAAAAAATATGTTTTTTCGACCTTTAATTGTGCAACGAAAATGAAAATTATTTAAGTTCGAGGCCTTACTCTATATTTCTTTATAAGGATAGTGTCCTAACAAATAATCTCATTGAGTTTGTGATTTAACATAACAAATATCTCTAGAAATTCTAATAACAAAGTCCCCTGAAGATTTCCTTAGGCAGGAATGAAATCCGGATAGGGACACGCCTACATCAGATTGCTTTTCACAATTTGTTAAATAAGTTTTGGGATTTTAGCACATTTAATTACTATAAATGCAATTAATGTTTATCCCGATGAAAATAAATTTAAATAACAAATATGCAGGTGCTTGTGCAAATTTAAATGTAACTGACACTAATAGAAAACATATGATTTTCTATTGTTGATTTACTTGAATAAACGTCACTACATTGCTAGATCTGTCAAAAAAACAGAGTAGTATTTGGAAGATGACAAAGCCAATTGTGACAATATTTTGTTGTTGTTTTGGTTTTTCTTTGATATTTTAAATTTTGAATCTCGCTCCTAGACGAGGACAAGAAATTCTCATTGAGTTTGTGATTTAACATAACAAATATCTCTAGAAATTCTAATAACAAAGTCCCCTGAAGATTTCCTTAGGCAGGAATGAAATCCGGATAGGGACACGCCTACATCAGATTGCTTTTCACAATTTGTTAAATAAGTTTTGGGATTTTAGCACATTTAATTACTATAAATGCAATTAATGTTTATCCCGATGAAAATAAATTTAAATAACAAATATGCAGGTGCTTGTGCAAATTTAAATGTAACTGACACTAATAGAAAACATATGATTTTCTATTGTTGATTTACTTGAATAAACGTCACTACATTGCTAGATCTGTCAAAAAAACAGAGTAGTATTTGGAAGATGACAAAGCCAATTGTGACAATTTTTTGTTGTTGTTTTGGTTTTTCTTTGATATTTTAAATTTTGAATCTCGCTCCTAGACGAGGACAAGAAATTCTCATTGAGTTTGTGATTTAACATAACAAATATCTCTAGAAATTCTAATAACAAAGTCCCCTGAAGATTTCCTTAGGCAGGAATGAAATCCGGATAGGGACACGCCTACATCAGATTGCTTTTCACAATTTGTTAAATAAGTTTTGGGATTTTAGCACATTTAATTACTATAAATGCAATTAATGTTTATCCCGATGAAAATAAATTTAAATAGAGTTCTTGTTTTTAAATTTATTAATTGATCACTTTCAGGAATGTGTTGATATATCTATTTCGTGAATTTTCTAGGTTCCCATCATCAGAACATATTGTGAAAGAAGTGACAATGCCATGCAAAACAGCAAGCATTCATATAACCTAGTATTCCCACAAAATGCGAACTAATATATGAGCTCGAAGTTAAAGATTGTCACCATTGATCAGAAATAAATTGAAAACTTGTTCGCTATGTGCAAGCTCTACCATTGGTAGTTATACAATACACGCTTTTTGCTTTTATTCTCCTTTTTATTTTCACACTTGTTTTGTTTTGTTTAAAAACAAGACCGTACCTTGTCTTTTTTAACAAGTTTAATATAATTTTTATTAAAAATAAAAATCATGTTTTTTCCATCTTTAATAGTGAAATGAAAAGTATTCAAGTTCGAGGCCATACACACAGAGAAATTAAGTGCCAACCGAATTTTAAAGTGTATTTTAATGGTAACAACTTATATATTCAGTTAGTGCAACAATATTTATAACAGATTTCAAAATATTTTGGGTGCTGCATCTAAAATTCAGTTGAATTAACCAAGATTTGTTGTGAAAACTAATGTTCAGTTTTACCAACCTAATGAAATTCGTACTAACCGAATATGAGTAGTAGTAACCGAATGTCAGTTGGCAAATAGCTAAAAATTTCTCTGTGTGTACTCTATATTTCTTTATGAGGATATTGTCCTAACAAAGAATCTATAGAGTTTTTGTTTTCAAATTTATTAATTGACCACTTTCAGGAATATGTTGATAGATCTATTTCGGGAATTTTCCAGGTTAAATATTTTTTTTTATTTTTAATTTAATACTTAATACTTAATTTTTAATTTAATATTTGTTTAATTTAATATTTTTTTTTTTCAATATAAGCAATTGTTGTAAATTTACATTTACATGCCTAATATTTGTTTATGGAGTAGTTTCACTACCAAAGTTGAAATAAGCTGTAGCTTTTTATTAATTATAAGTTTATTATTAATATATTAAATTTAGGATTAATACAATAAACTTGTCTAGCAAAGTCTAAAACTTTTTTTTAAATAATAATCAATAAAAATATAAATTTGCATTTTTTTAAAAAAAATGTTTTGTAAGATTACTTAAACTTTGTTATTATATGAAAACTTTGTGCAAATTTCTTTATAACAATATGTGTCAATATAAATGCAAATAAGTAAGATATTTCCTTTGCCAACCAAAAAAAAAAAATTATAATAATAAATATCAATAATTCCATTAGGAATCGTCACAAATCTGACTCTGTGGAACTATAAAGACAATTCCGCGTTTAGATTTTTGAAATTAAAAAACTTGCAATTTTATTCACGTTTTTTTTCCAAAAACTTAAAAAAGTTGTCAAGTTTGAAGAGGAATATTTTGTTAATTAGATTGACTATTTCAAAAAATTTACAAAAATTTGAAAGTTACAGTTGTCTACTTTTGCGATTTGTAATCTTGAAATAACCGATTCTTTCTTAAAATGCATTTGTAAAATGATATTATTGAATGAATTTTTCACTCCCCCTTCGATTTAAAAAAAAAACTTTACAGTTTTGCAAAATACTAAATTTGTGTCCTCTTATTTTTGTTGTTTGGTCAAGTATTCAATATTTTAATAGATTGATTTTGTTAAATGTTTAATGTAAAATGTAAATAAATTTAAATGTGTAATGTAACTAAAACAAAGTCTCTTTACATATTTTTCCGACGTTTCGTCTATATTTGTAGACTTTATCAAGGAAGTCGTCTATTTAGTGGAAAACAATACATTAATTTAATAAAATACACCAAAATATAATTAAACTTACAATATGAAACCATTTTACTTCACATTATAACCGCATTGTACATAAAACAAAAAACATGAATTTAAATTAAAACACAAAACTTAAACTAACATCACAGAAAATGTTTACTTTATAGCAACTCTATAACTAGCGCTTATATTGTTTGTGTCTTCTTTTGTATTCATTGTTATTCCTATGTTCTGCTGTATTCGTATGCTTTCTATTGTGAATCATTTTTTCTCTAAGTTTCTTTATCTAGTATGTGAACCCTGTCAAAATCAGCTGTGTGGCCTGTTGTTATTATGTGCTTATGCAGTTGTTTCCTTGTTTTTAATTGTGTCCATTCTATGTTCTCCTATTCCTGTTTCCAGTGTTCTTTTTGTTGTTCCTATATAAACTTGTGTACATCTGTGATCGTCGTTGCCTTTGGATTTTATCTCGTATACAACGTAGCTCTGTTGTTGTTTACTAATTGGCGCTTTAATATTAGAAAAAATGGTATTGCGAGTTGTGTTAGGTTTATAGGCAAAACATATGTTTTCTGATTGTATATTTGTTCGTAGGTTTTTGTTGTCTGTTAACCCTGGAAAAATTTTTGTGTTGTTGATCATTTGGTTTATTTATTGTTAGTGCTTTATTTTTATTTAACATTTCTTGTTCGACTTTAATTAATGTGTTAATGATTTTTTTTTTTTTATTAAATTAAGTTTCGATTTTTTGGGGACAAAAAAGTTAAATATTTTTTATTTTTTAAGTTTACTAAATTTTTTGAAAATTTTTATGTTTTTGGGATTTTTTGTTTTTTTTATTACAAAATAGGAAAACACATTTAGATATTAGTCACTTTGAACTGCTAGTTCCCTGACAGTTACTATCGCATTTCAATAATTTTAAAAGCAATTGAAATATTTTATTGCCTTCTTCAATATTAAATGTTAAAAAATAATCTAGACATATAAATGCAAATGCAATTTTTTTAAGAATTTTTAAGACTGTTTTTCCCCTTCGATTTGATAAGTGTTTAACGTTTTCAAAATACATATTTCATAGTACTAAATAAGATTTTTATTTGTTCGGGGAAAGCAAATTTAATAACTTTAACGATTTTAAACAAAAAATCTCCAAAAAAATTTGTCTAGCATAATCAAACAAACGTAACCCAAAAAGCAATGTCGTGATAATTATCAAAGATTATATATTTTTCAAAAATAAAAACAGCTTACAAATCGAACGGGGAGCAGAATTAAACATGCATTTAATGACTGCATTTTCAGTATTTTCCGTAAGTAATTATTTAATAGTAAATATTTTAGAAGACAATAATACATTTTAAGAGCTTTCCAAAATATTGCAATGCACCAAAAACTGCCAGAAATATTGTTGTTCAAAGTGTTATGCTGTCCTCAATTTTTTTCATATTTTGTACAAAAAAAAAAATAACAAATTAAATCCGAGAAAACTTAAATTGTATGGTTTTTATAGGGAACAAATGTAGTAAGCTTTAAAAAAAAATAATATAAATAGTTAGCTTTCTTTTCCCAAAAAATCGCGGTTTTATTTTTTATATAAAATTATGTATTTTCCAACAATGTACACTAGGTTGGGGCGATTAGTATGGAATGAAAAAAATCTTAATGGGCGCTTCGCGTTTCTGATTCTTGGGATTGTACTGAGCAAAAACGTCCACTAGACCATACGTCTACGGTGAAAATCGAGCTTCCAGATTTTGACTTGCAGTTTTTTCTCTGATTTTTGTTACGTTTTTTTGGATATTTTGGCCTATAACAGCCATACCATTGAGATTTTCGATCCAATACTAAGGCAAAATTTGTAGCCAAGACAATAGTTAAGAACTCTCTAGTACATCGCAAAAGCATTGGAACGCTCCTGCAGTTTTGGCCTTGTGAAAGTGCCGACCTTGGAGGTTGCCAGTATGGGTTCCTCTAGACTAAATGAATTCGGTGGCATGAGGGGGCGACCTAAGGGGTCACATGAGGATCGCGTGAATCCTAATAGATGACCCGATTTCTAAGGTTGCGGACAGAGGGTCACCGGAGTGGATCTTTGATAGATATTTTGATGTGTTATTGTTTGACAGAGACATGTGGACCAATCAATCCTGGGAACCGGAAGATGGTTCTCAGGTGTGGTTCACTGATGGCTCTAAGCAGTCGAATGGGAACACGGGTGCGGGCGTCTTTGGACCAGGCTTCCAGCGTGCTTTGCCTATGGGAAAATATCCGTCCATTTTTCAGGCGGAGATTTGGGCCATCTGTGTCTGTGTAGGGGAATGCCTGCGAAGGGGAACTCGCAGATCTCGCATCTACATTCTTTCTGACAGTCAGGCTGCACTGAGGGCCTTAATGGCTAATAAGGTGTCTTCCGGGTAGGTCATGGAATGCATTCAGACTCTCAATAGGCTCGGTAGGGGCAACTATCTAACCTTGGGGTGGATTCCTGGTCATGAGGGGCATGAGGGCAACGAGAGGGCAGATTGTCTTGCCAACCGCGGGGCCCGAAAGCCCTTTATTGGTCCTGAACCATTCTGTGGAATACCTGCGGGGTATGTTAGGGAAAGGCTCAGGGCATGGAGAGAGTCTGAATTCTCTGGTTACTGGGAAAACTCTGCTGGTCAGCGCCAGGCTAAAAGATTGATCTCTTTTTCCAGTAGGGGGTCGAGGCGACTCTTGTCGCTTGAAAGGGGGGGGGGGGTTTGAGGACCCTGGCGTCGTACTTAACTGGACACTGTAATCTCAGATACCATCTGCACAAGAAGGGTCAATCGGACACGGATATGTGTAGGTTTTGTGAGATGGTGTCTGAGACCTCGGAGCATGTTCTCTGCGAATGTCCCAGGCTTTGTGATAGGAGACTTAGGTTTCTAGGTGATCGCTTCATTTCGCCTTCCGACATCGCGAACATTTTGCCTAATAGGATAATTGGCTTTATAGGTAGCTTGAATCTGTAGGTAACTTTAGGCAGCACAAAAGACCTACATTGGTCGCGGTGCATAGTGCCTTCTGATCTAATCTAAGCTAATCTAAGTGCAAAGGGACAGGGTTAATTTCACGAAATACGGAAAAAGCCCTATTTTGAAATTAAAAATTAGCTCCTTAAACCCCACCCACAAATATGATTGATGCATTTATCTCCAATGAATCTTCCGAAAAAGAGATTGATACCATAATCTTGGATAAGCTCCTCCTACTTCCTGAGATATGTCCATCCCACACATTGTTACTTTCACAAAATACGGCAAAAAAGCCCTATTTTGAAATTAAAAATTAACCCCACCCACAAAAATGATTGATGCATTAATCTGCTAGAGAATCTTCCAAAGAAGATATTGATACCATAATCTTGGATAAGCTCCTCCTACTTCCTGAGATATGTCCATCCCACACATTGTTACAAGCAAGTCAAAATGTGTTTGCAAGTCAAAATCTGGAAGCTCGATTTTCACCGTAGACGTATAGTGGACTTTTTTGCTCAGTGCAATCCCAAGAATCAGAAACGCGAAGCCCCCATTAAGATCTAATGGGGGCAGTGCTAAGTGCATTTGATTACAGATCGTAAAAGTAGACAACTGCAGCTTTCAGATAATTTTTAATTTTAGAAATATTCCATGTAATTAACAAACTAATAGTTTTTAAAGTTGCCAAATTTGAAGCAGTTTTCAATATTTTTAAAAAATGAAAATCGTGAATAAAATCGTCATGTTTTTTAATTTCAAAGATCTAAAACCGGTATTGTCTATACTGTTCCATACACGGAGACAATATTTTCTTAATATTTTCCATTAAATCGGTGTATTAAAAATTTTAAAAGCTGTCAATTAAAAATTAATTGAATCAAGTAAATATTTGCTCTAATTCGGAACTTGTTTGCCATTTTTTATACCATCGCTCAGAACATATTTTTGTTGTTTTTTCTGTTATATTTATTTGTTATTTATAAATGTTTATGTATTTGTAATAAATATTTTAAACTAACTAAAATTATATTTTATAAATTTCCATTAGGTTTAATACTTTATGAAGTTTAATAACTTTACTTCAGTGGTTTAAATCTAAATACTAATTTATTCTAAAACATTATCATAAAGTTGAGAATGTAATTTTTCAAGTTAAATTTTTTTTAATAAAAATATAACCATTAAACAACAAAATGCTAAAAATAACACAGTGACGCAATATTCAACTTTTTGACTCCAAACAAAAAAACCCTTATCCCAGCCGAAAGTACTCGATGAGAGGAGAAAAGTAATTTCTGGATTTTGCTAGATTGGTTGCCGTTCGTTTTTTATGAGCCTCTATAGTTTTTTCGCCAAATTCGATTTTGAGCACTTTTTTGCAATTTTCTTCTATTTTTCGCATGGCCATAGCTCGAAAAATGCTGTGATTTTTTTTGCAGTCTTCAGCAAAGCTGTAGCTCTTGAATCGGCCAACAAAAATGCTGAATATATTAAGTCGGAAAACTTCATCTTCAACAGCTCAAAACCCCAAAAATTTCGAAAAAATTACCACTTTTTTCACCGATTTTTTCCGTTTTTCGACTACAGCTCTTGAACTATTGAAAATTTTACCAAACAATCAAGGGAAGAAATGTAGCCTATAAAATTATGAACAACTTTCCACTACATACTAACTTCATACGGCCACTCCTTGATACGGATTTTGCCATACAAATGTGATTAATTTTCATTTTTTTTTGAAATGATGAAATTTTTCCGACTTAATATATTCACCATTTTTGTTGGCCGAGTCAAGAGCTACAAATTGATGAAATTTTTCCGACTTAATATATTCAGCATTTTTGTTGGCCGAGTCAAGAGCTACATTTGGTATGGCATGGGAAGGTATACAATATTAATCATAAAGAGTTATCATTTAATTGAAATATAATTCAATTTAAGAGCTATAACCCAGCAAAAAATGTTCATGTTTTAGAAGCAGGATATAACAAATGCGCTGATGTAAGTGCTTACTATAACATAATACTAAGAAGCGGCAAAAGAAACGGATAATTTTCATATAAAAAATAAACAAACAAAATGTTCAGCTTAATGTATTCCCTAACCAGGATGCAGGTTGTAAGCAGCTTACCCTAATCTCTTATAAGGATGCAGGTTGTAATGCAGAAAGTTTCATATCGTGTATTATAAACGATCTGCACCAATTTTCCCGAGTGATTTTCGATTGTGTTTGTTGTTTTCGCGTATGTAATAAAAAATAATTAGTCATTTAACTGTTTTTGAAGAGGAAGCACGTGGAGTGGTAAAACAAATTAAATGATTATATTGTATGTTAAAAATTTTAACAACAAAATACTAATATCTGTAGAATTTTATGTAAAATTATTATGTTTGTATATTCATGTTATTACTTTTAATCGTTAAAATGTAGACATGAAATAAGATTTTACTGCAAGCCATGAAATCACAGCTTTTTATAAGCGCTAAAATCAGCGCTTATTTTGCCCGAAAATAATGCTTCCGAATGGGAATTTGCCATATAAAAAGCATGGCATATGTAAGCAGGTTTGTAAGGGATTTTTTTGGGCTTATTCCCTTACCAACCTGCTTGCAAGTAAGGAGCGTTTTTTACTGGGAAATATCTAATTGAATTAGGAATTTAAGGAATTAAAGTTATTGAATCGGTAGTTTTCCTGATTGAAATGAGTTTTAGTTTTTTTTTATGTGTAGAGCCATACTGTTCAGAATAAAAAAAAATCGTATGACGATAGGTCAAAAATACCAAATTTTAATGCTGCTTCCTTGAATTAATGATATATGTAATATAACATGAATGAAATTTATAAAAATTTACATCATGATACAATTTAAATTTATTAATACACATTAGTGTATCCCGAATTGGACAATTTTTCGAATTGGTTAAAGGAATGCCACTCACTCGATGCATATTAAAGAGCTGAATATGTGAAAAATAAGTTAAACATTTTGAAGTGAAACTTCAGTTTTTGAAGTGAAACTTCAGTTTTTGAACTGAAACTTAAACGATTAAAGTTATCGGTTGTAGTCCATTTTAACAAAAAAAAAGTTTCGATTTTTTATTCGAAATAGGGTTTAAAAGTTTTTTTTAGTTTTGCCTTATTACTCGAAAAACATTTTTAAATCTTTTGTAGCGTAATCTTGGTACAGTAGAGTATTTTGTAATGTATACCAAGTACAAATTCTACACACAGAGAAAAATTTAGCTAAATTAGGTTGTTACGAATTTCAGTCATTTGGTAAAGCGGTTAGTGCGGTTAATTCAACTGAATTTTAGTAGCAGGACACATAATATTTAGAAATCTAATAAAAATATCGTTGTACTAACTGGATTTATAAGTTGTTACCATTATTATACGCTTTTCTATTCGGTTGGCACTTTATTTCTCTGTGTGTATAATTAATAATTTTTAAATTTGTACATAAAACAATTGCACGTACTCAGAAGTTAAAAATCCTCTGGTAAACGAAAATTATTATACAGAAAATTTAAAATTATTTTTACAGTAATAAACCAAAAATTACGAAACTTTTGAGCGCTTTTTCGAAAAAAAAAAACAATTACAAACTCTTTTTTGGTCAAAATGCACTACAACCGGTAACTTCAATCGCTGGTAGTGCATTTTTTTTACCTTATTTTTAAATTCATCTTTATTAAATTATCTATTATTTACATATTTACATTTTTCGAGAGTTTATCCATAGATATTACAGCGAGTTATATTTTTAATCACAGATATTGAGTAATTTTATATTCTAACATTTTTAAAGCAAAAAATGGGAAACCTTTATATGAAAAAAAAGAAAGTTGGTGACTTTCGTTTAAAGTTACCCTATTTCCGGCTCTCGACTTTTTCGTGATATTTATTGTTGAGTATCTTTATGAAGTCATTAATTAGTTCATATCCAGTTTCGTAGTGAAGAAGCTGCGTAGAGTGTATCCAGTGTTTGTAGTGTATGATCTTAAGGCTTTTGTTTTGAATAATCTGAAGTTTCTTCAGATGAGTTTTTGCTGCTTTATACCAAATGGGACCTGCATATGTCAAAGTCGGTTTTATCACACTTTTGAATATTAAATTTTTGTTCTGCAGGCTGAGCGAAATGCGTTTGTTCAGTATAGGCCACAGGGCTCTGGTAGTTTTTATAGTTTTCTTGCAAGTTTTGTCAATGTGCTTTGAAAAATTAAGTTTCTTGTCCAGACACATGCCAAAATATTTTACATCATTTTGAATTGTAAGGCACTCGTTTTCAGAACTTGGCTGACGACTTGGCAATCGCTTGGGAGAGTTGTTGTATGGAAATATGATAGAGTGAATTTTTAAAAATATTTTCTGCAAGCAGCAAATCCCTTTTACATTTTTTTTTAACAATGCCTTAGTGAGTTTGCTTGACGTAATTAAAGCGTTATCGTCTGCGTAGTATACAACCATCATGTACGAGGGGAGAGAAGAGTCGGAGGTATAAATAGAGTACAGTAAAGGCGATAAAGTTGAACCTTGTGGTAAATCAGTTAAGATTGTTTTAGGAGAAGATAATGTACCATTAACTGCAACAACAAATGTTCTTTTGTCTAGAAAATCTACAATAAGCATGCACAGATATCTTGGCATATCAGTCTGATGCAATTTGTATACTAAGCCATTGTGCCAAACGTTGTCAAATGCCCTTTCTATGTCAAGAACTATTAGGCCTAGTGATTGTTTCATTCGTTTATTAGCTTTGATAATATTTGTAATACGATTTATTTGGTGTACTGTGCTACGTTGTTTTCTGAAACCAAATTGTTCGTTAGCTATTATAGAGGTATTTTCAATGACATCACAGATTCGACTATGTATGAATTTTTCATACAATTTTCCCACATTGCTTAATAAGCTAATGAGCCTGAAACTGTTGGGACTAAGCTTAGGCTGCTTTGGTTTAAGAATCGCAAAAACTTCGCTGGCAGTGATTAAGATCCACTTCAATTCTGTTTTTACTTATTTTTCCCATTTCTAACTCTTTAATACGCATCGATTGAGTGGTATTCCAAATATATTTATTTTTTATTCGGGACACCCTAATGTACATGTACTACATATATTTCTCATACTGCTCAAAAAAAATAGAAATATAGTCAATATTGAAAAAAAAGAAGAAAAAAAATCAAACAACTTTTTAAGATGATGAAAAATAACATTGACATATTTTGTGGGTGTGTAACCATTATGGCAAAATATTATGAATACTACACACAAACATTTATCTTTCTATTTTTGCTTTAAAGTATGGATACAGTGTCAGCAATATATGTTTATACAATGACTTAAGAGTTTTTAATATTTCATTTTTTAAGTTATACATTTTTTTATTTATGGTAATTTTTTAACTTCCATTCGGTGGTACACATCCCAATGCGTATGAGTAATAATTTTACCAAATTATTGCTTATTTCACGTACTGTGGGCATGAAATAGAGAATATGTAAATAGATAAACTTTTAATAATGCATAAACCAATTAGAAATTTGTTATAACTTTTATCGATAACACTGTAAATCATTTACACTTCCTTATTTTATTGACTCATATATTTTTTCCTTTATAGGAGAAACTATAAGCATGTATAAGGGTGGTTCAAAATCGACTAACAAGGCCCGTTTCAGAATCAATACAATCGCTCTGAGAAAGTTTGTCGATCTAACTTTTTAAACAAGATTTTACCTTTTAAGTTTTTTTAGTTGTACCTCAAGAATCTGCATATTTTAGCTTATTAAAGTTTTGATCACCTTACTATTAACAAATTTATATATGAAAGTTGTTCATGTGCATGACGAATCTCATAAATAATATTGCATGTATTCTTGTTTACACATGTGGGTATTATTATGTTTTGTATATCTACATACATGCTTTTTAGTCTTCTCTCTTCCTCAACATATTATTTTTGTTGTGATCATATAATAAGGCCTTTAAAATTCGATTATTTATAACTGTCAATTTGAAAATTGGCACATTAATAACAATATACGTTGTAAATGTATTAGTTAATGTATGTAAATATTTAAAACCAGTTTTGATTGTGTGTCAAGATTTTTTTCTCATAAAAAGGTGAAAAATATAAAATATAATGTAGAGTAGGGTGCCTCAAAATCCAATGAAGAAAATAAACGTGGTATGAACTGTGCAATTAAATGCTATATAGGGACTACGTCAACATATGTTCAAAATTTCAGCGCAATTCGATGAATTTTTAAGGTCGTTAATAACTGGATTTTTTTTTGCATGTACATACACTCAAAAAAATAAGTTAGTAGAAAAGTTAGTAAAACGTCTTGTAAATCAGGTATACTATTAATTAGAAAATTTTTTGCTAAAATTCTGTTTTAAGCTAAAATTTTTGTTATACTTATTCAGCACTTAACTGTTTTGGACTAATGTTTTACTAATATTATACTAATGTTTTACTAATTTATTTTGCTAAAAAAAAATTGTGCTGATATGCACATTAAAAGCGTGGAAAACAACCAGATTGGAAGATAAACGCAGATTGAAGTAGATGTCGCGGCTTGTCAAGATGTAGTAGAGAAGAGGAAAATGATACTAAAAGTACAACTCTAATAAGATATATAAAAAAATCAACCATGGACGATTTTTGTATCTGTGTTTCATACATAAAACAAAATTGTGGATTAAACCAACTTAAATATTGCGCTGTCACCGGCTTGTGAAAAGAATTGTCTATTAATTAAGTAAAAAACAAAATAAAATATTTAAATTAAATATGTAAAATATTTAATTGTATATGTATTTCTAAACTAAATGTTTATAGGTATTAATAATCTAGTGTGGTCAAATTGCAAACAGTCCGTCTACCTAAAGCGAAAGACACAAAATAGGCTTGTATATGTTATATTTTGTTATTTTTTGCTTGGTTTTCTATAATTAAATTATTTAAAAAAAAAATCACAAAAATAATGTTTATGATTTTCAGCAAATAAATTAACTAAAGTATAAATTTTCTACAAAGTTTTTGAGTTTTTTTCAGTTTACTAATATTCAACAAAATTGTTATTAGTTTTTATCAAGGGTTTTTTAATTTATAAACCGCTAAGGGTTAGCAAAATGTTTGCTGAATCTATTAATTTTGTTGCTAAAAATCAGCTCGCTGATTTTTGGAAAAAATTTTGCTGACATTAGCAATTTTTTTGCAAGCACCCTCCTGACTAAAATTTTGTGCCCCGGTAGGCTAGTTTGTAGCGTGCTGGCTTATCAGTGCGGGGGTCGTGGGCTCGATTCCCACCAGAGGAACTGGTCCGTTTTCGCTACAACGCGCCGAAAGCCATAGCTTGTGCTCGGTTAGGGTAATAGTATAAAATTTGTAATTATATGATTATTAATTAATAAAATAAAAAAAAAAAATTAAAAAAAGTTTACATTAAATTTTATTACTTATAATTACGTCACTTAGGACTTCTTCCTGAATTACGAATCAAACTTTTATTACCTCTAAGATTGTGCAACAAACCCTTAATACATTTTTGGGATTTTGAAAATAAAAAAAATTGGATTGTAATTTTTTATTTTAAGAGCCAGCGAAAAAATAATATATTCAATACAATAATTTAATAATCTTCCTTAATGCTTAAAATAATTTATATCATGCCTTTTGCAGGAAGGATAACGTTATCCTGGAGATGTTTTCCTAAACTATGAGTTATTGTACCTTTTATGTAATAACTAGCTAGATAATATTTTTTTTTATTGAAACGTGATAAATATTACGCTCAAAGAAAAAACCTGTAAATATAGCAGAAAAAGCTACTAAAAATAGTTAAAAATGCAGAAAAAACTATTTAATTTACCATTTTTTTTTTTTAAATATAAGTAAAATAAAAACTGCAGAACTAAATCTGTAAACATTACAAAATTTTAGTTATATACGATGTGAACTTTAGTTAATTGTAAATAGATTTTTACTCTGTAAGATAAGCAAAAACCTTTATTAAATATTTGTACACTAAAAATAGCTTACAAAACCTGTAGTATTAACAAAATTTTTGCTATATTTACCTAAAATTTACACTGAACCAAAAGTTGTAAGTGAAATCAATATAAACTTTTTATTAACTTTTCACAAATTTTATTGTTTAAAACAACAATTATTTTATTTAAATTGATGTGAATTTTTGTAAAACCAGCTTTTAGTGAGTGGCGTCATTAGCGAGTGTGAAAGCCGTTTTTAGAAGTTGTAAAAATTAATAAAATTATGTTAAATGGGTTCTTACAAAAAAATTGTGAATTATTAAACTTAGTGAATTATAGAGGATAGTTAAGCGTGTCTTTATCAAATATTTTTAAATCTGTAAATATATTTAAATAAAAAAACATTATTACAAAAAATTATTACAAATATTTTTTTAATTAAATGAATAACGTGGTCTCGCTGGGATTCGACCTTGGGTATTTTGGCTGCTAGTCGAGAAATCAACCCACTGAGCTATCGTCACATATAATAATAATTTGCTTAAAATGTAAATGAATTGTTGTGCTTCGAGTTTCCGTTTGTGATGTTAAAATATGTTCTTTACCCTCATGCTTACAAAAAATCCCAAAGTAATGTGTCTAAATATAGATTTTCAAAAAAATATTTTAAATATTACTTTACGTTTATATTTCATGCATTTAGTAATTGATGATCGGTAAGTCAGTATTTTATGTTTCGAAATAATGTAAAAGTTAATGATGTATCATTACAAGGTAATCCATGAGTATACCATTATTGGAAACTCATTAACTTATGTTTCGAAATAATGATGAAGGTAAGGAGTGTTCATTACAAGTAATGCTTTATGTATCCCATTATCGGCAACTCATTACTTTTTATTGGAAAATATTGCTACAGGTAAGGAGTATGCATCACAAAGTAATGCATTACTTTATCGCACCAAAGATTTGCTGGGTTGTTTTATTTTTTAAATAAAAGAAAACTACTGCATAAAATGACTGTAATATAATAATACAGTTATTTGATGTGGTTTGTTCTTTTTTAAATGAACTGCAATTGTAGTCAAAACTGAAATTTCATCTACAAATGACTGTTTTTTCATTTAAAAATAGTGATACGGTATTACAACGCAAAAAACTACAAATATTTACAGTAATCATTCCCTAAGTGTTTTAATTTTATGCAAGCATTTATTATATTTTTTAGTTTAACAATTGCTTCATAAGGAAGTTCTTTAAGAAACTCGGAAGTAAAAGTACTAATCCCCGCCTTTAGGCTAGTTTTTATTTCATGCTCTATATCAGATGTGTCAATAATTGTATGTGAGCATGTTTCTGATTTGTTGCAATAAATGTTTCGGCTGAGCCTTCATAGGGTTGGAATCTATTACAGAGAAGTTGTGCCAATGCTACGGTTTTTTTTTGGATCTGCTATTTCCCAAGCTGCTGTTTGTTGTTTGATAGGAGCGTTATGAGTCATAGGTCTGTTTAGACGTTTGGTCGATTTACATAAGATGATGGCATACTCGTCTGATTTATTTGGTGAAAACTTCTCAGTATATTTATTGAATAATAGGTTTTAAATGTATTTTATTATGGAACTGTTAAGTTTAATAAGATAATTAGTTGTTTTAAGAATCGGATATCTTGTCTGTTGCCATATTTTTCTTTATTTATTTTTTCTGCTATTAGGTTGAGGACTTCCTGTTTTTTATTTTATTGCAGGAGTACTGCGACCTCTATGTCCAAATCAGCTGGAGTTAATATATCATCATTACAATAGATGTTATCCAACAAAATATATCTAAAAAATTCCAATCTGTCCACTTATTTCTTAGATCCGGCTTACTATCAATTTCTTTTATATTGCTATTTACATATACATCCGTTCTTTTTTCGTAGGAAGCCGACCCCGAAACAAAATAAAATTGCAGTTGAAAATATAATTAAATTGATAGAATATTAAGGTTAGTTTTAATAAAAAAAATATTTTTACTTATACGAATATGATTAAATACAGTTTTTCTTTTCTTTCAGCACTTTAATGGTTTCAAACAGTTCGACAATGCCAATAAAGAAAATAAAAAACTAAACAAACTCAAACCAGGATGATATAAAAAAGTGAAAAATAAAAACAATATTAAGTGCATTTACACAGTGTTTTGCAATAATATTAAATAAAGAATACTTATAATTTCTTTTATATTAATAAATAATTGGAATACGTGGTAGTTATTACAACAGCATATAAAGGGTGGTTAAATTGTAAGGGCCGATGTTGAATGTGAACCACACCTAAACGCCAAGTTTTTTTTCCGAATTTTATTTGACATTTCTCTATTTCAGACTTACTCAATTTGAACCATGGAGAGATACACAATCCAACAACGTGTTAAAGTTATCCAGACTATTATGAAAATGGGCGTTCAAATCAAAATGCATATCGTGCACTTCGTGATTTTTTTGGTCAATTTGATCGTCCAAATGTGCGTACAGTCGCAAAAATCGTGGAAAAAATTCGAGCAAACCGGGTCTGTAGAAGATGTGAGAACACCAGTGCATGCTCGTACAGCTCGTACTGCAGAAAATATTGCTGCTGTTCGCGATAGTGTGGCTGAAGAGCCGTGTCGTGCCCAACAATTGCACCTCTCACGCTCGTCGTTGATGAACATTATGCATAAAGACTTGCATTTACACGCTTACAAGGTGCAATTGGCTCAAGAACTAAAGCCTCTTGACCATTCCAAACGTCGTGAATGGGCAGAATGGTGGCAAGAAATGGCAACAGTGGATGATCAATTTTCGAAGAAAATCATCTTCAGTGATGAGCCACATTTTCACCTCAGTGGATTCGTCAATAAACAGAATTGCCGCATTTGGGCGAATGAGAATCCAAGAGTGATTGTCGAAAAACCAATGCACCCACAAAGAGTGACTGTTTGGTGCGGTTTATGGGCTGGCGGCATCATCGGGCCGTATTTTTTCCAAAATGAGGCCGGTCAGGCAGTTACTGTGAATGGTGTTCGCTATCGTGAGATGATAACGAACTTTTTATGGCCCGAATTGGAAGATATGGATGTGGACGATATGTGGTTTCAGCAGGACGGTGCCACTTGCCACACAGCTAACGAAACAATGGCTCTTTTGCGCAACAAATTCAATGGCCGTGTTATCTCACGTAATGGCGATGTCAATTGGCCGCCAAGATCATGTGATTTGACACCGTTGGACTTTTTTCTTTGGGGTTATTTGAAAGAAAAGGTTGTACGTCGATAAGCCAGCAACAATTCAAGAGCTAAAGGATGAGATAATTCGGCACATTAACTGCATAGAACCTCCATTATGCCTCAGCGTCATCGAAAATTTGGACCATCGGATGGAGGTGTGCCGCCGTGGTCGCGGCGCCCATTTGGCCGATATTTTGTTCCATACATAATTGAGTAATACCAATATATCATAATAAAATAAAATTACAATAATTTCCTAAATAGTTTGTGTTTTATTCAAAATCAACATCGGCCCTTGAAATTTAACCACCCTTTATATTAAACAAAAATTATCTAAAATTTTGTATATTAACTAAATTATTGTACCTGGTTTTAATCAACTAACATTCAACAGAAAGAATGTGCTGATTTCAACTGATTTATTATTATTTCCAGTTAACAATTTTTCTGTGATATTATTGTAATTTGTCAAACTTTTTTACCATAAATTTAGCAGAACGTGATTCTTAACTTCATTGAAATTTCTGCTGGCGCAAATTCTGGTACTATTTTCAATTGTCGTAGCTGAACTTTCCACTATTTATACACTCACAATATTTTAAAAATAACTGACTGTAGTTTATTTAAAAAATAATTAGTAAACTTTGCTTGTAAGGAATATACATTTAAACCTCAAATAAATATTTTTTTTAACTTATTTTACCATTTATTAAAAACCAACTACACATAATACACTTTTTCTGTACCAGTTATTATTTTCATTTAAAATTTTGTTTATACCAAAAATTCTTTATTTTAACCAAAATTTAATAATAAGAGGGCGGATCACTATGTCTGTGACTTTTCGAACTTCCCTAGTAGTTATATGAAAAGCAACACCTCTCTCATCAAGTACCACCTGTTAATAGACTACTGTCAAACTTTGCGCAAGTTTCGTCATTTACTTTGCGTTTTAACAGCTGTTTTAAATCATACAACCTCGTGGATTTTTTTTAAAAACGGAAAAAGTGAATTTCGAGTGCTCATTAAACATTATTTTTTGCAAAAAAAACCGTCAATCAAACCAAGGAAATCGATTTCAATGGTAAAAAAATGGTTTTACTGACTTTCGTTGTGGTCGCACAAGTACAAACGACTCTGAACGTTCTGGACGGCCAATTGAGGTGAGTACACCCGTAAAAAACCACTATATGGTGTTGGCCGATCGAAGATTAAGAGTTTGTGAGATATTTAATGCCATAGACATTTCATATGGCAGTGTGGTTTCGATTTTAAATGATCAGTTGGGTTTAAGACAGGTGTCTGCAAGATGGGAGCCGCGTTTGATCTCAATTGACCATAAACGTAATAGTGGCCAATAAAGTGATGGCAACAGTTTTTTGGGATGCACGCGGGATAATCCACATCGATTACCTTCAAAAGAAAAAAAAAACATTAAACGGCGAATATTATGGCAACTTATTGCAACCGATTTAACGAGGATTTAAAAAAAACGACCCCATATGGCCAAGAAATGCCTATTTTATGGACCTCGAAAAATCCTATTTTTTGGAGGGGATACAAAATTTGGAGAAACGTTGGACTAAGTGTATTGAGCTAAACGGAGATTATGTTGAAAAATTTTTTTTTTTTGCAAAAAAAAAACTGTGTTTCATTCAAAAAGTCACGGACTTATTGATCCGTCCTCGTAGTAAAAATAAAAGAAGAACTGTTGGTTTTAAAATCTTGCAATTTATGTTTTGATAGTTAAAATAAAATAAAATCGATAATTTTTACGGATTCTAAAATTTTTTATTTTATTTTTGATAGTAAAAATGAAAGAAAATCTTTTATATTTTTGGATTCTAATGTTATTTTTTAATAGTTAAAAAGAAAAATATATAAAAAACATTTGATTTAATAGAAAAGGGAGAATATGTTTAGTTGTTCTAAAGTGCATATTACTTTGATTTTAACGACAAAATATTGTGAGTTTACAGGCTTTTTTTTATGAGTGCAGAAAAGTAACCAGTTACCGACCATAATTTCTTATTCCCAAACCTATTAGAAAGTTTTGTTGGGAAGATGAAATAGGTTTACAAATCTGATGGGATACACCAATTTTATTTATTTCAAAATCGGCCCTGTCATATATATTTGTCCATATATGAGTCTTTGAGTATATGGAGTCACATATACTTCCTAACATGTTCATATATGAATCCTTTTTGTACATATGGAATTCCATATACTTCCGCATTTGCCCATATATGGCGAACTTTAGTGAATATGAAATAACATATACTTCCATATATGAAAATATATTAGCACCGTTTGGATCTATATATAGTCACATACACTTCAATGTAAGCCCATCAATAAAACCTACCTATTTTTTCATATGTGCAAATATATATGAACATATATGGATATATTTGAACATATACGATCGTTTTTTAATCGGGCGTTAATATAAATTTAATAATATCGAATAAAAATTATTCGCATTTAAAATATTCGATAAAAAAAAAATAAAATTTCAATTGACACCACAATATTGAGACAATAAAATGTGGTTTATGTTACAAATACCATTGTACATAATGTCAAATAGTGAACACATGTACAAAGAGTAAAATCGTGTTGCTCTAATACAAGCACATACCCACATACATATACGTTCATAGACATATGGGATGTAAACTCTAACAATTTGAATGAAATGCCACTTATTTTTATTTAACATATAAGTAGCAAATGTTATTTGTACATGTATTGGTTTTGGTCACATGGAAAAGTTTCATTGTGAGAGGGACGGAAGGGAAATACATAATATTTCAATTTAAATTTAACATGTTAATTATCATCATGTTCATTTGCATAAATTATCATTTATCAGCCATTCCACGATAGATCTGCTCAATATTCTGATTTCATTCAAATTTTTCCTCCAAAAATTTTATGCCGGCGTTTTTAATTTTTAAAATTTCTAAAACTCCAAGGTTTTATGCAAGTTAGCAACGCTATGTTATCACCCCTACTATTTCGTGAATACCACTATTGCAAAGTGGTATTATGTTGCAAATTATAAAATTATACTTGTCGTATTGTGATTGGCCAATACAGCGTAAATTTTGATAAATGTAATTTTAATTGTTATCATATTACAGATTGTTTAATGCTTACCTTTTTATTACTCATTTTATGATTGGTAAATATAGCTTAAATTTTGAAAATGTTTTTGTTATAAAAAGTGCAGACACAAACGTCAGCACTTTTTTAAAAGTAAGTTGAGGTACTAGTAAGAATAAAGAATAATAAAAGAACATTCCATAGTGGATCATTAAGAGAAAAAGACGTGTCTCTTTTATTTAAAACGTAAAACAAAGGTACATAGTACCGAACGCGTTAAGGATAGTGAAAGAGTTAACTTGCACAATTAGTTTTTTTTTTGGAAAATTATAAATATGTAAAAATCATGTAAGTTTTAATAGTTGTATTTTCTTTAATATTAATCGGCTTATCACCATTAAAATTGCATTGGAATGGTACTTTCCAATACTGAAAATTTTAACAGCGTCAAAAAGAATTGCATTTTATATGCAATATAATTTTAAATTGAATTTTTCTAAAATTTTACCATTTTCAATTTAAAAAAGAATACACAGAATACAAAAAGTTGCACATTCACTTTTTCTTGCGCCGGGTTTTACTATTTTTAATGTTCCCATAGGACTTAAACCATACACTCAGGGAACTTCTGCTTTAAAAATATGTAGTTGTTTGGGTTGTAATACAGTTTCATTATTTTTAATGTAAATGTAAGTCATTTGTAGAACAAATAAAAATTTTAACTAACCTTGTAGTTCATTTAAAAAAACAACTCACATCAATTGACTGTTTTATGATTTTACATTCATTTTTTACAGTTGTTTTTTGTTATTTAAAAAAATAAAAAAAAAATTTTTGGTTTATTTTTTACTACCATGTGGTTCATTTTTACTACAATTGTTAGTCATTTTTTGAACATTAAAAACAAATGACAATGTTAGTTGAATTTAATGAAATGTAAGTCGTCCTTTTTTTTAAATGAAATTTCATTTGTTTTTGACTGCAATTGCTGTCGTCTTTACCAACATAATTTCCTAAGTGTAGAAGTAAAATAATGAATCAGGATGAAGCAAAGAGCTTTATAAATTGTAGCCATTAAAAAAAAATATTAAATGGAAAGTCCATTGTTTATAAACTAAACAAAATATAAAAAGGAGAGAAAAACAAAAAACGTGTATTGAATATCCACCAGAGGTGGACCTTGGACATAACAAACCAGTTTTCAATTTATTTTTTGATCAATGCTTATAATCTTTAACTTCAGGCTCACATATTAGTTCTCATGTAGTGAGTAAACAATTAAAGGTCGAAGAACATTTTGAAAACATTGAAAAAATTATAGTTAGCTACAAAAAAAGTTAGCACTTTTTAAGCAAAATAGCGTTTTTTTTGCTACTTTTAGTATTAAAAATCATTAAAGCTGGCATCAGTATACACAAGATAATGTTTTGCAATCATTCACACTGAAGTTTTTTCACTTGTTTTAAGAATTTTTGAACAAAATATGTCTTAAAAGTTTGTTAATGCTGAGCGTATTATGGGAAAAACATTTATAAAGTTTCCTCTGATTTATATAGTTTGAAACAAGAAATTTTAGTTATTATTTGATTTAAATTTATTGATATGCCTGACCAAAACTACACAATGAAAATGTTTAAAATATTTTTCCAAAAATATGGCTATTTCATTTTCGGGACAACTAATGCGTCAAATCGACTTTTGATATTAAGTCTAATTCGGGAACTTAACGGATATGATACACTGAAAAAAGACAGTAAATTCAGCAACATTTTTGCTGGGATGATTATTGCAGAAAATTTGATGATATTAGCAAAAAGGTTTGCAAATTCAGCAACATTTTTGAGAAATTTTTCTACAAGGATCCTCCCAGTAAAAATGTAGCTGACTTTACAGACTTTTTTTCTGAGTTTAGAATGAAAATAAATTTGTATGAAATTGTGTATATTTTCATACAATTATATACATAAATATAATAATTAATGCAATTTTATCAGACTAAAACTCTTATCCAATTGTAATTATATATATCACTATATACAAATTTATGATAAAATCATATACAATTACATCAGGTCAAAATCCATATACAATCATATCTTATTTTTATATAACTGCGTCTATTTGTTTTAGTTTAGATATAATCTGATACAATTAGATAAAAAAACTGATAACATCTAAGATAATTTTCTCAGGCCATAGTTCGGATATTATTACCTTAGACACTTATCTTATGGTATCAGATAAAATCTAAACACATACAATTATATGGGCCCATATTTCTGATGAAATTTTATAGGATTGAACATCGCGTCACATATAAATTGATATGACTAGTCGACTTTCGGCTAATCGACTTTTTAAAATTTTTTCGACTTTTTGGAATTAGACTTTCGTTTGATGAAAAAGTCGACTTTCTTCTAATGCAAATGTCGATAAGTTGACTTTTGCTTTCTACTTTATTATTTATCATAGTATGTATGGCTTAAAAGTAAACAAAAAAGAAAATAAAAAGAAAATATAAAGCCAGTGTTGCCAAGATGAAAAACATGACATAAAAAAAAAAAAATTTGTTAAATGAAATATTGAAATAAAACATTAAAAAAAATTAAAAAAAAAAAAACCCCAAAAGAGCCTACAAAATGTCCGATTTGGTCAAAATGGGCCCAATTGTAAAGGAGAAGTAAGGATTTTGAAAAATAAATTGTGTAGTCACATATTTCAATATGAGTATCAGTATACTAAATTGGAAAACCTCAAGTTTAAAAACTTATTCGGAACTATAAATTTCATTAAACATGAACAGATTTATACACAGAGAGAAATAAAGTGCCAACCGAATGGAAAAGTGTATTTTAATGGTAACAACTTATAAATTCTGTTAATACAACGATATTAACATTAGATTTCTGAAAATGTTGGGTGTTGCAAATAAAATTCAGTTGAATTAACCGAACATTGTTGTGAAAACTAATGTTCAGTTGTATCTATCGACTGAAATTCATAATAACAGAATTTAAGTTGTAGTAACCGAATTTCAGTTGGCAAATACCTAAATTTTTCTCTCTGTGTATGATTTTAAAATTTTGGCAATCTGCTTCATTAGATTAGTCTTTTACTCCAAAACTTAGTTGTTCGCTGAAATCAAAACTAACATTTTTGGGAATGACTTTTGGGGTTTTTTAAAGAATGGCAATTTTTTAATAGGGAAATGAGAAAAAATACCAAAAAGAATTTTTTTCGAACTTTTTCTTAAAAGCTGGGTAAGTTTTAGAAATTGTTTAAAGCTTATTTTAAAGCTAATGAAATGAATGTTCCTTATTATTACCACAAAAAACATAAATTCTACATTAAGATGCCAATTAATTGTTCCCAAAACAATCCAAAAATTAAGTTTTTAGCGAATATTAAATGTTCGTACAAAATGTCGATTAATCGACTTTTACTTAAAAAAAAGTCGACTTTTGAAAAAACGACTAGGTCAAATGGACGAAAAATCGACTTTTCAAATGTTCACAAAAGTCGAAGTATATAACCTTAAACGTTCATAACCGGCAAAAAATAACCTCGATTTTGAAAACAGTAACTATATTTGTACACACAGAGAAATAAAGTGCCAACCGAACTGAAAAATGTATTTTAATTGTAAGATCTTATAAATTCAGTTAATACACATTAGATTTCTGAATAGTTTGGGTGTTGTAACTAAAATTCAGTTGATTTAACTAAACATTGTTATGAAAACTAATGTAAAGTTGTGCCCACCGTCTGAAATTCGTAATTAATAAAGTCGTAGTAAATGAATTCCTGTTGACAAATAGCCAAGTTTTTCTCTGTGTGTATGCTTCCAAGAAAGCGCTTAACCATCTTGCACACAATAAAGCATTAAGGAAGGCATTCTGTTGTGCTTCCCGAAATGCCTTCTTCGAAGCAGTGAATAATGCTTGCAAAAAATCATTGCCTAAGAAGGCAATGCATTCAGACTCTCAATAGGCTCGGTAGGGGCAACTCTCTAACCTTGGGGTGGATTCCTGGTCATGAGGGGCATGAGGGCAACGAGAGGGCAGATTGTCTTGCCAACCGCGGGGCCCGAAGGTCCTTTATTGGTCCTGAACCATTCTGTGGAATACCTGCGGGGTATGTTAGGGAAAGGCTCAGGGCATGGAGAGAGTCTGAATTCTCTGGTTACTGGGAAAACTCTCCTGGTCAGCGCCAGGCTAAGAAATTGATCTCTTTTTCCAGTAGGGGGTCGAGGCGACTCTTGTCGCTTGAAAGGGGGGGGTTTGAGGACCCTGGCGTCGTACTTAACTGGACACTGTAATCTCAGATACCATCTGCACAGGAAGGGTCAATCGGACACGGATATGTGCAGGTTTTGTGAGATGGTGTCTGATACCTCGGAGCATGTCCTCTGCGAATGTCCCAGGCTTTGTGATAGGAGACTTAGGTTTCTAGGTGATCGCTTCATTTCGCCTTTCGACATCGCGAACATTTTGCCTAATAGGATAATTGGTTTTATAGATAGCTTGAATCTGTAGGTAACTTTAGGCAGCACAAAAGACCTACATTGGTCGCGGTGCATAGTGCCTTCTCATCTAATCTAATCTAAGAAGGCATGATGTTGTTGCTTTTAAAATCTCACGAAAGAAGCGCTTTTCACCTGCTTCAAAGAGGACATCGCGAACAAAAATCATGACTCCTGGAATTGTTTGGGAAGCGCTCGGTGATTAAATAATGTCTTCCAGAACTGCTGGGTAAGCACTATTTCTTACAGGGTATGTTATTTATTTTTTTAATGTGATGGAAATTGGCAAAGAAAATACAAAGATATAAAAATATTCTCGATGTATATGAAAACAAAAAACTAATAAAACTGTTAAAAATATTACTTGAGAGAGAGTAAAAACTAAAAATTATATAAATAGAACATTTTTTGGTCTTCAAAGTTTAGTAACGAAATGCTGCTTGTTAGGAAAAGACCCTAACCACGTGTTTGATTACTAAGAAGGCAAGAATGGAGGAAAATTGATGATTAATAGATTTTTTCTGGAGGCTTTAGCTTTTTTAAAACTTTGGGTTCTGATGAGATCTTCAGCCAGATCGAAATACTAGTATCAACCTAGCTAATATATTTGATTTGCTTTATTTTTGTAAATATACGGTAGTTGAAAGCTCGTTATAAATTGAAAATATCATAAAAATAATCTCGATGTAAAACTGTAAAAAATATTACTTGAGCCAGAGTAGAAATTAATTTTTTTTTTTTATATAAATAGATCAATAGAACACAACATATAGAACAAAAATAGAACAATAGAACAAAAAGTTAAGTAACTTTAATAGAAATTTAAATACATTGGAAAAAGTTGAGGAAAATACCACTAAAATAATCTATCAACCACTAACATCGGCCCCCTAATTTTTAGACTCCATTCATTTAATTATCGAACATTTTTCATATTTTTTTATAATATTTAAAAACTATTAACTCCTTTACATTTTTTTTTTATTTTTTCCAAAAAAAAAAAATATATATATGTCAAATATTTTTGTAATAAGAATACGTCCTATTTCAAAGCGACGAATAATGGTTATGAAAAACATCGTTCGGTTTGATATTGAATGACTCCTATAGGAGGTATTTCAATAAATATCAAAATTATTTTTAAAGACACTCTATGGATTAATTAAAAAATTTCTGACTACCCAGCCAGAAATTGACAATGGTCTGAAAAATCAAGCACTGGCAGAGCACTGTTTGCCTATGATCCAACAAATAAAGTGCTGGCAAAGCACTGATTTACAACGATCTGCCAACGTTAGTAAAAAGTGCTTTGAAAGTGCTTAATGAACAAAATTTACAACAATAATAATAATAAAAGCACTGGCACAGCCCTAGCTTAGAACGCTCTGCCAACGTTAGTAAAAAGTGCTTTGCCAGTACTTGATTTACAAAATTTACAACCGTAAAAATAAAAATGAACTGGCACAGTACTGACTTAGAACGCTTTCCCAACATTAGCAAAACGTGCATTGCCAGTACTTATTTACAAAATTTACAATCGTTAACTTGTTCACAACGCTTTATTAACGCTGGCCAAAAGTGCTTTGCTAGTGCTCGATTTACTAAATTTACAATCGTTTGTACAAACAAAATTTATTCCATGTACTTGTTTTTAAATAAGTAAGCAGGTTTTAATAAAAGTAACAAATGAATAGTATTTTTTAAATTTATTTTACATACTTTAAAATTTAATTCTTTTTTTCAAATCTTAATTGAATTTAAAAGCAACAAACCATAAGCATATGGTATTGAAATCAAAGTATTTACTCAAATCGTATTTAAAAACTTTTCTAATCTATACCTTTATAAAATTTAAAATTACAAGAGTGGAAAAACTCAAAACTAAATTGCAATTTATGATTTGAAGTTAAAAATATTAAGGTCTCCTATTATAGTCAGCACAAAGTACAGTTTTTGTACTAAAATTTTACTTCTAATCTATACCTTTATAAAATTTAAAATTGCAAGAGTGGAAAAATTCAAAACTAAATTGCAATTTATGATTTGAAATTAAGAATATTAAGGTCTCCTATTATAGTCAGCACAAAGTACAGTTTTTGTACTAAAATTTTACTTAAGAAATTTATTTTCAAATTTCTTTCTTTAGTAAAATTGTAGTAAAAAAATCGTTCTAACTTATCACAAAAATAATTTGATAAAAAAAATATTCAGTTATTTTGTAATTAACTTAGCTGAAGCAAGCCAATTGTTATTTCTGTTCAAATTACCAAAATCATTCAATAGGAAATAATACAGCTCTTTACTAAGTAGAACTTTATTGGTTGTTTTTGTTTTTGGTACTGGCAAAGCGCTTATTGTCAGTGCTTTGCCAACGTTCTAAAAAAGAAACGGCCAAGCCCTGCCCGGTGTTATCATTTTGGGTTGGCAAAGCACATATTATATTATTAAAAAAGCACTTTATTGGTTGTTCTACCAATGCTTTGCCAACGTTTTAAAATTGTGGTTTTTGTACTGGAAAAGCGCTCATTGACAGTGCCTTGCCAACGTTTTAAAAAAGGAACGGTCAATCCCTGCCCGGTGTTATCATTTTGGGGTTGGCAAAGCACTTAAATCTTCAGATATCCAACGCTCATACTACCGTTGAAAACACTGGGCCAATGCTTTGCCGTTCGTATTTTTCTGGCTGGGTATTTATGAAAAATTATAAAAGTTTTATATTTTGACTATTTTCATTATACGATGTTGCAAAAATTAATCTATTATGATGAAATTTGGAACACTGATATTTAATGGCAAAGCATATTCATTTTAGGTAAAATCTGTCCATTTTTAATACTAGTGCTCATATAACGGTACACCCCAAAAAAACTCACCTTGCAGGTATCAAATATTACAATATTTAAATTACATTCGTCACACCAACCAATATTAGCCCGGTGGTTCCCCTGGGCACCCTTCTTTGCTTGTTTATTTTTTTTTTAATCCAATTAAAACATTTATTTTCGGTACAAATATTTTTAAATTTAACATTTATATTTAAATTAAATCAAGTGCTTCTCTTAAAATACGAACATATATCTATTGTTAATAACTGTTGAACGATGTTAACATGAATTCAAGTCATGTCGGAAAATCTTTCCCAATACACTTGTGATAGACATGTTTATGGTTTTGTGTTAGTAAGATTCTTATTGTAATATTATGTTTTAGTATTTTGCTGACAGGAACTCAGTTGAAATTTCATAAGTTTATTTTAAAATTGAAAGTCATCCAACTGATTGTTATCAATCTTAATAATGATGTTGTGGTAATGGTTTGACATATTAAGCCATAAACGCAAAAAAATTTAAATTTTTTTGCTCTCAACAATAACATTATTTTACAAGTAAAAAAAATCGTTTTTTATAATATAACCCAGTGCAGAAACGGTAATGACATCCCGACGGAAAAAGTTTATAATGTCTAATATAGCTTTATATACTTATATATAATTACATATGTGACCATATGTAATGGCCCGAGTAATGAATGTATATATAACAATATATTATTTAATAAAGGGTCCGCCATATACGTTTTTTTTTTGAAAATGCTATAAAAAAAACTACTGAATATTTTTTCGTGTAGGCTACTGCATGGCCAGCCGAGGCAGCCATTTGAATGAAATTATTTTCCATTATTAACCGGAAGGATTGTACTTTCAAATAAAAAAAGAAATTTGAGAAAATATTCAGTAGTTTTTTTTATAGCATTTTCAAAAAAAAAAGTTATTTGGCGGACCCTTTATTATACACATATATGATCATATAAAATAGCATATGCACACTCAAAAAAAAATAAGTTAGTAAAAAGTATTGTAAATCATTTATACTATTTTCCAGCAAATTTTTCGCTAAAATTATGTTTTCAGCTAAAGTTGTAGTTATACTTATTCAGCACTTAACTGTTTTGAACTAATGTGTTACTAATAGCTTACTAATGTTTCACTAATTTATTTACCAAAAAAAAAAAAATTTACTGATAATCACATTAATAGTGTGGATAACAACGAGATTGTTAGAAATACGCAGAATGAATTAGATGTCTCTGCATATCAAGATGTAGTAGTGATGACGAAAATGATACTAAAAAGTACAACTCTAATAAAACATATAAAAAGATCAACCATGGAAGATTTTTGTATTTGTTTTTCATACCTAAAACAAAATCGTGGATTAAAACAATTTAAATTTTGCGTTGTCACCGGCTTGTGAAAGTAATTGTCTATTAATCAAATAAAAGACAAAATAAAATATTTAAATTTAATAAAGATTGGATGTGTATTTCTAAACAAAATGTTTATTGAGATTAATAATCTAGAAGGGTCATATTGCAAACAAATATATAGCCAGGTAAAGAGACTAAAGCGAAAGACAAAGACACACATCTTAGGTATATTTTTACATTTCCTTTTTCTTATTACAAAAAAGGGTTGTATTGTTATATACTGTTTTTTTCTTTTCGTTTGTATAATTATCTGCGGCATTTGCGTTTCTTTTAAAAATATCATCATTTGGACAACGATTGATGTAAGTAGTTGGAATAGTTACCAACGTTACTAAAAAGTACTTTGCCAGTACGTAATTAACAAAATTTACAACAGTAAACATAATAAAAGCACTGGCACAGCCCTGGCTTAGAACGCTCTGCCAACGTTCGTAAAAAGTGCTTTGCCAGTACTTGATTTACAAAACTTACAACCGTAAAAATAAAAAAGTACTGGCACAGCACTGGCTTAGAACACTTTCCAAACATTGGCAAAAGTGCATTGCCAGTACTTATTTACAAAATTTACAACTGTTAACAGTGGCACAGCCCTTGTTCACAATGCTTTCCCAACGCTGGCCAAAAGTGCTTTGTCGGTGCTCGATTGGAATATTCTTATTATTATTGGTATGAAAAATATGCAATTTTGAGAATTTGGAATATTGAGAAATTGGTGCCCATATGTTATAACGTCATCTGCAATATGAATTAAGTTGTGAATGTTCATGGTCTGAGAATTAGGACCATAAAAATGCGGCATTATTTCCACAAATTTTTTTAAATGTTTTTAACATAAGGCGCCTTTTGTGTCTCTAATTTCACTGAAGATAAGATACGACGGGATGCATATAATATCAAGAAATACCTATATTGATCTTCTTCTAATACTTCTTTCAAAACGACCCCTCCAGCATACACTAAAAAAAAAAGTTTGTAAAGTCAGCAAAAAATTTTGCTGAGTCAGCAAAATTTTAGTCAGGAGGGTGCTAGCAAAAAAATTGCTAATGTCAGCAAAATCTTTTGCTGAAAATCAGCGAGCTGATTTTTAGCAACAAAATTAGTAGATTCAGCAAAATTTTTGCTAACACTTAGTAGATTAGAAATAAAAAAGCGTTGGTAAAAATTAAAAAATTTTTTGCAGAATTTTAGTAGACTGAAAAAAACGCAAAAAAATTGTAAAAAAATTGTAATTTAGTTAATATATTTGCTGAAAATCATAAAACATATTTTTATGATTCTTTTAAAAATAATTTACAATAATCACGAAATATAAAAATTTTCATTTTCCCACATTGATGTCATGAATTAATTTAATATCTGAAAATATATAGAAATAAATATATATAACATAACAAAAATTTTCTTTCAACTACTTACATCAATGGTTGTCTAAATGATGCTATCTTTTAAGGACGCAACTGCCGAAGATAATTATAGAAACGAAACGAAAAAATAAACAAAAACAAACGAAACGAAAAAAACAACCCTTTTTTTGCAATAACAAAAAGGAACCATACTAAGATGTTTGTCTTTGTCTTTCGCTTTATTCTGTCTACATGTCTGTATATGTTTGTTTGTAATTTGACCACACTAGATTATTAATCTATTAACATTTATTATAGAAATACATATTAAATTTAAATATTTTCTTTTGTCTTTTATTTATTAATAGACAATTATTTCCACAAGCCGGTGACAACGCAAAATTTAAGTTGTTTTAATCCTCAATTTTGTTTTATGTACACTCAAAAAAATAAGTTAGTACAAAAGTTAGTAAAACGTCTTGTAAATCAGGTATACTATTTTTTAGCAAATTTTTTTGCTAAAATCGTGTTTTCAGCTAAAATTTTTGTTATACTTATTCAGCACTTAACTGTTTTATACTAATGCTTTACTAATATACTAATGTTTTACTAATTAATTTTGCTAAAAAAAATTGTACTGATAAGCACATTAATAGTGTGGGCGACAACCAGATTGAAAGATATACGCAGAATGAAGTAGATGTCGCGGCATGTCAAGATGTAGTAGAGAAGAGGAAAATGATACTAAAAAGTACAACCCTAATAAGACATATAAAAAAATCAACCATGGAAGACTTTTGTATCTCTTTTTCATACATAAAACAAAAGTGAGGATTAAAACAACTTAAATTTTGCGTTGTCACCGGCTTGTGAAAATAATTGTCTTTTAATTAAATAAAAGACAAAATAAAATATTTAAGTTTAATATGTATTTCTATAATAAATGTTAATAGATTAATAATCTAATGTGGTCAAATTGCAAACAAACATATACAGACATGTAGACAGAGTAAAGCGAAAGACAAAGACACACATCTTAGGTAGATTTGTATGGTTCCTTTTTCTTATTGCAAAAAAAGGGTTGTTTCTTTCGTTTCGTTTGTTTTTGTTTTTGTTTATTTTTTCGTTTCGTTTCTATAATTATCTTCGGCAGTTGCGTTCTTTAAAAGAAAGCATCATTTAGACTACCATTGATGTAAGTAGTTGAAAGAAAATTTTTGTTATGTTATATATATTTATTTCTATATATTTTCAGATATTAAATTAATTCATGTCGTCAATGTGGGAAAATGAAAATTTTTATATTTCGTAATTATTGTAAATTATTTTTAAAAGAATCACAAAAATATGTTTTATGATTTTCAGCAAATAAATTAACTAAATTACAATTTTTTTGCAATTTTTTTTGCGTTTTTTTCAGTCTACTAAAATTCAGCAAAAAAATTATTAATTTTTACCAACGCTTTTTTGTTTCTAATCTACTAAGTGTTAGCAAAACTTTAGCTGAATCTACTTATTTTTTGCTAAAAATCAGCTAGCTGATTTTCAGCAAAAGATTTTGCTGACATTAGCAATTTTTTTGCTAGCACCCTCCTGACTAAAATTTTGCTGACTCAGCAAAATTTTTTTTTTGAGTGTATGAATGGTTGATTTTTTCCATGGTTGATTTTTTTATATGTCTTATTAGAGTTGTACTTTTTAGTATCATTTTCCTCTTTTCTACTACATCTTGACATGCCGCGACATCTGCTTCATTCTGCGTATATCTTTCAATCTGGTTGTCGTCCACACTATTAATGTGCTTATCAGCACAATTTTTTTTAGCAAAATTAATTAGTAAAACATTAGTATATTAGTAAAGCATTAGTATAAAACAGTTAAGTGCTGAATAAGTATAACAAAAATTTTAGCTGAAAACACGATTTTAGCAAAAAAATTTGCTACAAAATAGTATACCTGATTTACAAGACGTTTTACTAACTTTTGTACTAACTTATTTTTTTGAGTGTATAACAAAAAAATCTAAATTGAGTGGCCTTCCAATTTCCCAAATCCATTAAGTCAAATGTCTTCCTTTGAAACTCGACTGGTACGTCTTTCGATATATTAGAAAGATTTTTTTGAAGAATTGAAACTCGTTCAAAACAAATAAACATTTCAGAATTTTGTAAAATTAATTTCTGAATTAATTGTTTCGTAGTACCAATGTAAAGCATATGCATTTCGTCACTTATTTTATCATTAAAAAAACATTTTATTGGTTGTTCTCCCAATGATTTGCCAAAGTTATAAAATTATGGTTTTGGTACTGGCAAAGCGCTCATTGCCAGTGCTTTGCCAACGTTTTAAAAAAGAAACGGCTAAGCCCTGCCCGGTGTTATCATTTTGGGGTTGGCAAAGCACTTAAATCTTCAGCAATCCAACGCTCTGCCAAAGCTCATACCACCGTTACAAGCGCTGGGCCAATGCTTTGCCGTTCGTATTTTTCTGGCTGGGTAGTTTTAACAGAATATGGTTTCAGAGCCAATTATATTTATTTTACAAATTGTATAATTTACTTAAATTCAGGAAAAATAACTTGAGTATAATTTAAAACTGTTCCTAACATGCGTTTATATTAAGAATTAACTAAAATGAACTAAAATATAATTCAAAATGAACTCCTGAAAAAATCATTGAATTAAGTTAAATTTTACTTGAAGTTACAAAAAATAACTAAAAGTTAATTAAAATTAATATAAATGCTTTTTTATATAAGCATAAATCTTAACATACAGTTTTTCAAAAACTACGTCATTTAATAAAAACAAAAAACCTTGGTTTAGTCAATAAAAAATTGTTTTCTAAATAATAAAGTCATTTTTTTTTTCTTAAAATACCGTAACCGAAATAACTGAATACCAGGGACCGTAATCATTATGAGTTTTATAATAAAAATTACACAATAATGATTGTGTTATGAGTTTTAATGATTTTCTTCAATGGTAATGATTATTTTTGAGTAATAATAAAAAAAATCAGCAATAATCATTATTTTTGAGCAAAAAAATAAAACTCAAAAATAATCATTATTTATGATTTTTATTTTTTTCGCTCAAAATAAAACTCACTTTCATGTAGGTGTAAATATATATACATATTAGGGTGGGCGATTAGTATGGAAGGAAAAAAATCTTAATGGGCGCTTCGCGTTTCTGATTCTTGGGATTGTACTGAACAAAAAATGCCACTAAAACATACATCTACGGTGAAAATCGACCTTTCAAATTTTGACTTTACGGCAAAAAAGCCCTATTTTGAAATTAATAATTAACCCCTTAAACCCCACCCACAAATATGATTGATGCATTAATGTGCTAGAGAATCTCCCAAAGAAGAGAATGATACCATAATCTTGGATAAGCTCCTCCTCCTTTCTGAGATATGTCCATCCCACACATTGTTATTTTAACAAAATACGGCAAAAAAAAAGTCCTATTTTGAATTTAAAAATTAACCCCTTAAACCTCTCCCACACATATGATAGATGCATTAATCTGCTAGAGAATCTTTCAAAGAAAAGATTGATACCATAGTTTTCGATAAGCTCCTCCTACTTCCTGAGATATGCCAATCCCACACATTGAAAGTGAGTTTTATTTTGAGCGAACAAAATAAAAATCATAAATAATGATTATTTTTGAGTTTTATTTTTTTTGCTCAAAAATAATGATTATGGCTGATTTTTTTTATTATTACTCAAAAATAATCATTACCATTGAAGAAAACTTTAAAAATCATGACGGATATGCAAAGATTGTCAAAAAATAATAATAATGGTGCAATAAATTTTTTTTTATGTCTCTTCTAAATGATTGATTTTTTGATTCAAAAAAAACGAGCAATAATCATTATTTACGGTCCCTGCTGAATACTGTAATCCTTAAGCTTTAACCACAGTTAGCTTACCTTTTGTTAATCCGGTTAAATTTTCTCCAACTTAAAGAACGGCCATATTTGGCTTATATAAATTTGGAAATTTTTGACAAATTTTGCGGATTAATTTTCTTTTTTGTTTTTATTGATTTTTTATTTCGTTTATTTCGTTTATTTGTTATTTTTTAATATTTTTTTGTTTGTTTAAACATTTTTAATTTGATTAAGTTGTGCACGATGAGCTTCGATTACAAAAGTGGATGCTTCAATGTATTTTCATACAATCGCTCAAGTGCAGTTAAAAAATAATTATAGTACCGTTATTGCTAAAAGCCGTTACCAAAATACATGTATTGCTATTACCTATAAAATAAAGGTACTGAAATAATTTCCAATATCGCTACCGATGGCCGCCGTATCGTTTCGGTTGTAGACCTTGGTTAAAAATTAGTTAAATTGAGTCAACAGCATAATTTTTTAACTGACTTATTATATTTTGGATTTCTATTTTTAGATTTCACTTTTATCTTGACGCAAAGAAAAAAAAAAACAAAAACAAACGCGTGGTTGTGTTAATGAATGCGTTTTTGACATTTACATATAAAAGTAAGTGTCTGTCCTTTGTTTTTTAAAATAGTTTTTGTACGTATGCATAATGTTTAGTTGGTTGTACTAAAAACGTGTGAACATCAACAAAGGTACTTGTTCCGTTTGTGTTCTGTTTGTTTGTGTCAAGTGCTGCTAGTTTTCTTTGATGTTTATGACGTGAACATTTTACAATCACGATGGGAATTAACTAAGCCGTAAGGGAATGTTCTCTAATTTGGCCCAAGATCTGAGTTTTGGGATATATATATAAAAAAAACGAGTGGAATATTCCAAATTCAAAGACATCAGCTTATAAGCCAACTTTTTGGGCAATATTTTGCTATATATAACTGCCTTATTGCAACTTATATAAAAAAGTTAGATAACAATTTCTTACAACAACTCAGAACTTTAGCGAATATGTTCTCTAAAGTGGATCTAAATTAAAAAACTCTCTAAAAGCATATTTGTTAAAAAATTAAGTAAAAACAACGAATATTTTTAAAATTAATTAAAATTTATTTTAATTTTGTTCAATAAAACTTTTAATTTATGTATAGTTCAAATCTGCTAAATGGGTTACCATACACTCTAAGGAAATAAACAACAATAAAATGTGTAAAGTTTTATGTATTATTATGCAAATGCAGTAAATTTAAACACAAAATGTGTAAAACTATTTTGCGCTTACTTTTATATACAATAACACACATTTACAGTAATTTGACCAATTATGTGCTTAAAATTAAACACATTATGATTAAAATTAGTATTATTTTGTTAAATAAAATTTATACGCACAAAGTTTCTAAATACAGCAACTTATAATAGTAATAAAAGCTTCGGCATTTTTAAAATAAAAAAAATATAAAAATAAACGAAAAAAAGCTAAAAAAAAATCTAAAAATTATTAATTATTGAGAACTTTTGTGAATTACTAAACAAATTTAAATGTAATATTTGTAATATTATACATCAATAAAACAATAGAAACAGAATGTGTGCAGCCTAATTGTTTAAAAATATTTTCAAAATATTTTGAAATAATTCAGTCCTTCATTTCATTTTTCAATTCTGATTGACTATGGAATGCTTGAATTCTCAAACCCCAATTTTACAAATCGAATAAATTTTCAATTGGTCTCATTCGATTTATTTCTAGAGACTTCAATAATTCTTTATCATTCGATTTATTTAATCACTGAATTCAATTGTTGGCAATTCAATTGTTTTAAGAAAATCCTTAAAGTTGAAAAAAAAAATTGCCAAAAAAAAAAAAATTGAAAAAATCGGTCAAATTAAAAAAAAAAAAAAAATCGCAAAAAATTAAGAAAATTTTAAATTAATAGTGAATTTTCATTGTTGATCTATAAATTGTGTGTGAGATGTTGGTTAGTTCGGTTAAAGATCATGAATATTTTTTCATATTAACAGAACTAAACATAGCTTTCTAGAAAATAAGTTCGCAGTAAATTTCGTCATACTCAACAAACTAACTCACGTTACGTTTTTAACTTAAATAGTTGAGTTAAATATATGATGTTTATCATTTAACACTTTAAGGCACGAAGAATGTTGACGAAGGCCGTTGCGGGCTAGAAAGTTAACTCCATTCATGCCGGTGTCAAATAACTTTTTTTTCTAAGTGTTTTTTCTGTTAATTAAAGTAAATTATTACAAATAAAATTTTAATTTTTCTGTTAGTATGGAAAAATATTCATGATCTTTAACCGAACTAACCACATCTCACAGAAAATTTTAAATTTTGCGTTTTTTCAATTATTGAATTTTTTTTTTAATTTCTGGCTATTCTTTAAATTTGGCAATATTTTAAATTTTGGCAATTTTTGGCAATCTTTTTTTCAATTTTGGCGATTTTTTTTTCAAATTCGGCGATTTCATCAATTACCAAATTTTAAATCGATTGAGTAAAAAAGCGATTGTATTCCCAATGATTGAATTCAATGATTAAAAATATCTAATGACCTAAATTGATTGAATTCCCTACTAGTGAATTCCAAAGACTGAATTATCTGCTATTGATTAAAAAGAACTCATTCGATTTAAAAAAAAAAAAATTTATTTGATTTTTCGGTAATTCAATCAAAATAGAATTCAATCTTCGAATCTCTGTACATGTAGCAACCAATTGTAAAGAAATATTGATTGCTAATTTTCACATTATTAATAAAAACCATTTTAAATATAAATTTTTGTTTTATTTATTTATTTTTTTTTTTTTTTCAATAAATTTATTTATTACAACTAAGCTTTATGTTTGCTTATTTAGTAACTTATATTTACACAATTTAATCACGTTTGGTTAGGAAATAACCCAATGGTTATCCCTAAAAGGCATCTATACATTATTCATCAATCGCAGATCAGATGGTAATGTTCTTCTTAATCTTCTGTTTGCTATTGGATTTCGCAGTATTTCCTGTAATTCTTCATTACAGTGTTGTTGTAATCTCACTTGATGTTTAGTTGCTATTTTTTTAATTTCATCTACTACGGTTGGTATTTGCAAGTCTCTGGGAAGGTCGTCGTTTCTTACGTACCACGGGCAACAAGTGATACATCTTAGCACTTTGTTCTGGAAGGTTTGTATTTGTTTTAGGTTTGTTTTTTTTGTGCATCCCCAAAGTTGAATTCCGTACGTCCACTTAGGCTTAAGTACTTGCTGGTACAGTAAAAGTTTATTTTTCATTGATATATCAGATGTCGAGCTAAAAAGCCAGTACATCTTTTTGAATTTTATACTAAGCTCTGAGGTTTTCTTCTTTACGTGCTCTTTCCACTTAAGTTTGGCATCGAGTGTAAAACCCAAGTATTTTGCCGTATTAGCGTATGGCACAATAGTGTTATTTATAAAAATCGGTAAATATTCTATTTTCTTATTTGTAAAATTAACGTGTGTTGATTTGGATTCATTAAGAAGAACTCTCCATTTTTTGGTCCATTCAAGGATTTTGTTGGTTGCATTTTGAAGCTTTTTTGTAGCTTCATTTATGTTTTTATCAGTTACAATAATAGCTGTATCATCAGCAAAGGTTGCAATTTTTGCTTCAGGTGGAGTTGGCAAGTCTCTAGTGTACAGTATATACAGTATGGGCCCTAGTACGCTTCCTTGTGGGACACCAGCATGAATTTTCATCAGTTTGGAGTACTCTCCTTCATGTTTTACTCTAAAATATCTTCTAGAAATATAACATTTAAGCATGTCACTAAACTGGTTAGGCAAATCTCTCTGTAGCTTAGACGTAAGACCTTCATGCCAAACTTTATCAAAGGCCTGCGCTACATCTAAAAAAAACGCCGGAGCATATTTCTTTGCAGTTCAAAGTATTTTCTATTGTGTTGGTAACTCTGTGAACTTGTTCAATTGTTGAATGTTTACTACGAAAACCAAATTGGTGTTTGGGAATTAGACATCTTTCTTTATTTAAAACATTTTTTTAACTATTTTTCTTTCTTACCGCGATGGTAAATTTACTAAGTTTTTGGGAGTATTTACGCATATAAAAATTTATTTTTATCCGTATATCACTCAGAACATATTGTTTTACTCGAAATTCGGTAAAATTACTCAAGTATTTCTAAGTTTAATTACATTTTTACGCACTTACGTAGTAAATTTCAACATTTTTTATTCACCAACTTACACCTAGTGCGTGTATTTTTTTCTTTTAATTTTTTAATAACCCATAAATTTACCCAAATTACAGTTACAGTTTCCTACTATAAATTGGGTAAATTTCAATAGAAATTAAAGTGTATGCAGTGATAGCATTTTTAATTGTGGTAAAAAAACGATATTTTTTTTGACGTTAAACATATTGAATAATTGTCCAAAATAGACAAGAACAGTTGAAATAGAATGAAACAAGGAAAAAATAAAAAAATATATCAAAGTTTCTCTTTACCGAAGATTATGAATATTTCATTTCTCGCATTCATTTTATCTCCTACATAAATTAAAATCAAATTATGTTCGTTGGTAAGCGCACTTATTCAGAACTGATGAAAAGATTTGGATATCTTCTTCTATAAGATATGTAGTATTCTGAGTATGGTAACTACGGAAAGAAAGTTCTGAAATGGTGCCCGAAAAAACTGGAAAATTAGGGAAAACCTGAAAGTGTGTTTTTTATGATTTTATTTGTAGAACTTAAGACCATATCGATTCGAATGATGAATATGTGTTTTGTTCATTATGGTCCTTAAAAAGTTTTGAGAAAAGAAAATTTAAGACAAGTACGTTACAAAAACCCAATGAGTTTTGAAAACTGAGATGGAATTTCTTTTTACAAGTTAATGAAGTTTGGCTATTGATTGTTTTTTCCATTATGGGTGAGAATTAAAAGTTAAATAGATTATTTAATGTTCCTCGGTTTAATAAACCAAATAAACACTATTTATCGTAGATTTTGTCACAAATGTATTTTCATTAATATTTGCTACTTTTGGTGACCAATTTAATCACTCTCAAGTAACAGAAAATCAGTTTGTGATAATTTCAGTCGAATTGTTATTCTGTTGAAAGTTCATAGCTATTGTTTTATCTTAAACAAAATTACATATTTACCTTCAAAATGAATGAGTTTTGAAGTTGTGACGCCTTGAGATTCATTGTGATTCCAAATTTATTAAAAAACTAAATAATTAGTTTGACACGAAATTATAATTTAGTTTTTCTTTCTCATTTTTAATTTGTAAATATTTCCAATAGCTTTTCATAAATTTTACAAACGATCCCAAACAATTTAAAGCCTGCTCACAAAATAATCAAAGTTTAGAGCTTAGCCGTAGCTGTGAATGTAAATTTATATAAAAATATTTGTGGTAAAATTAAACTCTGGTTATTTTAAGAAAAGTTACTCTTAAACAAAGTTTTCGGCAGGACAACGTGTGCCAGGTCATTATATTTCTTTATGTAATGAATTCGTTTTATTAAAATTGTGAATAAATTTCTTACAGTTTGCAAAATTTAAAACTGGCTTATTCACATTTTATGTTTACGAAAAATTATACTAAATGGTGATTTTTTAAGAGCTTTCGGATTTGATTTAAAAAAAAATCACATACAATTTAGAGCAATGTATGAAATCTTTATTTGAGTCGATAGAACGATCTATGTAATTCAATGTTTAAAGATGATTTCATGTAAATGTTGACCGCGGCTACGCCTCAAAAGGTTCATACGCTGAGTTAAATTTTGGCATACTCTCTCCAACATATCGGCTGGTATCTCATGCATAAATTCTTCATTATTGGCTTCCAGTGCGTCAACCGTTGCTGGCTTGTCAATATAGGCATGGACCTTAACATAGCCGCATCAGAAGAAGTGCACGATGCACTTTCTTAACCGAGCATGAATTTTGATAATAAAATTCAATAATCTGCAAGCTTTGATCGTTTGTAAGCCGATTAATTGTTAAATTATAGACCGAACTGAACATGTTTAACAGTAACATGTTACACTAAAATAGCTGAGCTGCCAAAAACAGTGCAGAAAAGAAATTTGCTAAAAAACCACCATTTACTACATTGTGTTACATACTGAAATGGCACAACAAAAACCGTGTGTATTTTAGCCGAAACTTTTTAAAATAATGATAGCGAAAGTTAAACTCGATGGAATTAAACTAAACTCGATGGATAAAACGACGACGACTTATTACATTAGGGAACATCCCCTTATTCATTTGGTTTAGTTTATTGTGGGTGTTGTTGTATATAAATATGTAAGTCAAAGTAAAAAAAAAAATAACGTATTCGAGTTTTTCATATTCAATTAAAAACTGCATTAAATATCTTTATATACAAGTGATGTTCGTTGGTAAGCGCTCTGAAGAAATCTTCAGAACGGCTTGACCGATTTTGTTAATTGTTTTTCTGTTCGTTTTGTAATAGTCTGAGTATAGTTTTAATGGAAAAAAATTGCAAATGTTGCTCGGAAAATTGAAAATTCGGGATATATATAAAGTGTGTTTTTATGAATTTTTTTGTAGAACTTAAGACCATAACTACCCAGGCAGAAAAATTCAATCGGCACAGTGTTGGGCAATCGTCGGCGACGATCGGTTATGCGTTGGCAGAACGTAGGATTAACGACCTCGGTAGTATTGTCCTGTTGCCCAATTAATAACAGTGGCAAACCGAACTGGCCACCGTTGGCATAACATTGGTAATTGCTTTTAAACTAGCTTAAATTAAATTAATTTTGAGAAATATGTGCAATAAAAAACGTTGAAAAAGCATCAAGACTATTTGGTCTAATTTAATTGTGTGAAAGGTTAAAGAATATTTAAAGAAAATGCTTCTAATTGGTTGTTATAATGGTAAAATCAATATTGGCAACAAATTTTGATGGTGCCACTGGCAAACACATGTTTTGCAAACCAAATAGGGTTTTCCGAGTGCAGCATTAGTTGCAACTGTGGTATTGTTTAAGACGGTGAGTTTAGCAACAATGTGTGTGGTTTGCCAGTACTATTTTTTTGGTACGGTTGGCAATTTCGACCAGGGTAACGATTTGAACTATGAATATGTCTAATTCTTTCATTGTTTAATTATTTGTTTGTTAAAAAGTTTTTAAAAAAGAATATTTAAGACAATTACGTTACAAAATCGGAAAATTCGCACAAATTTGAATAATCGTTATTTTTCTATGCACTCTCATTCAAAAATAATGGCATAAACGCTATACATGGTTGATTCTTTTGGATACATGTTTTTGAAAAAAAAAAATATTAAATCCACTGTAAATCATGAGCCATTTAACTTACTAAAACGAAAACAATTGTGTAAGAAACTCTATAATGTGTATTATTATTAAAACCATTACGCTCTAATATTTGGCGAAAAATGCAATCGAAATTCACAAAAACCTGCATCCATTTAAGTTTCAGTGGGATAGTTTTTATATGAAACAAAGTTTGTTATAAAAAAATCTTTGAACAATTGCAATTAAGACTAAATTACCGCCCAATCGCAATCTGCTCTGCGCTATCCAAAGTGACGGAGACCATGGTTAACTACCATCTTGTTAAATATTTAAATGATCGACAGTATGGCTTCCGTAGCGGTCGATCTACGGGAGACCTGTTGGCGTTTCTATCGGAACGTTGGAGCCTGTCACTCCACCACTTTGGTAAAGTGGTTACTCTATATATTTCCAAAGCGTTCGATAGCGTGTGGCACGGGGCACTCGTGACTAAGCTAGTTGCTTTTGGTGTCGGTAATGTCTTCTCTCGATTTATTACGAGTTTTCTCAGAGACAGCACTATATGTGTTGTTTTAGATGGAGTCTCATCAAACGAGTTTCAGCTAAATTCAGGGGTGCCGCAAGGTTCTGTTCTTTCCTTTTTCTTATTTTTATTGATGACCTTTTTGGTCAGACCTTCAATCCTATGTACTCTTTTGCAGATGACAGCAACATTTGTCATTCATTTTCATTCGATCACAGGCCAAGCCTTTTGGAGATAGAGGTCATGTGGCAGAACATGAATGACACACTCAATCAAGACCTTTCTACAATCTCTTAGTGAGGTCGTGCGAATAAGGTCGATTTCAATGCACGCAAGACCCAATGTTGTATGTTAACCCACAGACAGGCTGTAGAATTAACATTGTCATCTATAGCTATGGGTGGTAGAGGTATTGAGGAATCGGATACTCTCGATGTTCTGGGCATGAGAATTCAGTGTGATGTCCGCTGGAATAAGCACGTATTTCAAGTGTCGAAAGAGGCATTCAAGTGTCTTGGTTTTCTGAAACGGTGGAAGACTTACTTCACTCCATCCGATCTCCTTACTATTTATACCAGCTATATCCGACCAAAAATGGAATACAACTCTCTTATATGGGCAAGGGCTTCAGTGTCTATTCTGAAGCTTCTGGACCGTGTTCAGGGGAGGGCGGTGAAGGTTATCAATGACAGTAGAGTATCCAACTCTGTTGATTCATTGGAGCATCGTCGGAATGTCGGTTGTGTGACACTTTTCTATCGATATTACCATGGGTGGTGTTCATCTGAGATAAGTAAAAGAGTAGAGCACATCCATTTGTAGTCGATTGTACTGTGTTTCGCACAACGTATTACAGAGAAAATTCGGTTTTTAGTCGAACGATTCGTATGTGGAACAAACTTCCCGCAGAAGTGTTCCCTGTTACTTACAATTTAGAAAAATTTAAATCAAATATCCACAAACACTACTCCCTCTTTCCCCCTTCCATACTCTATTTTCCTGATCAATACAATGCACTGCATTAGTAGGGGGCATCCCCTGAGTATTGGTTAAAATTGAAAAAAAAAAAAAATTACGCTATGCAACAATAAGTTGTATCAATAACGAGACCAACTGGATATAAAAGTAGACTGTCAGCAGACCAAACCCCCAAAAGAGTGGCGAAAATTTATCTCGAATTTCGTTTTTAATAGCTTTATGATGTTTTGCTATTTTTTTTACAATTTTTTTTTCATTATGAGAGAAAATTAAAAGTTAATTAGATGGCTTAAAACATCCAACAAGATTTTTTAAAAAAGCTTTCGAATTCTAATATATAAATTGTTTACTAAAAACTTGCTAACTAAGTGTTTATACTTATTTTATACATTTTATATGTTAAATCGCCAAAAATGATTAAGTACTGGCTGTTTCATTCTTAAGGAACGCTGTTAAAAAAAAGGAAAACACTCCCAGTGGAATGAGTGATATATAATTATTTCGTATAGTTAGTATAGCGTATACGACGAGTTTTAGTGGTACATAACAAAATTTGTTGTTGTACTCTTTCGACAAACATGTTAAGAAAACTGAGGGGCCCCAGACGCATGAGTGTTATATAAGTTGTTATAAAATATAAAGTATACGATTGTATGTGTTGAATTTTCAAACTTGCTGCTGCATACTTAAGAGAAACTTGGGAATAATGAATAATATTTATAATTTATAAAGTAAACCCATATTTTTTTATTCTATTCTCTTTAACAATATAGTATAAATATAAGTAACTATGACATATAGTCGTCTGTTATAATTATAAATAAATATAAAATCAATGTATTATATATAGTGTAAAAAAAGTATTGAGATATGCTTGACATAATGAATTAATATGAAAAATTAAGAATTAAATCTTTAATATGTAAAAAAGTTCTTAAATGATCATATTTCTGTAGTTTAATGCAATGTTAGCATAATTATAAAGCCTAGTCCAACCGTTTACTATTTCGCCATTTAAGATACGTATCAGTTCTTGTTCGCTAAGACTATCTTTGCCATAATATCTGTTTCTGAATTCCCTAAAAATGGGACACATTGCCATAAAATGCTGTAAATCTTCGGCTTCACCTGTATTACATAATGTACAGGTTCTGTTTTCAGTGGCGTTTAAATTATTTGAGTTTATTGGTATTAAATCGCATCTTGCCTTAAAAATTATTGAAATTTGTTTTAAATTTTTTAGATTTTGTAGATAATGCATTCCCATGTTATGGTCTAAATGTTTATAAAATCGAGATCTACTATTCTGTGCTCTGTAGTTAGTTTGCAAGAATATTTTTGATTTTAGTTCTTGAATCAAAGTGGTTCCACAACGTAGAAACTCTTGCGCCGAAATATTTTCATCTTCCACAGCAACTCTTAGGTCAAGACCAATATTATTAATTTCCTTTGCCCAAAAAATGTTGTCCCGTAATGCCATCAAGGATAATTTGTGCGGTAGTCTATTCTGGTTATATTGAAAAAGTGTTTTGTAAATATAATTTAAATGTAGGTTAAGTGTGTAGAAATAGCTATATTTCGTGCTCGTTTCTAGAAGCAAGGCATAATTTGGCGTAGAATCTGGTAGTCTTAATATTGTTTTCAAAAAATATCGCTGCAGTTTATCCACATCTTCAAACAGCCCATAACCCCAAACTTGAGCAGCATACGACTGTATGGAACGACAGACAGATTGGAACAGTTTCCATTTTGCCCCAAGAGTAATATTTGGCTTGTCTAAGAAACATTTCCAGGTTCTTTTTTCGATATGCTTTTTGAAACTCAACTTAGGTGTCAAGATAACACCTAAATAATTATACTCGTTCACTATTCTTATTTGTTCGTTTTTGTATGTAATATTTTCTCTCGCTGATAGTCTACGGCCAGTTCTAAATACCATGAGCTCTGATTTAATCGTATTAACTTCCATATTCCATTTGTCGCAATAGCTTTCCAATTTATTTACCGTGATTTGCATTGTTTCTAAACTATCTGATATTAGCACAATATCATCAGCATAAAGAAGTAAACGCACGTTTATGTCTTCGATCATCAGACCACCTCCCAGGTATTCGTGTAGGTCATTGAGGTACAGAGTAAAGAGCAGTGGTGAAAGAAGTCACCCTTGCTTTACACCAGTAAAAGTATCAAAATATTCGGATAAATCGTTTCCTGTCCATACCCCAGTTTTTGTGCTGCTGTAAACGTTTTCTATAAAGTTGACAATTTTGTTGATATACCTAGGGTATGTAACTTACATATAAGCAGTTTTCTTGGTACTCTATCGAACGCTGCTTTAAAATTCACGAAAAATGCATAGATTTTCTTTTTCTCATTGAACTTTTTTGTACTATAATGGACAGATTGTAGCTGTTGTCGACCGTTGAATAGCCAGGTCTAAAGCCAGTTTGGAATTCATTTAGGATATTATATTTTTCGACCCACGCTGTAAGTCTAGCATTTATAATACCCATGAGTAATTTTGCCACACAGTTCATAAAGCAGATTCCTCCATAATTGTTTGTGCAATTCACATCCTTTTTTGAATATTGGAAGTATTATGCTTCTTTCGAACTCTACGTCCACCTTTCCTGTTTCAAAAATAACATTAAAAGCAGTTGTTAGTTCGTTAATGAACTCATCAGTAGCATATTTAAATGTTTCATATGTCACTCTGTCGTTTCCAGGAGCTTTATTCGGCTTGTTTTTTTTTGAGCATAGTCTTTATTTCATAAGCAGTTATGTTTTGATCTAAATCACAATCTGTATGCCTCATTGGAGCGTATTGAATATCTTTTGAAAGTTGTGGTTGATTTAATAGGGATTCAAAATATTCTTTAAAATTATTTGCTGTGATGGAGTTACCAATTTTATAACAGTCGCCCTTATTTCTTTTGCTAAGGTCCACCATTGTTTGGAATCAGTTATTTTATTAATTTTATTATTGCTTTCGATTGTATACTCTTCTTTGCTTTTCTTACAAACATTAACGTACTGATATTTGGCTTGGAGATAATTTTCTTTGTCTTGCTGGTCATTTGTTTTCCTAAATTCATTGAGTAACTCAAATTATTTATTTCTGGCTTTAAGATATCTATAATTGAACCATTTTGATTTAAATATTGGTTGATTATTTGTATTTTAAGATTTGGGAACGGAAATATTGATAACTTTAATAAGTTGTTTCAAATTCATAAATTCGCCATTTGTTTTAAGGGCCTCTTGCGATATTACACATAAGTCATTTACACAGTTGCCTTGTTGACTTACAAAAGTAAATTCAACCCATTTCATCTCCAACTGTACAACCATTGAGAACTACTAATCCAAAGTCATTACAAAAATCCATTAGTTTTTTTCCTTTGGCATTAACTGTTTTATCTCTAGATTTTCTCTCATCTAAACATATTTTAAAATTGGTTCTATGAATTTCATCTATTTTCTGTTGTAATTCACCAATGCGCACATTCATATCCCCTACTACTATAGCATTTTCGATTAAATTATTTGAAAACAAGTTTCTTAACAACATAAATTCTCTGCTCCAATCTGCTCCTCTAATGTTTACTGGTATAATACTAAATTTAAGTGCGTTTAGTTGTACCATAAGGATTTCTGTTTTATTTATAATATTAAATGAATGTTTAAAATGTTTATTTACTAAATTCTTTTTCAAGCCATAGACACAACCTCCACTTGCTCTTCCACGATCACTTAAACGAGTTGCCTGTTTCCAATATAACTCAAAATTACTGAAGTATTTTTTCCATTTATCTATATTTTGGTTTTCTATATGTGTTTCAAATAAAGCAAATAAATCACAATCCGCCACGTATTTCAAAAATTCTGGAAACAGATATTTATTGGCTAAGCAATGAATATTATATGCTATTACATTTAAATAAATATTTTCAACATTTAGTTTTTTGGAATTAAGTTTTTTTTTAGCAAATTACTATAATTAATATTAATTTTATCATAATCATTTGAATATAAATCTTTTAAGACTTCGCATCCCTGTTTTTGGCGGCAAGAAGTTTTTTTCCTTATTCCACCACATCCATTTATCTTTTATTTTAATCTTGTCGTTGACCACAATCACTTTATGCAATTTACTAATAGCGAGTATTTCTTTTTTCATTTGGATCATAACTTTTTTGTTCATCTGTTTATCTGCGCTCAAATCTTTTTCTAAATAAATTGAAGTTCCAGCCAGTTTATTCGCATTTCGTAAAGTATCTCGAACACTTTGATCAGAGTCCTTTTCTACAAATACTGCCACCTTTCCATCTATTTCATACAATTTTCTGGTAGATCTTATGGTAACTGTATTGGGAACGTTCAACTTTGGAAACATACTTTACGGACTACTGCACTCACTGAGCTTTTTGAATTTAAACCTTTAAATATTAAATTTTTGCTTTTGAGTTGTTCCTCTAATTGCGTTATACGTTTTCTATCCAAATCCTTGTCTGCTTTTAAACACTCCACTTCATATTGTAGTTTATTATTTTGCTCTTTCAACTTGTCCACATCATCAGTAACATAGGATAATTTTTCTAAAACCTCTTTATTAGCATCCTTAATAATCATTTTAAAATCTGCCACTTCTAGGTCTGATACTTTTCTTCTTCTTCCTTCATCTGTCTCTGGCGATAACTCAAGCAAAGGTCTTTAGCTATATTGCCGCGTGCCTCAGTTGAGACAGTACTAATTGGAGTATTGCTTTGCATATTTTTTTTTTTTGTATTGTGTAACGATCTAACAGTTTTAAAAGATTTTTAACAGTGAAAACGATCTAATAGTTTTTGACTAAACTTGGCAGCACTTTTCTGTTTAGTTATCGAAACTTACTTCCAGGATTATCGGCAAAAGCGAAACAGCTGGTAGTGTATTTATTTACAATAAATTTTTCTTATTTGATACACCAATTGTCTCGTTTTCCTTTGAGTGGTTTTGTTAGATAAATTGTTAAGTGATTTTTTATAAAAATTTATCAGAATATTGTGTAAAATAATTAAGAAAAACGGAGGAGAACTTAAGATATCAACGAGTTTAACACCTCACACCAAGAACGCCATACGGGTCTTACACAACTTCAGCAATTTTGGCCAATTCTTCAGGTTGATAACGCAATTTTTTTGTAAGTATTTAAGACTTCAGGAAAATTACGTCTGACTTTATTTACACTTTGTTTTTATGACCACTTATATTAAAATACAAAATAATTCAATTCCAAAACGTTTAACGTTCTATGTAAAGTTTTTCTGTCAAGTGATTTTGTTTCTACATAGATAAATTTAAATTTTATTTAGATGAAGTAGCGAACAAAAGTATTCTGTATTATTTAAAATTGTTTAAAATTCAAAAAAATCGCACCTTTTTAATAGAAAAAAATAATTAGCTTAGTTCACTTAAAATTGCTCCGAGTTAATAGTAAAAAAAATTTAAAATATAGTTTCATAAAATAAAGTAATTTAGTTTTTTTCATAGCAAATCTTTATTATGGCAAAAGAAGAATGAAAAACTTACTGTGTTTTTTAAATTTTGATAAGTTAGTTTTCTTGCAGCGAATCAAAAACTTTGAATAATTACAATAATATTTTTCCAATATAGATTATATAAATATTGCACTCCTTGACATTTGCTGTCAAAGGTCTTAACATCTGAAAATGCTTGTTTTCAATAAAGAGATCAAATAATTTTGAAGATTTATTTTTAAGAATAATTAGTAAAACATTTTCGATGAAGACTAGACCAAAATGTAGAGCGGCTTATATATTGGATATATAAAATTTATGTTAAGTCATCGACTATAAACTGGGAAGTATTAAAGAATTATTGATAGTTAGCAGACCCTTCAGACTTTATCATGCCTCAAAATTTCATTTAAGAGGAAACTTCCAGAGTTAAATTTTAACCATAGATATTTCAGTATAAATTTGACATTCCTAACTACACTCAGGGAATTTCTGCTTTAAAAATATGTATTTGTTTGGGTTGTAATACAGTTCCTTTATTTTTAATGTAAATGTCAGTCATTTGTAGAACAAATGTAGTTCATTTAAAAAACAAACCACATTAAATAACTGTTTTATGATTTTACATTATTTTTTTTATAGTAGTTTTTTGTTATTTAAAAAAATAAAAAAATAAGTAATTATTTATTTTTTACTAACATGTGGTTCATTTGTACAACAATTGTTAGTAATTTTTTAACATTAAAAAACAAATGACAATGTTAGTTAGATGTAATGAAATGTAAGTCGTCCTTTCTTTAAGTGAAATTTCATTTGTTTTTAGCTAAATTTGCAGTGGTCTTTACCTACATAGTATTCTACGAGTATGAATGGGTTTAGGGTTAAGCCCTAAACTTTGATTATTTTGATATATGTAAGCAGGCCTTAGTTTATTTGTAATAGTTTTTAAAATTTATAAAAAGCTATTCTAAACACGATAAATATGAGAGAAAAAAATTAATCAGAACTTCGTGTCAAACAAACTCTTTATTTTTTTTATTGAATTTGGAATAACAATAAATTTCTAGGCCTTACTGTTCAACCCTTTTTAACTTCAAAACTCACCAAAATTTAAAGGTTTATCTGTAATTTTGTTTATGATGAAACAATTGCTATAAACCTATAGCAGGATAACAATTCGACTGAAAATGAAAAAAACTGAACACATTTTTCCAGAAACAGATTTTATGTACACTGACAATGATAAAATTGGTTAACCGCTATTAAATAAAATTATTTTCTTCTTTAAGACACCTAAAGAACCAAATTTCGATTAAAATATATTGATGACGCGTTTTGACTTAATGGAAATTAGTCATACAACAGCTATGATAAAAAGTTCCTTTGGTTTACTATACCAAGGAATATATAAAACATAAAGTAAAAAATTAGCATTCTGCCTGACGAACGGTTTTATTCTTCTTTGAAAAAATCGCCAAAAAAATACAACAAACTAATAATTCAGTTCTGTTCTTTTGGATTAAGAAGCTACACCACTTAACTACTCTTTGGAATGGATCTATCAAAAGACTAAACAAAAATAGATGTTATTGCTTTTTAGGAGTTAACAAAAAACTAGTCACAAATTACCCCACATTCCCCTATAGATAAATTTCTTTATTTTCAGTAAATTTTATTGAATTGATGTTGATTTGGTTTATTTAGTTTTGTTCAGGTTAGCGTATGAGTATTATCTACATTAATATAACTCATACGCTATTCTATCATAAATATTCAATATAACTCATACGTAACGTGGGACAACATTGTAGTATACAAAATTGCTTGCTGTGCCACATATTAACTCACAGATCAAGTAGTGTCAACTAAACTGATAATTACTATTAAATTCGTTGTTTTTAAATTACTTTTACTATAACAAATACATTTTCGCTCATGAAATTAAATTATTTTTACTAATCCAATGAAAAGCTAGCAATTTTAAAAGAATACTTTTGCTACTTGTAAAAAAAAAAGTTTAACATCGACTTATACTTTTGTTGTTGGATTTTAGATTTGCAATTTAGTTTTAACTTTAGAAAACAAGAAATATCATAACAATTGTTTTCAAACATTGTTCGAATAGTTCTCTTGAGATGTTGCTGTGCATTTTTACGAAAAAAAATTTATTCTTAAAAAAAGTTTCCATGAAAAATGTTTCATAAATATTTGATTTCCTTAGAAACCATTAATGTATTAAGCAAAATGCTTTTAATATATGTTTTAAATATTTGTTCTATTGCTGCAAACATAGAAATCTCAGACAAATTCGTAGAACTATTTGAATTTGAAGCAGTAATTACATTTAAAGCATTGTGGTGTGTCAATATTAGATAAGTTGACAAAGCCAATTCGTTGCGAGCATCAAATTCGTTGAAAATTTGTGGTTATAAATTCAATGTTGTTATAGTGCATAATTTAAATAAAAGCTTTGATTAACTCAATAATGGCGCTTCATAGATACTTTGGACATTTTCAACCAAAATTTGCAGATAGAACCTTGCATCATTAAGAAATATTTGTAATTTGTTTCGTAAGGCGCCGCACAGTGGTACATTTTCAGGGAAGGCGGTAAGAAATCTGTAACTTTTGAAGGAGTCGACATGTTTCAATGCGCTTTGTTCTTGTTGGAAATCCTAGACATTTATCTGTGATTTAACCCTGGAAAGTCATTCTTATTTTTGTTGTATAAAGATCATACGTCTTGCGTAGTCGATTCAACGAAGAATGACCTTCCAGGGTTAAGATATCGATCGTAAAAATCTAGTGGTAGATAATGAAATTATATTTTAAGGATTAAACTTATGTAACACTACTTTTGTAAATTTTAGTGCAATTCACAATGTTATGTGTTGGGAACTCTTACGCCAGTCAAAGTAATGCACGATGAAAATATATGCTTTTGAATAGGTTTGTAGTTATTTACTTATATGTTTACAATGATTAAAATTTTCAAAAGTAAACAAAGATATATTTTTGCAATTTTCAAATTTTTAGATATTTTTTTTGAGACATGCAACATGTGAAACTTTAGAAATCGTTGATAAAAAATACGAAGTTTTGTGGACGGTTATAAATATTTGATTTATTTTAAATAAGTTCTTTGCTACGTGCCTGCATAAAATTTGTAAATGAAAAATTGAAAGTCTTATTAATTGTTTTATGAATTTTCGCTGTTTTCTAGACATCCATTTATTAATATTTGTTAGAGGTCTTACTTAATAACCTCTTACAAGTACCTGGAGTATTAACGTCCTGCAAAAGTCATATTTTTTCCATTTTTTCATCCGTTAAAAGGCGTAAACAAACTAAAAATAAAATATGGCTTATCAAGTTTCTACAATAAGCCCTTTAATTGCTTTTCTTTGTTAGATAGTTTTCAAAAAATAATATTTAATCACAACTCTCATATCATCCGAAATAATAATGAAATTCAAATAAAAAATAAGGTTCAGTACCAGAAACTGCACAGTCTGATTCAGAAAATTGAAAATATACAATGTTGTTATGATTTTGAGAAAATACACTCATTCTTCTGTACCACGCCTTTCACTATGTTTAAGTTTTGTTTTATGGTCATATGTTGAACAAATAGGGGATATACTAAATTGACAACTGCTAATACACAGTCTACAGTTAATATAACTGAATAAACTTAATATGTTAACTATTTTTTATACACTCATAATAATCCATGATAAAAATACGAAAAAAATGTCAAAACTACGAAATATTTTGTAAAATGAACAAATATTCGTGTATTTTACAAAAGTTTTTGTTATTTTGACATTTTTTCGTATTTTTATGCATGGATTATTATCAGTGTAAGTCTTAGATGTAGAAGAAGCCAATTGAGAAATTTACCCAGACAGTTGGATTTAGTTTTGGGTTCATGTTGATGTTTCACATCTACTACTTGATTTAAAAACTCATTAACTTGGCCATCGCGTTTGAAGCTATCGTCATTATAACGTTTGTTGGATTTTGAAAAAAAAAAACCTTTTTTAATAGTTTTGCTCGTTTTTCGGCTTCAGTATTCTTCTTCGTACTAATATCCGGAAGTTGTTGCACTTTAATTGTAGTAAGCCCAACATTTTTTTAACTTGGCCCACAAAATGTTTCGAACATTGCGGCCAATAATATATGGATCAGCTCTCATAATATTATCTACATTACAAGTTCTCTACATTACAAGTTCTCTACATACAAGTAAAGTTTAGTCTTTAAGTATGAAATCAGTTATTAACTTTTTATATTTCTTACGAATGTTGCGATTGAAAAACAAAAAAAAAAATAGGTTAGATAATTTATATTTTTACTATTTAACTAACAAATATTTTTTTTTCCTGTAAAAAAACTCTTGGATTAGAAAAAATGTCTACAGAAACTTTTACTAAAACTTTATGATGTTTTCACCTTCAAAATATACTCAGATTTAAGAAATTAAAATCCGTGCATGTAGAAAAAAATGATGGCGAATGGTATGATAGAAAGTAAAAATTAACTGGAATCAGAAAAAAATTCATTTAGTATTTTATATAAATTTCATTTAGTTTTTTTTTCAGTTCTTGTTCTTTAGTTTAATGTTATTTTCTTTAAAATAGTTTATAATAATGGAAAACTATAATTTTATAGGAACGATTTATACGATTTGTCATACAAAAATTTTTGAATTCAATTTACACGATTTTTTTAAGGGTATAAATCGAGGGATAGGAGTGCGTTTTATTTCAAATAGCCCTTAATTTGCTCCACTTTGCAGTGCTCTATAATTTTTGTGGTGAACGTATAAGTAATATCTAAAATACAAATATCACGTATACGACACGGTGTACACATTTAATAATTTTGAATGCGAAATAATGGTCAACCATTATACAAATAAATATTCAAAAAGGTTGTTGCAAAGTACGTTCGAACTTTTATTTTATGGCATCTTAAAATGTTGCAAAACTAGCTTCTCATTATTACAAAAGTTTGTTCTTATTCTCGCATTTAACTTTATGTATGTGCACCCCGGTTGGCTAGTTGGTAGCGTGCTGGCTTATCTGTGAGGGGGTCGTGGGTTCGATTCCCACCGGAGGCACTGGTCTGTTTTCGCTACAACGCGCCAAAAGACATAGTAGCTAGTTCTCGGTTAGGGTAATAGTATATAATTTGTAATTATATGATTATTAATTAATAGAATAAAAAATAAAAAAACTTTATGTATAAAGTTAAGAAAATTTGTTCGGCGACTAAAAGGTTTCGGATAAAATGCTAATAAATATTTAAATCTCCTTTAAGACCGGTCCTTTTGACTGCAAGTCACGGCGTTATTACTTTCAGAACATTAACATTTAAGTATTTCCTGTTATCACCGGTTATGAGACAGACCAATTAATAGATCCATTAGTAATGTTTTATTTGTACCTGACAGGGTCCATTCATTTTCACATTTTAATAAGATATGCCTAATCTAAAGAAGTTGTGTTTATATTTAGACATTTTTAACCTATAATTTGCTATTTATATGACCTTTGTAGGTAAAATGCTGTATAGCTCCAAACATTCAATTCCTAAAAAGCTTTGAAAATTTTCTTAAAATTGTAGTTTTCACTATTTTTACTTCTTGTCACATTTTAAGATATTGAGCAAAACTTATGTCGTACCATTAAAGCCATTTTAAATTATCTGCTTCAGACTTAAATATTTAAAGCCCCCTTTGTACACAGACATGAAAATAATATTAATATTTAAATTTAAGTAGAAAACTTGTAGAATTCAGAATAGATAAGAATATGTAGGATCAATTAAATGGAAAGCGTATTTTTTTCATAAAAATTATTCATATGAGGTGGCCTTTGGAAAAAATGTAAACTTGGTATGTGTTGCTAAAGAGTTTTAGTATAAATCCAAAAAAGACTTGTCACCGTTTTGACCAAAAAATAACAATATACACACAGTGGGAAAAAAGCCGATCTACCATTTTTCCCACAACATCTAATTTCGACTAAACTACTGGTTCGATCTCAATAAAATTTGTGTGAGATTACTCAAACGGATCACAGCTCTCACAAAAATTTCCTAAAGGTCATATTGGCTAAACACAGGATGCAACACAGATCACCAAACTACCCCTTTTGTAAAAAAATGTTTGAAGACATGTTACATTCATTTTTGTTAATGTATTTCTACTTTTTTTTTCTATTTGTAATTTCGAACAATGTATAAGTAAATATCATATTAACATGGACATATGTCCTTTACCATTGCAATCTTATTTAATCTCAAATATACCCCTATTTTATGAAAAAGTACCTTTATTCCAAACTGATTTGGTTTTTTGTTGTATTTTATATTAGAAGCCTTTAATGATCAAAAGTGCATTTTATAATTTTTCAACACACAGTGGAGCAATTTTTCAAATGCACAAATATATTAAAAAAAAAAAAAAAAATGGGGTGAAAATGTGTGGCTTCATATTGCATGCATCTGAAAAATCATTTATTCTATTAACAGACCCAATAAAAAATGATCTAAATCGTTCTGCAGAGCGTGATATTATTGCGTTTTGATGCAACTTTCAAAATGCAAACAAAAATTTTAAAAACTATGTTAATGTCTGTGGTACAATTTTATAACTAAATGATTACATTTATTCTAGTAACACCCAAAAAAAGTTTTCCAAAATCGGCCTACTGGATGCCATATTATGGCATTTTTACTGAAAATATCGATTTTATGGTTATACTGAAAATAATTCAAATAAATAATTAAATATTTTTATTTTTTAATACTAAAAATAATATAAAAAAAAAAAGTTTTTACTAAAAATGTAATCGTGTGCCGTAGTCCGATTACAATAACTTTTTTGTTGCGTGTTAACACTTTTTCACACAAATTTCTTTTTGTATTTGTGCATTGTGAAATTACACAAAAATGTAAAAGTTATAAAATGTACTAAAAATCAATCAAGGCCTCTAATAAAAGATACACTCTAAGAAATTATTGTAAATTTACTACTATAAAATGATGTAATATTACACAAATTTAAACACAAAATGCATTAAACTATTTTCTGAACACTTTTATATATAAAAGTACACACTTACATAACTTTTACCCATTATGTGCTTACAATAAAACACAGTATGTCTAAAATTAGTATTATTTTGTTAAATAAAATGTTTACTCACAAAGTTTGTAAATATACTAACTAATAATAGTAATAAATATTTAAACATTTTTAAATTGAAAAAAATAAAACAAATTAAAATAATCTAAAAACGAATAATTATTGAGAATTTTTGTGAATTACTAAACAAATTAAAATGTATAAATGTAATATTTGTGATAGTAAATTAAAAAATTTGGTAATGTACCATAAACATTTATTCATCCATAAGTATATTTGCAATTTCCAAGTATTTGCAGTTTAATTGTGGGAAAACATTTTCAAAATACAATATATGTACAGAGCTGTAAAGAACTCAATCCCTCATTACATTTTTAAATTACATTTATTGAATTCTCGAATCACTATCTTACAAATCGAATGAATGCTCAATTGGTCTTGTTCGATTTTATTTCTAGCGATTTCAATCATTTTTCATTATTCGATTTATTCAATTACTGAATTCAATCGATTTTTACTCATTCGATTTGCAACATTAAAAAAATTGCCAAATTAAAAAAAAAAAAAAAAATTTCCATAAATCAAAAATATCGCTAATATTGAAAAAAATCGCAAAAAAATGAAGAAAAAAACTCTAAAATTTAAAAAAATCGCTTAAATTTAAAAAAAGCGATAAAAATTAAAAAATAGTTAAATAAATCGCTAAAATTTAAAAAAAAAAGTCGCGGAAAATAAAAGTAAAAACAAAATCTCAAATCATTAAAAAAAACGCTAAAAATTAAAAAAAAGCAAACATTTTTTTTTTTTTAAAGAGAAGCAACACTCAATAAATTCTTCCTGTTAATTAATGTGGTGTTTACTTTGGAAAGGGGATAGTGGAGAGATTAAAGGTTTTGAAAGATGGTAGGCTTCAAACATTGCAACACTGTAATTGAGCTAGATGATAAGACTTATAGCAGTTGTTGCTCGCCACCTGATGTAGAGTTGGCGAATTTATTGAAGGTTTTGTTTCATAGCCCTAACTCATTATTTTACTTCGGTGGGGTTAAGTGCTATGGGAACACCGAAGGTGGGCACAGCGAGACATATAAGTGATATAGAACTCATACATATTATTTTCCTAAATTGATGTTGTCGCCACCGGGAATCGAACCCGGGACCATCTGTGTAACAGTCCAACGCGCTAACCATTACACCTGTTTAAATTTTCACTATAAGTAGAGAAAATTTAAACAGACATTAATTAGAGTGTATATCAAATATCCAAACTCTTTTATTGGCAACGACTTAAGATAAATCAGTTTTCGAATATATGTTCTTAATAGGGTTATAAGTCATTCAAGTAACGATTTCATTAAATACCAGGTAAAGATGTGGTAAAAGATTGTGAAAGAAGATAATGAATAATAGAGAATATATTAACGGTATGGTCTATGTACATTTTGTAATTCTGAATTAATTTTTTTGTTAATTAAGATAAAATTAAATTAATTCTTTCGTAGTTCTGACTTGTATGCAGATACAGATACTTACAGAATTAATAACAAAAAGTGTTTATTGGTAATAATAAAAATTAATATGGAAAAAAGTACATGTATTACAAATAAAATCAGTTATTGGTTTAATATGTATTAATATTATTACAAATAATTTGCATGATTTGTTAAAGCGTAAAAGCTTATTTAAATAAAGTGTAATTAATTGTATATTGTAATTAATATAAATTTAATATTATATTAATACCACGGTATTAAAGTGTTTTCACGTTTATTGTTTGCAAGTAGTTAGTGTTAACGGTTGTGAGTTTTAAAATATTTGTTTTTTTTTAATGTTCTGAATTTGTAGATTTAACAGAAAAAAGTTTTTAATTTAATTCCACCCTTCATGTTCAATAATATTTTTTATGTTACAATACATTTGTTATAAACTAATTACTAGTGTCCGACCCAACAGTTCGGCCAGAAAATGCATTTGGCCAGTATTCGGTATTTTTAAGGATTATGGGCAAATTTGGAGAATGGAATTGTGTTTATTGGGCTGATTAGATGCGATTTTGAGTGTCAAATTTAAATAAAAGTCCGCATTTAAGCAATAAATTCACTGTTCGGCCTCCAAAAGTTCGGCCAAATCGAAAATATTTCGGCGGCCGAACTTTTAACTCTACAGCTAAACTTCGGCTTTTTCCTTAAATTTTATACACAAAATCGAATTAAATCGGTTCAACAAACATGTTCCCAATACCAAAATTTGTCCTCATTGACTCTAGATACCAAAAAACCGATCAAATATAGTTTTTTGGCCGAACTGTTCGGTCGGACACTACTAATTTTCTGTAAACAAGGTTAAGAATTTTAAATTATAATCTATTTTTATAGCCGTCAATTAGTTTAAAATATAATAAAACTACACATTTTGTTTAATATAATGAAAAACTTTTGCAAATAACTAAGCAATAAAATAACACACAGTGAGAAATTTAGTGGACGAAATATAATGAATTTTTTTAGTAAACTAATGAAAATTTTCTTTATAAAGTGAATTTTTATGACACTAGATTTTTGATAAAACTTCTTCATTGAGTGAATGAAGATTTTTAATAAATAAAAATTACACACAGAAAAAAAATGCCAACCAAATATTAAAGTGTATTTTAATGGTAACAACTTATAAAACGACTGAAATTAGTAATAACCGAATTTGAGTTCTAGTAATTAAATTTCAGTTAGCAAATAGCTAAATTTTTCTATGTGTGTATATTTGTACTTAATTTTGAATTGTGACAGAAAATCGGTAATGTTAATTGATTAAGCGAACAACATAAGTTATTTTTGTATTTTCCTACAAGTTTGGCCACCAGCTTTAAATTTTAAAGCTTTTTATTTGGCAGTGTTGCCAGTCAAACTTTTAATGTTATCATCACTGGGAACGACTTGGGAATCCGGCATGTATACTAATTTTTTAAACACAATATATTATATTCCATTATTGTTTTCCTATAAGATTTCACATTGCTTGGTATCTGTATGTTTAGTTTGAGAATATTGTATGTATTGTTGATCTTTTGAAATTGTATTTCATTTTGAATTGTCAGGGAGAGATCATAAGCGCTGATCCTAACAAAATTTTTTTTGTTCATCTTCTCTTACATTCATTAACAATTGGTGTGCTCTTGTTGTAATAGTAATATTTTAATTATGATCTCAAAACTGACAATTGAAAATGAAAACATCAACAATACATACAAAATTTTAAAATTATGTTTTTCATAAAATTTTATGAAAATTTGCTTTACTTTAATGAAAAGCTACAATGTACGAGTTCCAGGGCAACTTCATTGTTTCTATGCAAAAATATATTGTTATCATGCATAGAATTCTCTCAGTGCATCATTTATTTTTATTTACTTCTCCAGACCCCCTTCCAATATCATCACCAAAAATTTAAGTGAAAATTCGTAGGTGTTTATTGTTACAAATCTATTCACAAGTGTGATATTTATCACAATAATCAGCTATTTACTTTTTTATTTATTTTTGTTTAATAAACTTTCTAAATGCCAACATAAGTTGGCAAGGAGTGTAAGATTGGTTTGCGATACAAAAAACACATGTACTTCTCATTCCACATACTACACGTACGAATTAAAGAATGTAGCTCAGGGATGGAAAGTTTTGTAATAAAGAATATATAGAAAAAGTTTTAACCCATTTTACATATCAGTTAACTACTTTAAAGCAACAATTACACTTAGAGTACTATGTAGGTAAAGACCACTACAAATGTAGTTAAAAACAAATGAAATTTCACATTTCAAAGAAAGGAAGACTTACATTTCAGTAAAATCAGCTAACATTGTAATTGGTTTTTTACTATTCAATAAATGAACCACAATTGTTGGAAAAATTAAGCACAAATGTAGTAATAACTAAAAAAACATTTAGTCGTTTTATTTTTTAAATTAAAAAAAAAACTCCCGTATAAAATAAATGTAATGGCTTTTTACAGAAAAAATAAACCACAATTTTTGTAAAAATTAAGCACAAATGTAGTGAAAACTAAACAAACATTTAGTTGTTTTATTTTTTTAAATAAAAAGAAAAACTACTGTATAAAAAAAATGTTAAATCATAATATAGTAATTTGATATGGTTTGTTTTTTTAAATGAACTAAACATTGTAATTGGTTTCTTAGTGTTCAATAAAGGAACCACAATTGTTGCAAAAATTAAGCACAAATGTAATAATAACTAAACAAACATTTAGTTGTTTTAGTTTTTTTAAATTAAAAAAAAAACTCCCGTATAAAATAAATGTAAAATCATAATACAGTAATTTGATGTGGTTTGTTTTTCTAAATGAACTACATATGTTGTCAAAAATTAAATTTCTTCTACAAATGTCTGCTTATTCACTTAAAAATAAAGATAGTTTATTACAACTCTAACAACTGAAAATATTTACAAAAAAAGTTCCCTGAGTATTCAAAATCTGTTTTTGTAATCCATTACTTCCACGAAACTGAGATAAGAAGTGTTTTTCATCTTGTTTAAAATTTAAAAAAAAAATTAAAAAAATTTTAAATACTGTTTTCAAATCTCCAATTTTAAAGATTTAATTTTTTTTTATTTCAGAAAATCACCAATTAGACTTAAGATTTTTATTAAGTACATATTAAAGATATAAACCTGCAAAAATTTTAGGAATTAATTTCGTACTTTGGCTAGGTAAGCGAAAATATTTCAGCGGATTTTGACAAAACAGCGATTTTAGCCACTTATTTAACTTTATGCAATTTTTTTTTAATACCATGAGTTTTTTGTCTATAATTTGACAAAACAATATCATATACTTCAGTACTCTTAATCAGGGAAAAATGGAGATACTTTAAGTTATCCCTTCTTAAGGTCAAAACCAAATTTTGGAAAATTAAATTTTTTGTTAACAAATCCCTATGGGAAATAGGACCGGTCCTGCGTGTGTCACAAGATCTGTCCCTTCGTGCCAGAGACCGGTCCTCTGCTAAACCCTACCCTATGGCAACTTTAACATGTGCTTGTCATAGGAGGGGGTCATTTGTCCTGGTTTAAACCACATATAGGCATGCCACAGGACTAACCAAAGATGGGCATAAAAATGGCCATAAAAATAAACAAAAACTAAACAGCTTCCAAAGGGTAAAATTCTGGTCAACTGTTTTTTTTTTTGTTAATAAGCATTCTGGTTAAGTGGTACGTCCTCCTTTTACAAGTCAGAGGATTGGTAATTTTAGGACAGTTGATACTGCTTTACCCACTTCAGTATTAATTATACCGGTTCTGAGATAAGTCCTTCTTTAACCAGTCACTTTAAGGTTAATTAACTCCTCATTCCACATAGGTATATTTCTGACCGGATATTAATAAACTTACTTCATTATATTTAGTTAGGGCTTAAAAATAATATTTTTTTCTTGATTAAATTTTAGAAGCTAAACACTTAATTGCTGTTACTTTACTACTGCGGTTTCTGGAAATATTTGGCCTTGAAGTGGCGAAAATTTAAGAATTTCTTTATAATTTAGTGAAACTTTTTTAATGAATAAAATGTTATTCGTACAAATGCAAAGCATATCTACCAAAAAGTAACATAAGTAACAGTATTCTTACAATGTTTAACAACAAGTGTTGCGATATTTTTATTTTCAAATACTTGGGACTAGTTCATTGAATGAATGGACGATTTTAAATTTTTAATTTTTTCTCATTTTTCTAAATCAAACCACTTTTTATAAACAATTATTTTTACTACAATTACAATTGGGTTTTAAGGCATTTGTGCCATTTCAGTAACATTGGTCTGATCGATGCCAACTAAAAAAAAAAAATTAAAATCATTGGCATTGACATTGGAATGGTAATGATTTTTTTTGGTATTGGCATTGACCATAAGTGATGACAATTATGTTTCAATGCCAATGAAAAATTCCCAAGTATGCCACCAACCAAAGTATAACATAATGTTAAAAAAGTTTCATAAGTATTGAGGGAAATCTTTTAAACGTAAATCAAAAATTTTTTGCTGTACACTGGTTATAACTATAAGAATAATTTTATTTTGTGAACGAATATGTATTTGCGATGGAAAAAAATTATTTTAAAACAATGACATGAGTTGATTTTCGATGATCTGTGTATTAATTAATATGTGTCACCAATAGCAATTTAAAATATATTATTGCCCCACTGCACGTATGAGTTATATTGAATATTTATGAGTGGATAGCGTATGAGTTATATTAATATAACACTCCTATGCTAATATTTTTTAAATAAATCAAACCAACAGTACTGTGTTAAAAATATGCTGAATTTAATAAATATATTTATGCCCGTATTCATAAAAATCTAAATTCAGATTCCAAATACATTTTAGTTAAAACACATTTTAAGCCTTTGGTATTTTTAGCTAATATACGTTTATGCATACAGTTTTAAGGCTTAAAATGTGTTTTAACTAAAATGTTTTTGAAATCTGAATTTCGATTTTTATGAATACGGGCGTTAGTAGTTGCAATAAAATTTTATTGATTTTGTCTTTTAAGGGGTTCACCAGCTTTAAAAATCAAACGACAAAATTTAAATTATTCTAAAAAAATAAATGGTTTATTCAAAAAATTCTTTTTGCGATGTAAAAACGCAATACTATAATTATAATTTGGAATGCCGACTGCCACGGCAACCCCGGTAACCATTTCATTATAGACCGTTTTCTAAAATCAGGTGCCATTGTGGAGTCTTAGGTACTCATCTGAGAAAATAATTTTTTTTTTTTTTAAAACACAAATATACAATTTTGTCCTTAACTTCGCCGGCTTCTCAAATTTTTGATTTTCATTAAATGGTACGAGAATAGACTCAAAAATTAAAAAAACACCCAAAAAAATTTTTTTTTTCTAAAAAAAACTTATTTACAACTTTAAAAATGTCTCTAAGTTATGGACTTATTCTTTTTAGTCCTCTACAAAACAAAAAATAAAATCGACTGAAAATCGGTCACATATTAAGGCTGCACCCGATTTTCAATATCATATTTTGAGAAAAAATCATTTAAATTAAATATTGCTCATGTAAAATATACACGCAGAAAAAGAATATGATTTAACATGATTGGACTCAAGAAATTATCATATTATGATACTAACAATCATAAACATGATTTTGACTGATCATATTATGATTACTGAGGACGATTTTTATCATCATCGAGAATCATAATACGATTATGAGGATATATTATAGTTGTTACGTGTTTCAACCATAACATGATGCTCTTAAACTATCATAACATGATGCTCTTTTTACTGCGTGTAGGGCAAGGAGTTTGTTTTACAGATTGTAGCTTTTTTAATTCTGCCATTTTTTCCCAAAAATTTTCATAGCATATAGAAAAAGTTCAAACTATTGAAGTACAAAAAAAAAAATAAAAAAAATAATCTCAAGCCAGTAAACCCCTTAATAAGAGGTCCTTTGTATACTACAAAAAAAAAAAAACCTTCAGGTCGAAGGAAGCAATACTTCCTTTACATTTATTAACTCATTTATATTTTCATTTACAACTGCCATATTGTTATGAATTCCTCTAGGTTTATTAATTTAATATTCTTATAAGGTTAACAACAGAAATCCTTGTAAAATGTTTACTCATTTTGTCGGATCTTTTATTTTTATTTCATTATTATCTTTTTTTATTTATTGAATGTGTAGACAAGTGTCGGATATTGTGTGAATAATGTTCTAGGCTCATTATATTTTATGGAAAAGTGTGTGTCTCTTAAGTGTTTTTTTGTTTATTTTTTTTAGCTTTTTTGTGTGTTTAAAAAACTGACTTAGCAAATATTTTTTTATTAGAAAAATGAAAAATACTGTGTCATATACAAAATAAATATCTTTTTCTCCAGTTTAGAGAGTTTAGGTGCACACTGGTTCATATTTTGAGAAGGCGGCCAAATAATTTTTTTTTATGTTCTCTGATTTTAAAATAATTTTATTCATAGGAAAGTAAATACTAGTAAACCTAGGGAGCAAAAAAATTTCTATTCAACTCTATTTCAACTATTTCACAAGAATAATATTTGGTTATAGTTAAATTTTTTTGTTTTTCAAGATTTCTGACAGAATAAGTTTTGCATAGTAGTTTTAACTTATTACCTATTGGTAGTTTAAAACATTAAGCTCTGCTACTTTTGGAACTATATATATATATATATTTTTTTTAAAGGTCAAAATTTACCGGAAATCTCATACTTAATAGATCACCTCCTTACAGTCAAAATGAGTCAAAAAAAAAATAAAAATCTGTACTCTCTTGTAGTCCGTCCGCTTCCCTACATTCCTATAGCCCATTTTATATGCGCCTGGTTGCAGCCGTGCGACGTAGATCAATTTCTGTGACCAAAGGTAAGATATTCGGTTCAAGGAATTGTGACTGAAATTAAAGAAGGTGAATCTTAAATTTAAATTTTCGGCGCTTAAAACAAATGCGGAAAAATGGAATTTTGGACACATTATAATTCAGTATTCGTTAGACGCCAAAGTGTAAACTTACATTTTTTTCAATCACTATAATAATGTCGAATTTTGTGCCTAAAAAATATGTTTTGCGGGGAAGTCAGATAACCTTCTTTCATTTGAAGAAAACGGCTCCTGAAAGTTATCGCTTGTTGGTCGAAGCTTACAGTCGATATGCACCAACTCATAATCTTGTGAACGATGATTTCGACACAGAAGACAAGCAGAGGCCTAGTCAGCCAAGAAAGTTTGAAGATGAGCAATTGGAAGCATTACTCCACGAAGATCGTTGGCAAACGCAAGAAGATATTGCATTATCATTGAGAGTCACACAACAAGCCATTTCCCTACGTTTAAAAGCATTTGGGATTCATTCAAAAGCAAGGAAATTGGGGTCCCATATGAATTGAAGCTGAGAGACGTTGAAAGGCGATTTTGGGTGTCGGAAATGCTGCTTGAACGCTACAAAAAGAAATAATTTTTGCATCGTGTTGTTATTGGTAATGAAAAATGTACACATTACCCCAAGCGCAGAAAGTCATATGCAATTGTGCAATTGTAGGCGTTGTGGTGTAATGGTTAGCGCGTTGGACTGTTACACAGATTGTCGCGGGTTCGATTCCCGGTGACGACAACATCAATTTAGAAAAATAACATGTATGAGTTTTCTATCACTTATATGCATCGCTACGCCCACCTTCCCATATCACTTAACCCCACCGAAGTAAAATAATGAATCAGGGCTATGAAACAAAAAGCTTTAATAAATTCGCCAACTCTACATCAGGAGGCGAGTAACAAGTGTTCTAAGACTTATCTACTCGCGCAATTACAGTGTTACCATCTTTGAAGCCCTCCATTTTTCAACACCTTTCATCTCTCCACTATCCCCTTTCCAAAAGCAACACATTAATTAATCTCTTAAAAAAAAAAAAAAAAAAAAACACGCCGAAGCCGAATATCCATGGCGCCAAGGTAATGCTCTGTATTTGGTGGGATCAGCAGGGTGGTTTGTATTATGAGCTATTGAAATCGGGTCAGACGATCACAGGGGACCTGTACCGAACACAATTGATTCGTTTGAAGAGAGCAATCAACTAAAAATATCCAGAGTATTCGACCAGACACGAGGCCATATTCTTCCATCATGACAACGCTCGGCCACATGTTGCAAAACATGTCAAAAACTATTTGTAAAACAGTGAATTTGAAGTTTTGGCTCACCCGCCTCATAGCCCAGACCACCTTGCCCCTTCTGACTACCAATTGTTTCGATCGATGCAGAACGCCCTTACCGGAATACGCTTCACTTCAGAACAGGGTATAGGAAATTGGCTTGATTCATTCTTACCTCAAAACCGGAGCAGTTCTTTTGGCGCGGAGTCCATATGCTACCAGAAATATGAAAAAAAGTAGGTGAGTAACGATGTACAATACTATGAGTAATGTACAATACTTTGAATAATGTATCAATTCATTTAGTTATTATAATAAATGCAATATATATCATATTTCTGAGTAATTTAATTTTTTGTGGATGCAGGTCAGATTTCTAAATAACTTAAAGTTTAAATGTTAAACATTAGTAGCCGCAGCATAACTTACGTAGTTTAAATGCATGGAAATTGAAATTAAATTTAAAACAAATGGAAATAACAGTTAAATTTAAAAAAAAAAACATGTACGCAGTTATATGTTGCATGTAAATTTAGCTACATGTTGCATGTTAATTTAGTGCCGGTATGTTCTCCTTTTAAATAGTGTCACTGTTCACTATTTAAAAGGCACTATTTAAAAGGTTAGTTATAAAGTTCTCGATGATATATATTTTCAACAGACAGATGAAAACGATTTGATGTTACACATAATGAAAAATCCATTCTTTAATTTATGCAACGAACAAGAATCAAAATTCATAAGATAAAAATCAAAAATTTTTCAATTATGTTAAGAAATCGTAACAGTAAATGTTCTAAAGACAATAAAAAGTTTTACTTACGCAGTCAAGATTGGCTAACAAATGAACTTATTTTTAAGAAGCCATCGATAACTGGAAAAGTGGGTCGACCAGCGAAATCAAATGAAAATTATAGTTAAAGATCACAAAGACGCAAGCTGGAAAATATCAATAAAGAACTTTATCATCATAGCACAAAGGATTCTTTCCTGCATCAAATTCAATCAGCACAAAATAAAAAAAAAGTAAAATTGCTATAATTGAAAAACGCAGTGGAAGCGAATCTGAGACGCATAAAGAAGATTTTAAATAGATGAAAAGAAATTTACTCCAGAAGAAGAATTTGCACACACACAGAAAATTCTAGCTTTTTGCCAACTGAAATTCGGTTATTACGACTCAAATTCAATTATTACGAATTTCAAACCGTTGGCAAAACTTAACATAAGTTTTCACAACAAAGTTCGGTTAATTCAACAAAATTTTAGTTGCAACACCCAAAATATTCAGAAATCTAATCGTTGTACTAACTTGTTACCATTAATATACACTTTTGAATTCGGTTCGCACTTTATTTGTCTGTGTACACTATTTTTGGATTAAAAACTGACTAAAAAATCCGTGCACAGGATTGCATAAGCAAACCAATGAAAAAACTGTGTGAAATTTACAGCATATCGAGATTTAGTTTCTGTCAAACGAGAGTGCTTACCTTCACAAACTGCGATTAGTGTACCTTGAAGTTCAGCAGAAATAAAATTGCAGGATCTTCTTGAAAACACTGCAGAACGATCATTAAATACACTAGATGCTGACTATTTAAAAACACTTAAAAATTGCAGCATCACTTTAATTTCTAAATGGGGATGTGATAGATCATCTGGCCAGAAACAATACAAGCAATGTAATGCAAAAATGCTTATTTATCCGTGTTAGCTTTCGTTTCATTACGTTTAAGAAAAACTTATATTGGTTTAGAGCCGTCATCTAGTAGATCTACAGAAATGGATGTATGGAAAAATTAAATTCCCTCCTCAACAAATTATTGCAGACCAATGAAGTTTGCTTACAAAAAGGAAACTAAAGATGTTATAACTGAAGAAATTCGAAAAACTAAAGATCATATTGCATCCAAATTAATTTTAAATGATCGATGGAAAAGTTGCACAAGCTTTACGCTAAACAAAGTCTTTGTCAAGCTGCATCAGATGCCAAAATACATCAATTCAATTAAGCCAACCACTATCACGAGATACTTTCAATGACGCATACGAAACAAGAATGTCTCCTCTTCATGCCAGAATTCGTTGTATGGAGCATATTCTTGATTTGAGTTATGATTTGGAATTTAGCCTGTTATGCGAAACAATGAGAAAAAAAGAGAATGTAGGAAAAAGGCAGCAAAAAAAAAACAAATTAAAGACAAAATATCATCAGCTAGGCCTTATAATTGACCAACCGAAACAAGCAGAAAGAAATACAAATGATAGAAACACTGCAAGGCGATCCAGATCCAGAAACTGCGGCATCTATCATAGGACTACATTATTAATAAGACGACTCCAAACCATATTGGAAGTTATGGAATATAGCAGATATATAATTGCAAAAGAAATTGGTGCGTATGACAATGAAACTGCGATTCTTTCTAATGAAAAATACTCTTGAAGACATATGCCAACCACAAGTTCATAAAATGGGCAACACATAATTCATTACAATATGCTAAAAATTGGAGAACTATCTGATGAAGCTCAAGAAAAAAGTAACAAATACAATACAAGACAAATGTTCAGATGTTGAACTAACGAAGATCTTATCACTATTTTGTTGTGCACATCAGACCCATATATGTCCTGTATTCAACAAAAATGGAAATCAACACCAATCGAATTAAATTAAAAAGCTAAAGAACTTCTGGAAAATGAAAATCAAAAGTATTTAGAAGAAATTTTTACTGATATTGTTTAATTTATAGTAGTTTATAGATTCTAATTTGTTTCCGATTTAGGTAAATATTTGTATTAATAAACAGAATTTAAAGATATATTTTAAAACAATAATAAATTAGTTTAAAATTTATCGATGTTCTGTTCCGATATATCCAAGAATACTATTTGAACATTGTTAGGAGTTTCAAAATGTAATTTTTCAGTTTTATCCTTATAACTACTCGCATTGTTCCAAAAAAGCCAACCTTTGGCGCCTATGAATATTGGGACAAAAAAATTTACATGGGCCATTTTCTGACAAAATTTAAATACGAGAATAATAAATAAGTATCAGTTGTAAAATACAACAGAAAAAAAAATAAGATATTATAAAAAAAATACTTCTTTGACATGTTAAAACATTCAGCTTTAACACTGGAACTCAATAAGAAATGAAAATGCAATTTTAACACCCCATATCTTTTGTTCTGTCAGTCGATTTTGATGCGCACATTGAAGGCCAAAGTCTTACCTATCGAGCAAAACATTTGCATAAAAAATACCAATTCAGTCCAAAGTTATGGAATTTTAGCCGCCTTCTCGTGAAATTAACCACTGTGCGGCTGATATATATTTTTATTTTTAAAGTATGTATGTTATCTACTTTTCGAGCTGTGCAAGTCAAAATTATGTTATAATTGTGTTTCATTAAAAGTGTGTAGTTTTTTCAAAAATCAAGAAATCTTAAAGTATTGAAATTTAAAGAGCGACGATTCTGAAAGTAGATGGACTATTTCAAAGATTCACATAGCACACGAAAGCTGCAATTTCCCACTTTACGATCTGTGACTAAAAAACATATTTTTTCGAAAAGGCATTCACAATGCAAATGCAATTTTTTAATGCATTATGCACTTTCTGAGTTGATAAGAAAATATGAAACTATTTTTAAACACCCACATTTTTTTATTTTCTTTAATAATGAACATGGACTGGAAGTTCATACAAATGCAGGTCCTTTTTCATAAGTCAGAGAACAGGAACAGGATCAAAAAGTTTTAGATGTTTTAGTGTATATTTTTGCATATTTTCCTATATATAAATATTTTTGCATATTTCGTTTTAAATGCATACTTTTATTGCATATTTTACCTTTTTGTTTGCATGTTTTTATAGAATTTTACTTAGTTTTTCGTAAATAATCACTTTTAGTATTGTTTTATATTTGACTAACAAGCAAATATAGCAAAGATGATTAAAGCTCTTTGATGTATTTTCTTAAGTTTATTTTCTAACTAAGAGACACAGGATTAAGTAGTTTTTTAAATGCGTATTTTTCAATAAAAATAACTAATATTTTGCATTAATTGTGTTAAACATATATAAACCAATACAAATTAACCTTAGAATTTTAATTAAAAAATCTTAAAAATATGCAAATAATTTATAGAAAAAAATTTAAGAGCCAATTTTTTTTGTTTTTAGTGCATATTTGCAGATTTTTCATGCATATTATAGGCACTTAAAACACTGTTTCTAGTGCATGAAGTTCCTGTCCCTGATAATGGCATTAAAAACAGATTTCGATATATCCTTGGATTGTTTTTTCAGATTCGGCACCATGAATGAGGACAAACATTTTAAAATAGATTTATAAAAAAAAATATTATGGATTTCATTTCATGCCTCACAAAAAAATGTTTTTTGGAAAAATAAAAAATTGTTAGTTTTCAAATAGTTTTGATTTTATAATTAGCGTTACCAGATCCGGCAGTTTATACACTAAGGCAGACAAAAAGTTTCTCATAGATGTTATTTTACAATAAAAAATAGTAACATATCATTACTAAACACCTTACAATATGCTTATTAGTATGGAAAAAAAAGATTGAGTTATTATGAAGACAAAATTTTGTATTTTAAAATAAAGCAGATGTAAGGATATATTTCCAATATGTTTCAGGGCTACACTCATAGAAATTTGTTCATAGTATTAATGAATTCTTTCATTAATGAAATACATTTTTTCATAAAAAGTCCCCAAAGAAATGTTTCATTGAATTAATGATGCATGTTTCATTAAATAAATTTCATAAAATGAAAATTTCATAAAGTGTATGAAATTTTTTTCATTAGTTCCAACATAAAGGTTATGAAAGTTTCTTCTGTTTAATGAATAAAATTCATAGCTTGTATAAAGTATTTTCATTGCTATTTATTTACTAATACAACTGTAAAAAATATTACTTGAGCCAGAGTAAACGCTAAAAATAGTTTATAGAACATTTTTGGTTTTCAAAGTTTAGTAACGTCATGATGCTCGTTAGGAAAAAACCCTAACCACGTGCTTGATTACTAGGAAGTCAGAACTGGAGCAAAATTGATGATTAATAGGTTTTTTGTTAAAGTTCTGACTATTACGGAGGCTCTAGCTTTTCAAAAACTTCGGGTTCTGATGAGATCTTTAGCCAGATCGAAATACTAGTGTCAACCTAGCTAATATGTTTGACTTGCTTTATTTTTGTAAATTTACATAGGTTGAAAGCTCGTTATAAATTGAAAATAACATAAAAAAAATCTCGATGTATATATAGAAACAAAAAACTAATATAACTGCAAAAATTTTAAATTTTAAAACTTTTTAAAGGGTTTGCGATATTAGCCAAAAACTATGTTTTTATTTTATTTTAGAAATGTTGAGGTTAAGAAGAATAAACGTTTTTTCTCTAAAAATTAAAAGTACTTTTAATTTTTAAATCAGACTAGACTAGTTTCTGCCTTTTTATGGACAGACTCATCAGTGATTTTCCATTTAAATTGTATTATTATTTGTGTCTTATAATTGTCAGATTGTCTGTATATGATAAGCTTTTCAACAACCTGCGGCTGTTAGAAAAGCACTTATGTCGACTTTTTAAGAATTATATAGTCGTTTTACATCTGTATACGGTAAATTTTATGGAATAGCCTCAGATTAATGTTTTATAAAGTTTTAATTAATTCTGATTAACAAAAAATAAATGTCATTTGTAATGTGAGGCGTTAAGCTTCGGCGATTATTTTTTTTTTAATCCAAAATGTACTAAATACACTGATAGAAATTTGATTGTACTATTAATGAATTCCTTCATTAATACAATGCATTTTTTTCCTTAAAAAGACCCCAAAGAAATGTTTTATTGAATCAATGAAATATGGTTCATTAAAACAATTTTAATGAATGGTTTCACTGACCCAATGAAAATTTTATCAAGCATATGAAATTTTGTCATAATAGCATAAACGTTATAAAAGTTGAATGTGCTTAAGGAATAAAATTCATAGTTTTTATGAAATATTTTCATTACTTTTTATAACGAAAACTTTCCTCTATAACACACTTTTTAAAGAGGTTGAGATATTAAACAAAAAAATTTGTCTTCCAATTAAAAATAAAAATCTCTTAACTTTTTACAAGAAAAATAAAATAAGAAAATGTTTTGAGAAATTTGTAGTCAAGGCTTCATACGCTAAATTTTATGAGATCGCCTCAAATCAATTTCTTTCAAAGTTTTAGTTAATTCTGCTTAACAAAAAAAGAAAATATGTCATTTATAAAGTTAGGCTTTTAACATTATTTTTAATCCAAAATGTACTAATTATATAGAAAAGTAAAACAAAATTATACTAAACTATTTTTTTTTTTTTTGCATATTATAGATTCAAATTTTACTGAAAAAAATTCAAATATTTTTCATTGTTTTAATGAATTTTTTTTTTTATGAAATTATAAAATAATAATAAAATTTTGAAAATTTGAAAAAATTAACAATACTAATGAATTTTCATGCAGTTAATGAAATTTTTCTTTAAATCAATGAATCCATTTTAATGAAATCGATTTATTAATACGATGAATATCATGTACTACCATTACTGACTTTTTTTGTACTTCCCAAACAGCGACTTAACTCATTATTAGTTGATTTTCTTACCACATTACTATAGTTTGCGATGTTTCAAAAGTAATAGCTACTCATTACTCTAACGCTTACAAAAATGTACAAAATAATGGGTAACGATAACGATCACTCGTAGAAAAAAAAAAACCAAAATAATAGGCACTGATTAAGTTTGTTTTATGGCAAACAAAAGTAATACTGCTAGTAAATAATCTTGTAATTAACTGAAGCCCTGTCTTTTGTGTTGTCCATAAACATTAATTTTGTTTTTGTTTGAATGCACTTTGACCCATCAATTTTTGCATCAATTATTGTGAAGTACCTACTTCTGTTGTAAAACAAAAACTGCAAACTTTTCAACGTCAAAAAAAAAACATGTTGCAAATTCAGCAGCAGCTGCTGTAGTCATTTAGTATAAGTTGCAGCTTTTTTTTTAAGAAAAACTTTTTTTCTGTTTGGTTCATAAGTTGGTTCTGTTTGGTTCATAAGTTGTATATTTCGTTGTGGTTTTAAAATAAACTTTATGTTTATTGTTTCCGTAACGAATACTGAGAAATTATAATAAATTATATTCATTTTCAAACAATAGAAATAGTCCTTTTTTAATATTCTTAATTCTTAATATACGAAACATTGCATTTATAGTATTTGTTTCTTTAGTATTAGCGTTTGCTTCAGTACTTACAATAGCATTAAAAATTTCCACCGGAATCATCATTACCGTTATTAAAAACATTTTATAATTTCTTTCCGTCCATTCTCTACATTATTCCTTGGGTATTTAAGGAGTGCGATTGAAAAGTTCACCACACACACATTATAACTCATAATTTTTTTTGTGGTAAACAGTAAACTTTTTGATCTAACTTTCTCTCTTCTATCCCCTTTAAACAGGAAGCAACATTTTAATTAATAACATGGATGGTTACCGATTTAATGCTGGTATCGGTGAGGGTAAAGCTTTTTCTTTTATTTCGGTAAAGGTGTTTTGGTGGTAACGATATTCGATAACGGTGTTTTAATTTATTTCGGTTTCGGTATTTTAGCAACAACGGAATTTTAATTATTTCGGTGGTGATATTATAAGGATAACGGCTTTTCAGTTATTTCCGTAATGGTATTAAAGGGAGGCAAAATTTCAGTTTATGGGGGACACCCCTGGAAAAAAAAAATGCCACGCCCCCTTAAATGATCCCAGGAGTGCGAAATGGCCATTTTGGCAAAATTTGGGGTGGGGGAAATTTTTTTTTTCCCTTTTTTTTTTGCTTATATTTTGTTAAAATCAAACAAAAATGAGCATTTTGTGCGAAAAGATTACTATAAACTGAAATTTTGCCAAGCTTCTGATTGGTTAATGAAAATTTGTTATACTGGCTTCGCTTAGTAAAGTTTTTCTGCGTGACCGGCCTACGGCCGGGCTTAGGGGTTTTTAACTCCAGTATGTCTTAATTTTAGACGGCGTTGATCTCGAGTGCTCGGCCTCTGGCCGAGCTAAAAAGAAATAAACAAAAAAAAAAGTCCTTCCCCCATTTTATAAAATTAACATATCTTCCTCAAATTCTGGACGATCTGGCAACTACGGGTATTTTTGGAATCGTGAAGACATTTCCTTTCATTTGATACCAATATTGCCTAAGTAGGTGGCATGGGTCGTTTTTCACCCCCGCCCCTATTTAACAAAAATGGCCGTATCGGCTGCAAAAACCGCCCGATCTGGCAACTATGGCTATTTTTGGAATCGTGAAGACATTAGCTTTCATTTGATACCCATATTGTCTACGTAGGTGGGCCGGGTCGTTTTTCGACTGCCACGCCCATAGGGGGCTTGAGCCCCCTTATTCACTATGATTTTCGTACTCCTGGGAACATTCTGAAGGGGATGGCATATTCAGATTTTTTCTCTAGGGGTGTCCCCCATAAACTGAAATTCAGTCTAAAGGGATAACGTTAACCCTTTGACTACCCTTGCAAAGTACAGTGTACATTTAAAAAAAAAAAATATAAAAAAATTGATAATGCAAAAAGACTTTATATTTTTGTTTACATAAGAGTATGTTCATTGTGATATTGGTCATTGGTAAATCAGGTAAATATAGTCGCGGTATTTGTCAACAAAGTCCAATTTTTTTAATCAACATTCATCTCCGGAAAGATGGCCGTTTGGTGTATCTAATATACTAGCAAAGCTAGAAACCCGAAATTTTGCACTTAGCTTTATCTAATGAACAGAAGAAAATCAAAAAACAACATTTTTGGATAACCGAATGTTTTAGTGGTATAAAGTCGCTGAGAAGTTTCAAAAATTCGATTTTTCAAACCATTTATTGGTGGGTATGACCATTTATTCTGGGTTAAATTTAAGGAATTGATTACAATACTACTTGCTTTTTTGACTCTATCGTTGGAATGTGTTTGGTATTGCAGTTTCTAAATTTGGCAATGAGATATGTAAGCAAGTGTGGGCATCACCTTCTTTTTGGAATATGTAATTTTTTCCTCGGATATCTACCACAGGTAGAGGGTGCACATTACAAAGAAGTTTTCAATTTATTTTTGATCAATGGTGATAATTTTTATCTTCGAGCTCATATTAGTTCTCATTTAGTAAGAAAACTAGTTTATATGAATGTTTGATGTTTTGCATGGGATTGTCACTTCTTTCAAACGTGTTCTAATCATGGGAACCTAGAAAATTCCCGAAAAAGATCTTCCAACACATTGCTGAAAGTGGTCAATTAATAAATCTGAAAACAAAACTCTGTAGATTATATGTTAGGACAATATCCTAATAAAGAAATATAGAGTATGGCCTCGAACTTGAATAATTTTTGAAGTTAAATTTTGTTTAATAAAAATGTAACAATTTTTTTAAACAAAAAAATGCTAAAAATAAATAAAATGCAATGATTGCGAGGGGATATAAACTAAGACTTTACTTTGTCTTTTTCAAAAGTTTGTTATAATTATTATTTAAAAAAATAAAAATTATGTTTTTTTGACCTATAATTCCGTTATGAAAATGAATTTATTCAAGTTCAAGGCCATACTCTATATTTCTTTATTAGGATATTGTCCTAACAAATAATCTATAGAGTTTTTTGTTTTCAATTTATTAATTGACTACCTTCAAGAATTTGTTTATAGTTCCATTTCGGGGATTTTCTAGGTCCCCATCATCAGAACAAGTTTAGAAAGCAGTGGCTACCTCATTCACAAACTCCAACACTTATATATCCCATTTGTTAAAACAAATGAGAATTAAGTTGAGAATGAAAATAAAATTTCCACAAACAATTAAAAAATTGAAAACATTGAAAACACGTCAACCATTTTCTTTATAATGTAAGGACCTCAAATAAGAATCTGAAATCGAAATAGATTTATACCCACAAACAAAATGTCGGTAGTGAAAGGGTTAATTTTCCACTTTTATACTTTTTTTGAACTTACGAAATTTAGTGAAATTAATGTGCACACTTACAATACTATGTGGGTAAAGACCACTGCAAGTGTAGTTAAAACCCAATGAAATATCACTTAAAAAAGGACGACTTACATTTCAGTAAACTCAAAATTCAACGAACATTATCATTTGTTTTTTAATTTTCAAAAAATAAACCACAATTCTAGTAAAAATTAGCCAAATATGCAGTAAAAAATAAACAAACTTTTATTTGTTTTATTTTTTTAAATATAAAAAAAAACTACTTTATTAAATGAACGTAAAATCATAATACAGTAATTTGATGTATTTTGTTTTTTTTTTAATGAACTGTATATGTTGTCAAAAATTAATTTTCATCTACAAATGACTGTGTTATTTCACTTAAAAACAAACTCGAACAACTACAAATATTTAGAGTAGAAGTTAACTGAGTGTAATTATAGTTTTGCAACGTAGTGTATTACTTGCTGCATAATAATTAAAAGCACATTTTACCGTAGAGGGATCCATTCTTAATGGAACTTATCTGACTCTTATTTTGTTTTATTAAAAGCATTTTTGATAATTTTAAACAAAATCTAACCATTAAAAGTAAAAATAATGATTTTTTTTCCATTAAATATTTTTATTATGTAAATGCGAAATCTTCAGTATACTATTAAGCCATCTGCAATAAGCTATATCACTAGGAGGGACCTTTGCGTCTGCAGAAACGGTTCGTCCGATGAGAGTTGATCTGAAAAATGATTTAAAATTATTGGAAATAATTTAAAAATAATTTTAGGAAAGAAAATTTTACAATTTTGATGAGAAATTGAGCTTACCCGGACGGAAAGTCCCAGTGTTACAAAAAATCAAGCTTTGGCATACCAATGGCTAACCGAGTAATTAAATTACTTGCAGAACGCTTGCCTAAGACGCTTTACCAGTGCTTCCAAAAAGCGTTGTCCCAGTATTTGTTTTACAATTAAAAAAAAACTGTGGCTGACACCACTATGCCAACGTTGCCAAAAAGTGTTTTCCTAACGATATCCAGTCAGATCTATCGTACAAAAGTCTAACCACAGAGCAATAATTTTATAAAAATGGTGATGCTTTGTTTAAAAAAGTTTGTAGCCAGAAGGTTTAGAGTTCAATCCCTGTCCCAGTCATAATTTTTTTTTTGTGATTTTTTTTATACTTTTTAATATTTTTTATACATAAAATGGTTTTTTTTTGTGTCTGCAATAGCTTTTTTCAGACCAGCTTTTATTTTGTTTTCATAAAGTTGTGTCCAGCAAACGATTTTCCAGGTCTACTATTCGTATACGTTTTAAGCTGTCAGTTATTCTATGTCTTGCTAGCTCAGTGGGCAGAGCTGTCGGCTGCCAATTTGGCGACCGGCGTTCGAATCACGGAGGGATAAACAATTGGGAAAGTACTTGTTACCAGCACTTGCCAGCATAATTTATCTTATGGATTTACCAACTTTTTGACAGCGTTATAAATTTTTTTTCCATGTGTTTTCCGAAACTTTTTGATCAGACGAACCTTTTGTCTAATGATGTTATCATTTTTGGATTGGAAAAGTAATTATTGCCAGCACTTGTGCGAGCTGTTAAAGTGCTTTGCTAGCGGACAAGGTTGGGTAGTTGTCTTAAATCTGCAACAGAATACTAATCTCAACCGTACAAGAAATGTTCTAAATTGCTATTTTAAGGATAAAATATAACTTTTAATTGGATTTCTCAGTTCAGGGGGTCGATTCTGGTTCTGTGAAACTGTGAAATAAAAAAAAACTTTTCATTTTCATTTTCAAATGAACTTTTCATATTATCATTTCACAATTACACAAATTGCGATTCCCGTTCTTTTAATGAAAAAGTGTTTCATTCCATTGTAGCAGTGAAATTTTTGTATCTATGTTAAAAAAAATGTAAAAGTCAAATGGATATATCAAAGCTACGTTTTTTTTGCCACTGGTAGCTTCCAAAGAAGTGTGGGGCAAGATAGTTTATCTGCGTTGTCTCAAACGTCGGTAAGCAGATGTGTGCGTGCGGTTGCTACAGCTATTAATAAAATAGCACATAAATACATCAAATTTCCAAAACGAGATGAGTTCCCGTCGATTAAGTTGAAATTTATGGAGAAGTTTCAATTCCCTGGAGTAATTGGGCTAATAGACGGCACGCACATAAAAATTTCTGCCCCAAAAAATGAAATAGAGCACGTGTACTATTGCCGAAAGGGTGGACATTCAAAAAGTGTTATGATAATTTGCGATGCCGATTATCTTCCCATCTCCATCTACAGCTTCCACGGTGGTTATTTTTATTATACGTTCTTCTAGAGACGAGAGTGCTTTTTGGCGACTTAAACCGTTAATGCCGCTTCTTTGCTCATTTTTTTTTATTTCGCAGTATTTGGCACGAGTGTTGAGCCTAGAATTTATTTAAAAATTACATTATTTAACCCAAATGTGCAAAAAGTATACTTACTTCAAGTCACTCCAATACTTCTTCCATTTTTGTCCATCCTTTTGGGTACCACCAAGAGCGTTAAGGCTCGCCGCTAGATTCTTCCACTTTTCGTCTCTATGCCTAGCACCATCCGCAGTTACAAATCTGTAAAAATGCTTTTTTTTTAGACGATTATTGTTATTAATTTTTAAATTATTACTTATCGTTGGCAATGTCCAAATTTTCCTCTAAATAATTAATTAAAAATTCTTTTTGGTTTCCGCTTGCGCGCTTGCCTCTTAATACTTTCTCCATTTTGTCACCGTTAAAATGAAAGTGTAAAATATTTGACAAATGAAAAGTTTTTGACACTTCTTTGCACTTTTACATAGAACAAGAATCATATTACCGTGAAATTGTGAAAACAGTTTGTTTCATTCCACTTGTTCTTTTCATATGAAAACATTGGAACTTACTTATCATTTTTTCACTAAACGAGAATCAGAAACACTATGAAAATATGAAAAAACTTTTCATTTCACAGTTTCACAGAACCAGAATCGACCCCCAGAACACTTATTTAGAATTTATATACATTTTTCAACCATAGTATGATAAAATGGGGAAGTAGTTTATAAGTAGTTATAATTATTAAAACATTTATTTTCTATGTTCTAAAAATACTTGTAGCAGTATTATATAAGTAATTATGTGACAAAAGACCAAAACAGTATTTACTTTTAACTAATTTTAAGTTTTCAAATACAATTTATATATTTTGCACTTCAGTTTGTCCAATAAAATTCTGTAATTTCTTAATTTTTGGTTGGCATGTAGAAACATATTAAGTCAAATATACAGGATTTGTAGTTTTTTATATCGTACTGTGTATAAAACTACTAAATTTAGTCATGTTTTTAATGTTCAATAATATTTCAAATATTTTTTTCTTCACGAAACACAACAGTAATAAAATTGCACTTTATTTTTGTAGATATGAAATGTAAATAACAAACAAGTTTTAAAGAATTTTTTGTAAACGGTAAGACTTTTATTCACATTTTAAATAAAACTAATTGGTTCCATAAAAAATAGTTATAATAAATAAAACAAAAATGTGAAAAATTAAATTTTCAAAATTTTCCCTAAAGTAAACCTATGATAAAATATATTTTTTTATTTTTTTTATGAATAGTTTTTTCAAAAAAAATTTGGTTTTTTCATTGCAATTTAAAAAGTTAGCATTACATATGGTAAACCATAAAGCAGATTTAAATGATATTTATTTTGTAATTTGTAATTTTTGCTCTGATTCCATTTGTAAGCAAATAACGATAATTCGTTTAAATATTATGTAGTCATGATTTGTGTAGACACAATTACTTCATAAGTAGAAAACGTCAGTATCTAACACAAAAAAAGAAGTTACAAGTGAAAATGTTTGTCGAGTTTTTCGATCTCACTCCTTTTGGAAAAAAAGACAAAAAAACTCTTATTGTCGAGGTTTTTGTTGTTATTTTGATTTATTTTTCCTATGTTTTCAAAGAACTTTGATAAAATGAAATAAAACTGAAAATTATATATAATTGCAAACCTGTATAAAACGGCATTTGGTAGTAAAAATAATAAAAGTATAAGAATAATAAGGAAAATTAATTAAACTAAAATTATTTGAAATGAAGTGGAAAATAGATGTTTTACAAATTTTATTACCCGTGTGAAAAAAATTAGATATGATTAGGTCTAACTAGACGTGATTGAATCTGATGAGATCTGCTGCCTGATTAGATCATATATGATAATATACATATCATATTTGTGATTTAATTGACACCCAGATCTAGTCAGCTCTAATTCCAGATCTTCATTTATCTGAAGGGATATTGTATAATTATCGTGACCAGATATGAGCAGATCTGGCCATATTGAATCATATGTGGTGCCAGATATGTTCATATCTTTTTAGTTAATTTTTAAAAAATATTGAAACTTTAGGAAACCTTCAAAAATTATACATAATTGTTTATATGTGCTATAATAATTTGTTCTTGGAATATAAAAATATGCAATTTTTTGCAAAATAAAAAAGAAGGTAATATAAAAACACATATTATAAACAAATTTTAGTTAACAATGATAGTTTTTTTTTTTTTTTATCCATTTCGTACATAGTCAAATGCAATAAAACAAAATGATCTTACGTGTAAATCTTTGTTCGTACATGATCACACGAAACAGACGCTGACGTCGCACTGTGGTCAATATTTTGAGATAGCGGCCAAAACTCCTTTTGGTTTTTGTTCTCCGATTTTAAAGTTATTAGACTCATATGAAAGTAGACAGTAGTAAACCTCGGGAGCCAAAAAATTAGAACTCTATCTCAACTATTTCACTGAGAACGTGGTAGTCCAAAATGGGCTTTTTCAGAATTTAGTAAATTTATGATATTTTTAGTTAATTTTTAAAGTTTAAATGATCATAACTTTTTTGAATTTTGTGTTATAACTTGACTTATTTCCTATTACTGGTAAAAAAATTGAAGCTCTACTGTTTTCAGAACAATTTAAATATTTTTTTTAAAAAAGGTAAAATTTCTCGGAAATTTCCTACTTCATAGAGCACAACTCCTGTGAGTCAAGCTGAGTCAAAACACAAATTTACTATTTTGTAGTCCTAACTCTCCCCTACATTCCTATATATACATGTCCATGCATCGGGACTGCACTTTTTGAGCTACAGCAATTTTTCTGACACAAGGTAAGATATTCGGTACAAATGCTTTTTTGAGAAGTTATTTGTATGTGAAAGTGGCTATTATGCATATATTTTGATGAAATTTTGTACAAGAGCTCTTATTGACCCAAAAAATAATTCTGTTGAAATTAGGAGAAGTTGGCCCATATTTGGACCTAGTCCACATAGAAGGGTGTATCAAAATTTTGACAAAAATGTCAATAGAACTCTCAAATTATGTGGTATCTGGCAATTCATTTGGAAAAGGTAAAAAATGATTTTATTGCCATCTAATATTACACAACTTAAATACCTGAAAATTGCAAATAAATTTAAAACCAATGGAAATAACTGGTAAAACCAAGTACCTGTTATATTATGTTTCAAAGAGGTAAAAAAAGATCATGTTGAAACTTCGAGCAATAGTATATTAATCCATGCATTCATTTTTTTTCTTCATTATTGTTTAAACAATGGCTAAATTCAGTTATAGTGTTCTATCTGATATATATTTTGAACGGAAAGATGAAAACGACATTATTTTACATATAATGAATAATCCATTCTTCAAAATATGCGACAAACAAGAAATTAAAATTCATAACTTAAAAATAAAAAACTTTTTAATACTTTAAGAAAACGGTACAATCAATGTTCCAGAAACAAGAAATTGTTTTACTCACGCATCCAAGAATGGATAAGAAATAAACTTATTTTTAAAAAGCCATCAGTAACTACCACGGAAACTGGAAAAGGTGGTCGACCAGCAAAGCCAATTGATAATTGTAGTGAAAGATCACGAAGACGCAAGCTTAAACATATCAATGAAGAAGTTTCTTGTAGCATCATAAAGGATTCATTTCTGCATCAAATTCAACCATCGAAAACTAAAAAGAGTAAAATTGCTATCATTGAAAAAATATTGGATTTTAGAAAGTATGCCGACACCAATTGAAGAAAATAAATTTACTCCAGAAGAAGCATTTGCACTATTTTTGGATTTGAAAATGACTAAAAACCAATATACAGAATTGCGGAAGCGAACCAATGAAAAAAATTGTGGAATTTTTCCATCATATCGAGATATAGTTTCTGCCAAAAAAGATTGCTTACCTTCACCAACTGCTATTAGTGTAACTTCAAGTTCAGCAGAAATAAAATTGTAGGATCTTCTTGAACACACTACAGAACGATTATTAAAGACATTTGATGCTGACTATTTAAAGAAGTTTAAAAATTGCAGCATGACTTTAATTTCTAAATGGGGATGTGATGGGTCCTCTGGCCAGAAACAATACAAAAACAATGTAATGCGGAAAATTCATCAGATGCCAATTTATTCATGATTTCTTTCGTTCCATTACGTTTAACAAAAACTTATATTGGTTCAGAGCCGTCAACTAGTAGAGCTGCAAAGATAGATGTATGGAAGAATGAAATTCCCTCGTCAACAAAATTTTGTAGACCAATAAAGTTTGCTTACAAAAAAGAAACTAAAGATGGCATAACTGAAGAAGTTGGCAAAATAAGAGATGAAATTAAAGAACTTCAACCAGTGATATTTGAATTAATGACCAATGCATCGAAGTTAACTTTAAAATGTCACTTACAATGATCGATGGAAAAGTTGCAGAAGCTTTAACCGAAACAAAGTCTTCGTCAAGCTGCACCATATGCCAAAAAACATCAAGTCAATTGAGCCAACCACCAACACAAGACGATAGTTTTAATGAAGCATATGAATTTGGAATGTCACCTCTTCATGCTAGAACTCGTTTTATGGAGCATATTCTTAAATTGGGATACGATTTGGAATTTGGCCCGTTAGGCGAAACAGTGAGAAACAACAAAGAAAATTTGGAAAAAAGAAAGCAAAAAAAAAAAGATATTCAAGAAAAATACCGTGAGATAGGCCTTATAATTGACTAGCCAAAGCAAGGAGAAGGAAATTCTAATGATGGAAACACAGCAAGGAGATTTTTTTCCGATCCAGAAACTGCAGCTTCTCTAACTGGAGTAGATTATGATTTAATACGACGATTCCAAATCATATTAGAAGTTATAGCATGTAGCAAAAAGATAGATGCAAAAAAATTTGGTCAGTATGCTAATGAGACAGCAACCCTTTATAACCAAAAATATTCTTGGAGACATATGCCAACCACAGTTCACAAAATTTTGTTCCATGGGGAACAAACAATTCAGCACAATTGGAGATCTCTCAGAAGAAGCGCAAGAAAAAGGAACAAAGACTACAGATTCTTTCGCGAGCACAATACAAGAAAAATTTCCAGATATTGTAGTAATGAAGATCTTATTAATATTTTGTTGTGCACATCAGACCCATATACATATATCCAGTATTCGACAAAAATGGAAATCAACCTCATTAGAGTTAGATGAGAAGCTAAACAACTACTGCAAAATGAAAATCAAAGCTATTTGGAAGACATTTTTACTAATATTGTTTAATTAATACTAGTTTAAAGATTATAATTTGTTTCTAATTTTAGTATAAATTTTTATTAATACATTTAAATAAAATATATGTGCACTTTAAATCAATAGTAAAAGTTTACTTCAAATTTTATCGATGTTGTGTTCTGTATATAATATATCCAAATGGTATTGATATTGTTGGGAATTTCATTGTTATTTTTCAGTTTAATCCTCACAAGAATTAGCTTTCTTCCAAAAAAACCAACCTTTGGCCCCTGTGAATATTGAGACTAAATAAATGTCAGGGGCCAAATGTTGGCATTTTCTGACCAAAATTAAGTTTAGGAATAATAAATAAGTATTGGTTGTAAAATACGATTGAAGAAAATAAGAAAATATAAAAAAAATACCTATTTAAAATGTCAAAATATTCAACTTTTACATGGAAACTCAACAAAAAATTAAAATGCATTTTTAACTCCACATTACTTACGTTCCTATCAGTCGATTTTTACGTTTGAACACGCAAATTGAAGCTTAAAGTCCCTCCTATTGAACAAAACAAATTGCGTAAAAAACTACCAATCCGGTCAAAAGTTATAGAGTTTTGACCGCTATCTCGCGAAATTGACCACTGTGCGTCGCACTGTGTCACGAGGGTGGCCAAAAATGGTTAAAGTCAATGGTAGAATTTGAACGTTTTTTTTTATATATTTTTTTTTAACACTCTGGTTAGATGATATGTAAAATATCATCTTAAAATGTTTACAAATTGTAAAGTTATAGTGGTTCAAAGTTAAGATTTGTTTACAGCATACGAAATTTATGGAAAAATCCCAAATTTAATGTTCATTTATAATACTAAGAATTTAAGTATTTGAATATAACGGCTACCAAAATTTGTAACAGGGTTGTAAGTGATGCTTCTAGTTATAATTACAACACTGTGTTTGTTTACAAATATTGATCATATGTCAGATACCGTTAGAAAAAAATAGTGGTGAGGCATTGTCAAGATTTTTCAGCAACCGTGAACTTTCGTAGAGAATTTAAAAGAAAGTAGAAATAACACTTTTCCTGTTTTTTTGTATTTTTTAGCTGCAAGTATGTATTTTAATATATTTAAAGTTCAGCTGCCCGATATTGTCCGAATTCTTTTTGTGATTGTTTTTTAGTGTCAACCTCGTTGCGGATTCGTACTATTTTTCAACTGTGGCTAGAGATAAACCAAAACAGACCTTGCGATGTTATGCGTTATGTTAAAGATTTTGTAGAAAATCATTTTAAACGAGTATTATTAGAAAGGGAACAACAGAAAATAAGGCTTACTCTTTTAAAATTTTCTAACAATTGGTCTAAATATCATCGCATGAGAGATAGATTTGAAACTGAGTTGAGTGACTGGCTAGATAGCGAATTATTTGGTGAATTCATTTGTAATGTAAGTTTCCGTATAAAGTTTTGGTTTTGCAATAAAACTAAATTGTGTTATACTATATTAGGAAGCAAATACAAGTGGTAGAGGCCGACCGAATGTTTCCTACGAGGAGGGTTCAATGAGAACAAAAAGGAGGCGAGTGGAAGAACTTGTCGCTTCTACTTCATCTGAAGCTCTTAAAAAAGCCGCAGAAAGGGTAACAGGTTCAAATACTAATAAGAAAATTTCTGTTGAAAGTGCTCTAGCATTATACATTGATATGGATTTATCTATGAGGCAGTACAATATGATGAGAAAAGTAGTAAATACTCTTCACGAAGATTGCTTTCCGTCATACTATATGATTGCAGATGCTAAAAAAAAGATTTTGCCTGATGACATTCAAGTAACAGACACTTCTGCAGAGGTTCCCTTACAAAAAATTTTAGACAAAACTGTGTAAGAAGCATTTTAGATGTTCATGATATTGATACCGAAAATGATATAGTTTTGGAATGCAAGTAGGGATTTGACGGCAGTAGTGGTCATAGTGTATACAAACAAAAATTTGAAAATGAGGAAGCTAGTGATGAATTTATGTTTGTTACTTCTTTCGTTCCTTTACGCTTGTTGGATTGGGCAGATGATCAAGTAGTTTGGGAAAATGATAAACACTCATCTTGGAGGTTATGTAGACCACTTAAAATTATTTTTACAAAGGAGAATCCAAATGTAATACAATCAGTAAGGGATAGCATAAATTCAGAAATTGAAGGTCTAGATACATATAAATACATTTCAAAAAACAAAAATCTAAACGTTCATTATAAAATGCAGTTGACGATGATAGATGGTGCAGTTTTAAATGTATTAAGTGGAAACAGTAGTAGTTCAACTTGTGCTTTATGTCGAGCTAAGCCATCTGAAATGAACAGCTTTTCGGTTTTCGAAAGGCCTGTGAATGAGCAGTGCTATCAGTATGGATTGTCGACATTACATGCATGGATCAAATGTTTTGAATGCATTTTGCATATTTCTTACAAACAGCATATAAAGAAATGGAAAGTGGTAGGAAAAGAAAATAAAGATCAGGTTGCTGAGCAAAAGAGAAATATTCAAGCCAAATTTAAGTGTGAAATGGGTCTTATAGTTGATAAGGTTAAGACGGGGTATGGCACCACGAATGATGGCAATACTGCAAGGCGCTTCTTTTCTAATGTGGAACTTTCAGCTCAGATTACTAATGTAGATGTAAGGTTAATAAATTTTTCCATTATTTTAAGAACACTTTCAAATGGTCATTATATAAATATATCAAGTTTTGAAAAGCTTTTAAAAGATACTGCACTTTTATACTTCGAATTATATTCTTGGTACTATATGCCTTCAACTGTGCACAAAATTTTAGTTCATGGTATAGATTTTATTAAATATTCTACCATTCCCATTGGAATGTTATCAGAAGAAGCAATAGAATCAAGTCACAAAATTATAAGAAATGCAAGATTAAGACATACGAGAAAAATAAGTAGGATTGCCTCCATGAGAGACCTCATAAATTATCTTATTTTGCAGTCAGAGCCATCAATTTCGATGCATAGTCAGAAAATACTTTTAAGAAAAAGTGATTTAAATGATCTGAAAGGGTATTTAGTTGAAAAGAAAAGATTTAACGACATAAAAACAGCGAATGAATCATTGGTAGAATCTGAAAGTGATTACAGTGATAATTGTTAATATACTTTGATTGCCTATAATACTTATATATATTTTATGTATGTATGTTAAATATGTTATGTTAAATAAATAAAATTTATGTTTCTAAATTTGTTTTTACTGAGCGGCAAGGACTTACGTACTAAATTTACTTTTGTAAAATTTTGCTCTTATCTGATCACTTATTTACAAATTATAATAATTTTTTTATTTGGGTTGTATGGGAGGTGGGCGTGGCGCTTGTCCGATTTTTTTGAAAATTGGAAATATGTTTAAATATTAATAAATATATTCACATGCAAACTGTCGCTCTTATCTGATTACTAATTTCCAAGTTTTAACAATTTTTAAATTTAGGTTGTGGAGGTGGGCGTGGCGCTTGTCCGATTTTTTTGAAAATTGGAAATATGTTAAAATATTAATAAATATATCACATGCAAACTGTCGCTCTTATCTGATTACTAATTTCCAAGTTTTAACAATTTTTAAATTTAGGTTGTAAAAACATTCATGCCAAATTTCACCTCCCTACTCTAGCTGCTTCTATTTTTGGCCACCCGTTGTATGAAATCGCGACACAGTGCGTCGGTTGCTCGGTGGTTTAATCACTTTAACAAAAGACTACGCAAACTTTTGAGATGAACCTGGCAGCCACAGCGAAATTTCAAAAAAAAGTAAAACATATAAAAAATGTTGGTTTGTTTCACCCCGCCTTTATTATCCACTTCTTTGATCCAAGATTTTGAAAAAAAACATATTGAAGTTCAAATAAGCATTTTTTAATCCTTTAACTAGAAAATTTTAAAAATGATTGAACCTCACCAAATCTATAATTAGATTTAATAATTTTCCCCACTTTTTAGATATAACAAGATCTGATCATATATGTTATGAAATCTGTTTAGATCTTGTAAAATAAATCTTACTAGATCTGGTCACATCAGATATTTTTTACACGGGTAGTCTATGTTATACATAATAAAGAATATTCTGTTTTGTTAAATAGTATTTAATATTTTTTTAATGAATTTTTATAAATACAGCCAGCGACAGAAAAAAAGGATACAAAATAAAAAATTATTTTTGCTCCTTTCTCGTTATTATTTGAATTTTGCTAATATTTTATGATTATACTATATTGATGTAAGAATCAATCATAAATAAATTTTATATGATGATTAAATTTTATATTGTTATCCGTGGATTTTTAAAAAACTTTGTCTGTAAAACGGAAAAACCAAAGCTCTATGCAACTTTCCTGTTTGTGTTAAAGAAACAAAAAAAAAAGGAAACACAATTGAGTCTGTTGAAATTATACTCCTTGATAAAACTGCCCAGGCAGAAAAATGAAATCGTGGCAGTGTTGACAGAGCGTAAGGGACGGTAGGTTATCCGCTGGCAGAACGTGGGATTAACGATCTTGACAGCATTGTCCTGTTAACCGATTGATAACAGTGGTCAACCGTTGGTAAAGCAAATTTGACACCGTAGACATAACGTTGGTAATTAAAATTTAATTTTGAGAAATATTTAAATATTTGGTAAAAACAATATTGGCAAAGACTTTGGCGGGTGGTACTGGCAAAACACATGTTTTGCAATCAAAATAGTGTTACACAGAGAGAATTTTTGGGACGATTTTTATAGAAATTTTTTCACTAAACTGTTGAAGTTTTCTTCACAATGTAAAAGAAAAATTTCTTAAACTTTATGAAAAAGCTTTATAGTTTTAATGACACTGTTTTAATCAAATTTTTCGTTATATTTTATGAAAAACTGCATTAATTTAATTAAAAGTTTCCAGTGACATGTCATAGATCTATTGCAAAAATTCATAAATATCATGCAACGAATTCTCTTAGTATAGTGCAATATTAGTTGTACCTTTGGTAATGTTTAGCACGGTGAGTTTTACAAAAATAACAGTGGTTTTCCAGTACTTTTTTTTTTGGTGCGGTTGGCAATTTTTGCCTGGGTTGTTTAAATACATTTTTGAAAAGCGTTAGTATAAAGTTGAATATAAATGCAAAAATGCACTTTGCATACTTTTTGAGTCTTAAAGCTAAAATAAATATTTTAGCATGCAGTCAATGCAGTTTGACATTGAAAAAAATATGACAAGATAACAATTACGGCTATAGCAGCAATTTTTCGGAAGCGTCTCGGAAAAAAGAAGAATTGCGGTGCCTCGCATAACTCGGTGCTGGATCATCTGAAATCACAAAGTTCTTTCGTTAGATAATCTCTTCCCAGGTAACCATGGAAGGGTTTTTCGAAATTTAAATTTTTCTGTTTTTGGGAACATAAAAATTGCGTTTTCACTTCAATGAAGCTAATTTTTCGGCTAATTTTTTATTGTAAAATAAAAATTTTAACAAATTTAAACAAAAAACCGCTACAGAGTTAACTCATACACTATGTACAGAAATTGTGTTCAAAATTTCAAAAGAATCGGTGCAGTAGTTTTGCATTTATGAGGGCCACCGACTTTGGAAACGTGAGTTGTGGGAAAACGTTTTAAAGTTTTCAACATTAGAAAAATTGGAATAAAACGTTCATAAGTTAGTTTTATCGGCTTACTTCACACTGAATCATCGATGCCAGGTCCATAAAGGATGTTGCTATCATCCATGATGTCTAAAGCATCGTTTTGCTCCTGTCTTTGACGAATCCTACCTTTGCTAGTCCGTTATTCAGCTCCTTCGGCTTATGCGCATGGATTCAGTTGATCGCTACCATTCATGAGGCGCGGTTGCTCAAAACACTGTATCTTCGTTAGTTTTTCTCCATTTTATCTCAAATTTTCTCACAATATTCTTGAAATGTTCTCCATTCAAAACGTTACCTGCCCTTAAATTTTATTTTCAGTTATTTAGATTTTTGCAATTTATAATGCTAAATTTACAAATAGGAATCCTTTATTGTATACCCACTTAGCTTTTTGAAGATAGGAACTTTTTACAGAATTCGCGAAAAATCTCGCAATAACTTGTAAGAAAACGTGTTTAGATTTTGTTTATTGACCTCTTAAGTGAGTCAGTGACTTTATATTTATTTCGCATGAACAACAAATATAAGTGTATAGTTCCCAGCAATATGATAGTACCTTGAATGTAATGCCTTAACTAATACGCATATATAATTAACGTTTAAACAGCAGTTTGTTAAAAAAAGTCATTCGGAATGAGGAGATATCGCTGAAAATATATGTGGCTTTAACATTATTTCGCATAGTGTACAATTTATAGGTTGTAGTAATTTAAAAGTGTTTAAACAAACTACGTATATATTAAGAAAGCATTATAGACTTTGCGGCACGCATACTTTGGTTTTAAATATGCACTATATTTTTATTTGTTATTGGGGGTCCGAAATTTTTTACATTTTTATTTGTCTTGTTTATAAAATTGTTTAACGTGAAAATACCGAAAAATCTCAAAATAGGTATTTACTTACTTTTAATTTACTATTAAAATATACAACTTTCATTAAGATCTAGATTCTCATGCAGTAAAAGGTTAAAGAAATTGAAATTTTAGAACAGTATTTAAAAAACTGTTTTTTTTTTTTATTTCAGTTTATTTTCAAAAAAGGAAATATTTTACAAAAGATAGAAAGTGCATCAGCGCCACTTGGACATTATTGAGGCGAGTTGTCAAAAAATATTGCATAAGTTTTTATATACAACAAAATTTATACACACAGAGAAAAAGTTAGCTATTTGCCAACTAAAATTCGGTTACTACGACTCAAATTCAGCTACTACGAATTTCAGAAGGTTGACAGAACTGAACGTTAGGTTTCATAACAAAGATCGGTTAATTCAACTGAATTTTAGTTGCGCAACCCAAAATATTCAGAAATCTAATGTAAATATCGTTGTACTTACTGAATTTATAAGTTGTTACCATTAATATACACTTTTCAATTCGGTTGTCATTTTATTTTTCTGTGTGTAATAAACAAAGAAAAAAAATATGTTTTTATATTATATTACATATCAAAATAAATTTTTACAGTAGAAGCATTTCTAAATTTTGTAGGAGAAACTCTTTTAAACTATTTTTAAAAATTTAAATCCTTTCAATGTTTTTCAGATTCTGAAGAAGATTATTGAACTCAAAACTACCCATATGTTCAATTCTTTGTTTCGTTGTTTCCAAACGACATCTTGCAATTCGGAGATTCATGTTGTTTCGTGTGTCAAATACGGTTTGATTCCTACCAAACGAAATTGTATGATGGCCTATGTTATGTATCGATTTAAAAACGTACAAAAGCAACTGCATCTTATACAATCCGTAAATAGGTAGAATTGTTTTCGATATATCCTTATACAATGTTATTGTGGTATATATTAAAGGCTTATTAAAAACGACTTTCAAAGATTTATTCTGAACTCTTTGTAACGATTTTAATTCATTGCTTTTTTTATAAGCATATATAATGGGCAAATAATTTAACTTACTATAAATTAATGACTGGTATATAATTAGCTTAGTTTTCTCATTAAACTTGTAAAGCATACCGGTAACCGATATAATCTTTGTTTTCAAGGTCTCAATATGTTTATCCCACGAAAGATTTTTTTTTAGATAAATTCCAAGATATTTTGTTGAACAAACTTCAAATACTTCTTTTCCATCAATAAATATACTAAAATTTTGATTTTCTGTTCTATATGGCCTAAATCTCAATAATTTGGTTTTATCTGGATTTAAAATAAGTTTATTTAGCCTAACATACTCTGTAATTATAGCAGCATCATACTACATATATGTCTTTAAAGCTAATTCGTGTTTATATGGGTATAATAGGCATATATCATCAGCATACATGTACAGTTTCCCAAACAAAAATTTGTTTATATAGTTGCATGTATACCAATTTGATATCAGTGCAACAAAAACGGAATACGAACATCAGAAACTGATAAGGAATTGATGTAGATTTGAAAATGGTTGTTTTTTTTCCTGCGTCACCAATGTACTCGAAATTCGTTTTAGTAATGATTAACCCGAGTTTCTTAGTAAACAGCACTTGCTAGTCAGAGATGCATTTTGAAGTTTATAAACGCAAAAATTTTACAAACTTTTTAAAACCTTTACGAAATTTAAGTGTAAACAAATTTATTTTTTTTTTCCTTTCAAGCACATTTCTCTTTATGGCAACTAAACGGCAGTATCAGTTGCCAAAATAAATTCTAATATATGAGAAACATTTTGTGAGTGTGCTTTTTTTCTTTTATTTTTGGTGATGTGATATATATTTGGTAATATGATAAATACAATAAGATCTAATAATATACGTAACTTTAGCTCGATCCAAGCAAAAAATGCAATTTTAATAAAGGGTCCGCCATCTAACGTTTTTTTTCTACTTGTGCTTATTTCGTGAATGGTAACACTTAGCTCATGTCTGATTTGACAGATAATTAGTTTTATCCTTCCGCTGAACGAATATGGTCCGTATGTTCGTTATCTTGTGAAAAAGTGAAAGAAACTGGCATCCTCATCGATAAACCAAAGCGTGAAAAGCCAAAAAACAGTGCGTACACCCGAGAATATTGCTGCTGTGGCAGAAAGTGTGCGTGAAGCGCCATCAACATCAATTCGCCGTCGTTCTCAACAATTGAACATTTCGGAGACATCATTGAAGCGAATTTTGCATAAAGACCTTCGTATGACGCCATACAAAGTCCAATTGGTTCAGGAGTTCAAAAAAAAAATTTAATATTTAATTTCCTTTAAATTTAAATTCGCCCTAATTTTTGCACTGTTAAAGATAACTGAACAAGGAGAATGAATTTAGCATTTTGAAACATGTGCTAACACAAACGCAGAAGGTTATTCATGGCATACAAAAATGTTTGAAAGTATTTGGCCTTGAATTGGAGAAAATTTTAGAAGTTGCTCACATTGTAATGAAACTTTTTTTAATGGACGAAATGTTATTCGTACAAAAGCAAAAGTAACATAAGAAACAGTATACTCACAGTTTTTAATAACAAGTGTTGCGATATATTTTTATTTTCAAATACTTGGGACTAGTTTACTGAATGGACCAATTAATTGACGATCTAATTTGCATTGTTTGATGTCAATGGCAATTATTTTTTTTTTGTCACTACAATTGATTAAAAACAATGCCAATGAAATTTTGATTTAACCCTAGAATGGTATGTATTCGTCGAAACGACGAACACAGTTTTTCTGTTTGTGTTTTCTCTTCTCTTGTTACTCGTATCACGTTGATTTTCTTTACAGGTCTTTTTGTGAGCTTAACCTTGCTGTATGCGGACTGTTGTTGTTAAGTAACGCTGATAAGTAAGTTTTATTTTTTAATTCTCTGAAGTCACTTCGTCGTTTCGACGAAGTTTACCGTTTGTTTAATTTTTTTTATGGAATGTTGTTTTTAACACATTTATAGATCACATTCAGACGTCGAAACGTCTTCTTGACTTCGAAATTGAAAATTTTTTGAACTCCTGTGATACTGATAGTTCTGAGTGTAGTGCAAGTCATCTCGAGAATTTAGTACCAACATTAAATACTGATGAAAATGGCTGCGGGAATCGTTCTGTTCATCTTAGCGATGTTGAATGTATACACTATAGTGATACTGAAGATACGATTTTCGACAATGACGACCTTTGGGAAGATATTGACCACTTCTGTGACGAAGATAACACTCCGCTTAATATTTTGCAGGGAAGGCTTAGAATATCTAATATAATATAAAGTGAGTTTATATGGCAAAAATAGACACAAATGGTCATGGTCACGTAAATCTAATCGATGACCGATGTGTCTTTTTTATGGAATTATCAATGCTAAAATGTATAATATGTTAATTATAAAAAACAAGCCTTTATCTCGTAAAGAATTTGCAAAAAGACTGCATAATGATCTCGTCAAGGACCATATTACCGCAAGGCTGACCGTTCCAACATTACCAACTGCATTACGGAACAATATAAATAATATAATTACTATTGAAGGTTCAGAAAAAACTGAAACTGATAAACCTAGAATAAAAAACCGCGAATGACTAAAGGTGTATATAATTACTGTAATATGAGCATATGCGGCGAACACAAAATTGAAGTCTGCACAGCTTGCGTAAACTTATTGTCAAATTGAGTCTTTTTGTATTTTATAAGTTTATTATAACATTAATTTTAAAAAATAATTTAGCCACTAATTTAATTTAATGCATAAGTTGCATTTTTAGTTCCTTATTTAACCGTACCTTAAAACCGAGACTGAATTTTATATACATTTTTATTTTTTAAAAAATTACATTAAATAAAAAAAACTATTTGTGTATACTACAAATTCTTTAAGAAAACAATTCAAAAAACTAAATCTATTTGTGTTTTATTTAAAAATGTGAACAGTTTCTTATAAATAACAATTCAAAGTAGGTGTTCGTCGATTCGACGAAGTTTACTGTTTAAGGGGTAAATAGAACCATACCATTCTAGGGTTAATTGGCATTACACATAATATGGCATAACACACAATTATAATCGATAGTTATCATTGTTTGTAACAATTGTCTGTGTAAATTTTAATAAAAATCGTTTATCTCCGGACTTAGTTCAAACATATTCTTTTTTTATCAAGTATACATAAACAAAAGCCTAATCATCATGATTAATCGGTTATCAAACAAGACTGAGTAGTGAATACATTATAAATCTGGAATAAAATAGCGAATAATTTAAATGTCATGATTAAATTTAAAATTGTATCTATCGCTTAAAAAAAAAAAAAAACACTTTTTATAGGCAATTGTGTTTTCTTATATTACAATTGGTTTTGTAGGCATTGGTGCCATTTCATTGCCATTGGTCTAATTAATAACAATTAAAAAACATTTCATTGGCATTGCAAAGGTAATGTTTTGTTTTTGGCATTGGCATTGACCATAAGTAATGTAAGCTAAATTTCAATGCAAATGAAAAACTCCCAAGTATGTCACCAACCAATTTATAACACAATGTTAAAAAAGTGTTCATAAATATCGAGGGAAATCTTTTAAAATTAAAATCAAAAAATTTTAGCTGTACACTGGATATAAATATAAGAACAACATTATTTTGTGCACGTATATGTATTTCTGATGGAACAAAATAATTTGAAAACAATGATATGAGTTGATTTTCGATGATCTGTGAATTAATCTGTGTCACCGAAAGCAATTTAAAATATGTTATTGCCCCACGGCACGTATGAGTTATATTGAATATTTATGATTGCATAGCGTATGAACTATATTAATATAACACTCCTATGCTAATATTTTTAAAATAAATCAAACCAACAGTACAGCGTTATAAAAAAATATGCTGAATTTCATAAATATATTTACGCCCCTATTCATAAAAAATCTAAATTCAGATTTCAAATATATTTTAGTTAAAACACATTGTAAGCCTTAAAAATGTACACTCACAATAAATTTTCTGTTACCGATTCAAGTTTATTTATAAAGTTTTACGTAAACTTTGCTTTCCAATGAAAAAAAAAATTAAAATCCATAGAAATACTTTTTTCAACTTTTTCTATCGGTAGTTTAGAAAACAAACTATAGGAATGTGCCCAGAAAATGTTGAGGTTGAAAAAATATTAGGGGTGGGTCAAACACTTGACTGATCTGTGGGCACCCTTGAGACAGTTAGAGCGGTAGGAGCAAATTTAATAAAATGTCATTTTATATGTGAGCCCCTGAAGGAGTGGTAATAGGGGGTAGGTTTTTTCATAAAACAATTTGGGATTAAAAAGAATATATATATATACCCTGGGAGCAAATTTTATAAAAATTTAATTTTTGTATGTGATCCGCTTATCATAGTGGAATATATGAAAAAAAATGTTGGAAATAAAATTAAACAAAACAAATTTTTTGCGATTTTTTCCCAAAAAGCCACCACGGTCTTTTACCTCCAGATAAATATTTTATTTCTGACCATATAAAGTGTTTCTAAAAGGTCTGTTTATATAAAAGCTAGTCGTGTTAAAAAAAACTGATTTGTATATACTTTTTTCCTCCAGCTACATCTTCAAATTCCACGTTTTTAATTTAACCCACTGTTAAAGACTCCGCACCTCTCCAATTTGGTACCGGAAGTGGTTGTAGGTATTCTAGCATTTAAATTTAAATGCAGTCATGACAGCAAAAAATTTAAAAAATCACATATTTTATGTTTGGGAATTGTACACTCACAAAATTACGGAATATACACATTAATTTAACTGGAAATCAGTTAAAAACAGGAATACTTCCTTTTTGTTTAAAACAATTGTATTTTTTAGTTTATTTCCAACTGTTGAAAAATTAATTGGCAAAACCCATAAAAACAATAGATATGTTTTTTTTTTTATTTTAAAATTCAATATAACATAACAACTTTTTGTTTTAAATACAAAATTTTAACTGAATATTTAAATATTACTGAAAGTCCGTTTTTTTTTTGTTTGTTTTGTTTATAGAATAACAGACAGAAAGTTAAAAAATATATTTCGTTGGTAATTTAACTATATATTCGATTGAAACAACTTTAAATATTAAATTTTTAAATAACTGCTGATTTTTTATTAAAAAGTTTTTGTGAGTGTACGATTGCTTACAGCAAATCATAAATTCGGACATAAATTTCAAATTGTTAACTTAAAAGTATATTTAAGTCCATAAAATCATTGGATTGTGTCCATTTATAATTGATTTCTTATAAAGTGAAAATTTGCATTCATAAAATAACTGAAATTGTTACCTTCCGATTAGGGTTACACAAGTTTTTCTTCTACCAAGAGTGTCCTGATAGAGTTGCTGCAAAAAAGCAGGTGTCATACAGGCTTTACTAGAATTTGTCTGGAATATTTTAAGAATTTGTATACAATATTTCGTAATAAATTTTATAGAATTCCTTTTTTAACTTAACTTTGCGTAAACTTTTGTTTTCATCTAAATTAATTTTAATTCAACTTTACTTGCAAGCGTTTAAACTAATTTATTAAATATTTTAATAACAAAAACCGACAAACTTTCATAAAAGTTTTTGCAGTTTCTGCTACAATTTGTTGCAATAAAATATTAATTAAATTTACAAAGTGTATAATAAATATCCGGTTTTTATGTTTAAAAGGTAAACAACAGTAGCAACTTTATGAAAAAGAACTAAAAAATTATTTGTGAAAATAAATTTCTATAAATACACTTCTCTACAAGTTTCACTTTTTTTTCATATCCTCTGTTTGAAATGTATATTTTTTAATAAACTTAGATACACTCAAAAAAAAAAAAAACTTTAAAGTCTGCAACTTTTTTGTTGTGATGTTCCTTGCAGAAAAATTGCTAATATCAGCAAACACATTTGTAATTTCAGCAAAAATGTTGCTGAATTTAGCAAAATTTTTCCTGATATTAGCAATTTTTCTGCAAGGATCCTCCTAGCAAAAAGTTTTGCTGACTTTACTAACTATTTACTTTGAGTGTACGCTAAATGCAAATCCATTGCAGTTTTTGAAATATGGCGGTTTTTATATTAACATTATTTGCCCCATTTTGTCGTATACTTTGCTTAACTTAAACACAAAATCATTAAGAATAAAAGTCTATACAAAATTTTCTTTCTTTTGAGCATAATCATGTCGCTGGCTGTTTTACGATATTTTAGCAATATTGCAATGAAGTTGCAAATTAAGAAAATTTTTCTTTTATCCTTATTGTATGTGCGATAAAAAACTTTAAATTTTATCACTATGCGTGAACTAAACATTGCATTAAACTTGTTTTTGCTTTAAAATTGCAAATCCATTGAAAAACTTGTGAAATTACCAACATTTTCATATAAAACAGAAATGGAGTCCAAGCAAAACCACACATTACCAAATAATGGGTAAAGTAATTAATAGCCATAGCGCTCCTCTCATTAATTACACCTTACTTCACTGTTGACTTTTACAGGCGATGACCCTAAAAGTAATGGGTGGCCCCATTACCTTGTAGGGGGTAGAGTAACTTTTACTTATATGGTTACATCGTGTGAAAATGTAATGTGTTTATAAACAGATTTTCATAAAAACAAATTGATAAAATAAATTGTTACAAATACATTTTTTTAATTAAATAAATAACATGGTCACGCTGGGATTCAACCCTGGGGTCTCTGGTTGTTAGAAATTAGTTAGGCGAGAACTCTACCAATTGAGCTATCGATACATATAATATTTGATTGCTTAAAATGTAAATGAATTATAGTACTTCGTGTTTTCGTTCGTGATATCAAAAATATACACCTTACCCTCATGCTTACAAACAATCACAAGGTAATGTGTCTATAAATAGATTTCCAAAAAGATATTTTAATAATAACTTTACGTTTATAATTCATGCACTATGTAATTGATGATCGGTAAGCCATTATTTTATATTTTGAAGTAATGTAAAAGGTAATGATTTATCATTAGAAGGTAGCCCATGTGTTAAATTATCCGAAACTTATTACTCCATGTTTCGAAATAATGCTAAATGCAAGGAGTATATATTAAAATGTAATGAAATAATCCATTATCGGTAACTAATTACTTTTTGATGGCAAATAATAGTACAGGTAAGAAGTCCACATTACAAGGTAATGCTTTTCTTTATCGCAACCATTACCAAAGTTTTCCTGGCGTATATAACGTAATATAAAACCCGTAATATTTCAAAAGCTTCAAATTGTCAGATTTAGACTCAAAAAAATTTATTACAAAGACAGGTTATCCAAAAATACAAATTCTTCTTTAGCAGTAGTATTAATAATATATTTTTATATGAAAAAACAAATTTTACTTTGGTATATGCAGCTTATGGAACATTAGTTGAAAATTAAAATTTTTTTCTTAATATTTCAGGATATTTTTAAATGATTTGCAATATTAATACAAAAATTTGCTCACAAGGATGTCTAGTTTGTGCACGATGATAAAATTAAAAAAATTGTTAACATGCATCAAATTTATAAGGATAAAACTAAAAACGGAAAATTTTCAAATTCCTCACAACACCAGTGCGATATCCTGATACAAACACGGACATGATTATACTCAAAGAAACGAAAATTTTATGAAGATTTACATTCTTAAAACAAATTTCATGATTTTGCAATAAAATTTCGTAAAAATAAGTAAATATACAAACAAATAGGATGAATAATGTTAATATAAAAATCGGGGTGTTATAAAATTTGCAAATAAGAAAACAAATTAGTTGACAAATTTGAATTCAGCGCATAAAAGTTTGTTAAAAACGATGTATTCCCATGAGAGGTTATTTTGTCCGTCGAGTAGTGTTATTAAAAACAAAATGTGAAATGTGATAGAAACTGAATTTCAAATACAAATTTTAAATTGAAAGTCAAGTTGATTCTTTGAGAAATTATAAAAAAAAGGTAGTCACAACCTAAAAAAGATTTTAAAAACTACAGAAATATTTTATTAAACATTAGTTAATGTGTGAATAGTTTTCTATAGCAAAATCCTTAAACATTTTTTTTTTTTAATTTCCTTTCAATATTTCTAATGTTCACATATTCAATGACTTTTTACATGTCAAAAGATAGATATGCCGAAAATCATTTCTAAAAAATATAATTTTAAAAAAATCTTTTTTTCTCACTTTTATGAACACGATGAGGTGTTTGTTAAAATGTCACATTATTTTTGGATGGCATATGTTTCCCAAGAGACATTACTATTAATGGCAGAACAACGAAACTTTGTTAATTTTCAAGTAGTTTTTTCTTCACTATTTCGTACATGACATAACAAAAATAAATAAAAATAAAAATTGTAATAGTTCTTACATAACTGGTCATAAGTGGATACCACGTCATTGAAAGTTAGTATTTTGGCATCCATATATCAAGTTGTTAAAAAAATACTCCCATGGAGGCAATCCAGATTCGCAGATGTTAATAAACCTTGGATATATTGCAGAGTATACAAAATTGAGGATTACTTAGTTTTTTTGTCTGTCTAATCCATGTTTACGGCACAGTGTAAAAACGATAATGACATATCATTATATTTTGAATTACCAGTACCGACATCAGCTTACTGTCTGCATTACTTTAATAAAAATAAGAATGACTTACTGATAACTAACTCATTTTCTTATTATTTCCATACAAAAAAAAAAAAATGCGTTTCCCATAACACTAATTTTAATCATTATTTCAAATTTAAAGTATAATGATCTCAAAAATATTTAAAATCTATTTTTAAACTTATTTTGTTTTAAACTCTAGTAAGAACATATTGTAATTTACCCAATATTCGGCAAATTAACGGTTTATTTTTTTCAAACTAATGTCCCTACAATCAAAAAATAAGTTAGTAGAGAAGTTAGTAAAACATATTTTAAATCAGGTATACTATTTTTCAGCAAAGTTTTTTGCTAAAATTATGTTTAAACTAAAATTTAAGTTATACTTATTCAGCACTTAACTGTTTTGAACTAATGTCTTACTAATATTTTACTAATGTTTTACTAATTTATTTTGCTAAAAAAAAATGTGTTGATTGGCACATCAATAGTGTGAACGACAACGGACTGAAATATAGTAGTGGTGGGGAAAACATTTGAAACTGAGATCGCATTTGTTGATTTCATTGATTTATTTTCTTCAACTCACACTTAGTTAATAAAATTTATTTTTTACATATTCTTCATACATTGTGTTATATTAAACAAATACAAAAAATGAATTCCGTAAAATTAAAACAACAAACAAATTAAAAATAATAGATGCATTTAAAATGCAGGTGTTCTAAACATTTGCAACTCTCATTATTCTTACTCTTCGCGAAAAAATTTATACTAACAAATGCTAAAATATAACGGTAATCGCAGTCCTTTTTAATATGAGATTCAGGCCGTTACATTTTTTAAACAAATTGATTATAATTATTGTTCTTTAATAGTTGTAGTAAGATGTTGGAAGCATAAACATCGTAAGAATAATTTTTTTTTAAAATGGCAGAAAATAAATACAATTCAGATTTTAAATCAAAAGTTTTAAATGATTTTCAAAATGGACTTTCCCAAAAAAGAAATTTTTATAAAGTACTCCGTTCCAAAATCACCGATTTGCCGCATTGTTAATAGTGGTAACATCCACACAACTCATAAAGATGGAAGACCCCGTATTACAACTGTAAGAGAAGATCGGAAAATCAAGAAGTTTTTTATGAAATATCCTTAAGCAGTTCCTAGAGAAGCTAAAACTGAACTCTTAATAGATGCCAGTCTTCCCACCATTAAAAAAGAGCCCGAGAATATATTCTTAGAAGTTATAGATGTACAATAAAACCGCTTGTGTCGGAAAAAAAACCGAAAAGCTCGGCTTGACTTTGCACGCACCCATTTGAACTGGACTCATCAGCAAATGGAAAAATGTATTGTGGTAAGATGAGTCTAAATTCAACCTCCGGGGATCAGATTTAATAGCCAATGTTTGAAGACCACGAGGCGAAAAGTTTAATCCCAGATACACAACCGCCACAGTGAAGCAAGGAGGTGGAAATATTATGGTGTGGGGGTGTTTTTCAGGAAATGGGATTGGTCCAATTCCCCGCATTACTAGCACAATGACGGCCACAGTCTATAGAGATATTTTGAGTTCAGTTATGCTTCCGTATGCTGAATGGGAAATGCCACTATCATGGACCTTTCAGCACGACAACGACCCAAAACATACGGCGGGGGTTGTAAAGTTGGCTGCAAGAAAATGAAATTATATCATGTCGTGGCCGGCTCAATCTCCCGATCTCAACCCGATTGAGAACATGTGGATGATTATAAAACGGAATATCGGCAATAAAGTATTCCGAGAAGGTGATGAACTTTTCGTCGAGTTGTAGAAGCAGTGGAGTTAAGTTTCTGACGATTATATTAAAAAGCTCATTGCCTCAATGCCTAAGAGGTGTTCAGAAGTTATAAAAATAATTGCTACGCTACAAAATACTGAGCATTAAAACTATTGTTTCTATTTCCTGTTAATTACTTTAAGAGTTGCAAATTTTTCGAATACTGCACTATCGACTTATTTTGTTAAAATTACTTTTTTTTTATTTTTGCGAAGTTATGAATAATTTTTTGTATTTGTAAAATAATATGCTATAACTGAATTTAAAAAAAAAAAAAACAAAAAATTATACCACAAATCTTTTTGATCAAAAAAATTATAATTACCTAAACCATGATTTCAGTTGCAAATATTTTGAGCACCACTGCATATACGCAGAATTAATTAGATGTCGCGGCATGTCACGTTGAAGTAGTGACGAGGGAAAAAGTACAACTCTAGTAAGACACATAAAAAATCTACCATGGAAAATTTTTGTATCTGTTTTTCATACATAAAACAATATTGTGGCTTGAAATAACTTGAAATTTTCGTTGGAACAGGCGTGTAAAAGTAATTGTATATTAATTAAATAAAAGACAAAATAAAATATTTCAATTTAATAAAGTTGAATTGCGTATTTGTTAACTAAATGTTTATATATATTAATAATCTGTGCGCCCCGGTAGGCTAGTTGGTAGCGTGCTGGCTTATCAGTGCGGGGGTCGTGGGTTCGATTCCCGCCAAAGGCACTGTTCTGTTTTCGCTGCAACGCGCCGAAGGCCATAGTAGCTAGTGCTCGGTTAGGGTAATAATATATAATTTGTGATTATATAATTATTAATTAATAAAATAAAAAAAATAAAATATTAATAATCTTGTTTGGTCAAATTGCAAACAAATATGCAATAGGTAGACAGGCTAAAGCGAAAGACATACATCTTAGGTAGATATTTCTGTTTCCTTTTTCTTATTGCAAAAAAGGGTTGTATATGTTATATTTTGTTGTTTTTTCGTTTCTATAATTCTCTGCGGCATTTGCGTTCTTTAAAAATATAGCATCATTTAGACAATAATTGATGTAAGTAGTTCAAAGATAATTTCGGTTATGTTATATATAAAAATTTCTATTGTTTTTAGATATTACATTAATTCATATCGTCAATTTGCAAATTATTTTAAACAGAATCACAAAAATATGTTTTATGATTTTCAGCAAATAAATTAACTGAAGTATAATTTTTCTACAATTTTTTTGAGTTTTTTTTTCAGTATACTAATATTCATCAAAAATTTTATTAATTTTTAGCAAGGGTTTTTTAATTTCTAATCTACTAATTTTGCTGACATAAACAATTTTTTTGCAAGCACCCTCGTGACTAAAATTTTGCTGATTTAGCAAAATTTTTTCCTGACTTTACTAACTTTTTTTATTTGAGTGTACGCATTAGGGTGATAACTTTTTGCATTTTTTTGCAAATATCAAATCTCCCCAGACAAAATCGTGTAGGGCATGGACAAATATTAAGAACTGCGTTTTTAGTTTTTCGCTATCGTTAAAAAAGGTTCCGCACCAAACGCGATAAAGTTTTGAATCAAACAAAGTTAAAAAAAAAACTTTTTTTGATGCCTCAATGTATGACCATCACATCTATATAATTAAGGCATGCTGATATCAATAGTAAAGTCCGTTTTCGAGTCAATGGAATAGTTTTCTTCCAAATTTGCTTACTTACATATGTATAAACCATATTTTAAAAAAATTGTTATTAAAAAAATTAAAAAAATACATATTAAAGGCATTTTAGCAATCGCTGTCGGTGCGCAAGGTTTTTTTTACCAAATTGAACTGAAATAGATTTTTTTATCATTAATACAATATTTGCCATTAGAAAACCCCTGGGGAGAACGTTGTCCCAAAAAAGTTATCACCCTAGTACGCATATGAAAATGCGATGGGGATGAAAACTAAATATTCCACTTTAATTATTGTTTTATATGAAATTAAGTGTTTTTAAAAAACTATTTATTGAATTTGACTAATTATGCATTTTGTAAAAAGCATCGTATTTTCCATTAGTCGGCATATGACTAATTTATGCATTTTGTAAAAAGCATCGTATTTTCCATTAGTCGGCATATGATTATCCAATAGTCGGCATGCTTTTTTTTAAAGAAAAAATAAATTCGTACGGAAATGAAAATTAATATTTATTTAATTTAAAGTATCCTCTATCAAACAAGTTTTCAATTTATTTTTGATCAATGGTTATAATATTTAACTTCAAACCGCTTTCAAAACGTGTTTTGATGATGGGAACCTGGAAAATTCCCGAAATAGATCTATCAACACATTCCTGAAGGGGTCAAATAATAAATTTGAAAACAAAAACTCTATAGATTATTTGTTAGGACAATATCCTAATGAAGAAATATAGAGTATGGCCTCGAACTTGAATAATTTTCATATTCATTGCACAATTAAAGGTCGAAAAAAACATAATTTTTATTTTTAATAAAAATTATAACAAACTTGTAAAAAAGGCAAAGTATTGCCTAGTTTACTTCCCCTGTTTTGTTTACAAACTAAACAAAATATAAAAGGAGAGAAAAACAAAAAACGTGTATTGAATATCCACCAGAGGTGGATCTTGCACATCAAACAAGTTTTCAATTTATTTTTGATCAATGGTTATAATCTTTAACTTCAAACTCATATGTATATCAGTTCTCATGTAGTGAGTAAACTAGTTCATATGAATGTTTGATGTTTGGCATGGGATTGTTACCGCTTTCAAAACGTGTTCTGATGATGGGAACCTAGAAAATTCCCGAAATAGATCTATCAACACATTCCTGAAGGGGTCAAATAATAAATTTGAAAACAAAAACTCTATAGATTATTTGTTAGGACAATATCCTAATGAAGAAATATAGAGTATGGCCTCGAACTTGAATAATTTTCATTTTCATTGCACAATTAAAGGTCGAAAAAAACATAATTTTTATTTTTAATAAAAATTATAAAAAACTTGTATCCTAACATATTTCAAATTTTTGTATATGCAGACGAAATCTTTAAAACGTAATTCCATTTTTAATCGCTTTGATTGCATTAAATAAAAAATAATAAAAAATGTGGGAAATAGTGGAAATTAGATTACATATGATTTTCTAACAATTGTGAATTATTGTGGTGTTTGTCTTAGCTATCTTCTGCAATTACAATTAAATTTAAAATCGACCCCGTGTAATTGAAACTGGTTTTAAGCCACAGCAAAAATCGACCTACTTTAGATCAATTAGTTAGAGCCTCTGTCTAAAGTGTAGTGCGAAGAGCATGTGGCAAAGAAAGCAGGTTCAAGCCACGGTCAGGATTGCATTTAATAAATAAACATTTCATATAGATGCAATCAAACAATAAAAACCATAACAAATAATTACAGTATTGTCAAAAAGGATTACTGATGAAGGTTGTGTTACCAGAAACTGCGCAGTCTAATTCAATAAAAAAATTTACAATGTAGTTATGATTTTAGAAAAGTATGCTTAATCTTCTCTACCACGCCTATCTCAAACAATTGAAAATATGTGCATATTAATTATAGTATTAATTGCACACTGTCTAAGAAGACGATGAATAAAATTCAAAAATCCCCAAAAAAAAAATCATTAATTTAAAAATGTTAAGTTTTCTTTGATCTTCTTTTATTTTATTCTTCTTATTTTAAACGAACTTAAGATCATTTGTTTATTAATTATATTTATTTAGTTCCAATATTTCGTCTCCACATTGGGTAACTTCTTCAGGGAACAATTATTACAAATTGAAAATAAATAATTATAATTAATAAATGAATGATCTTTAGATCATTTAAAATGATAAGAATAAAAAAAATCATTAATTATATTTAGTAGTAACTTACAAGCTAACTATCTTCATAGTGTACACTGTACACTGTACACTCAACTTAACTAAATTTTAAGGTGATATATCTTAAATGTTAGGGTTAAAATAGGTGATACAAAAATGTGTAAAAGATCTTGGTTTTGAATAACCGAAACCCATTTTTTAAATTTAATTGTTGTTTTTTTTTTTTTTTGGAAAACCTAATCTAATCTTTTTTATAAATTAAAATATAAAACTTTATTTTTCTGAATTTCTAATTTCGACGTATTGTACAGTTTTTCCTCGAAATGACTCTAAAGTTTGGCGCCTTTACATGCAGTTTTTTACACAAAAAGTTTTTAGAATACATTCAATCTAACCTCTTTCTGTTGAAACCTCTTTTTGTTGAAATCTCAACTCCTGTAGTCTTATTTAAGGTACATATTTGATCCACAAAACTTAAAACCGCAGATTAACGGGTTTCCTGCTTTTTCTCACTTTTTAAAGTTTTAACTAACTTTTCTGCAAAACTTACAAATAAAATTGACGAAAAAACTAGTTAAAACTTATTTTTTTGTTTTTGTTAGCTGGAAAGTAAAATCATTTTGTGCAAGCAAGTTATTTATGGTTTTATCTAACAAGTATAAATTGTCGATATAGCTCAGTTGAATGAGCACATTTAAAAACAAAAATTTCAATAAAAAATATTTTTTTGTTAAATTTTTTTTTTTGAGGATCTAATATTAGACCCATTATTGTTGTCCATACTGGCAAGCACATAGTTAAGCAAATATTTTTTGATTTTTCGTTTGGTGTTTAATGATAATATGTCATAATTTTTGCGCGACATCATCATTTAAATGTATTGATATTTTTAATAAAAAAATAAAAACTTACCAGACATTTACTTATATAACCACTTATACACTCAATGAAAAATGTTTTGTCATATTTATGAAACAGTATCACTAGACGAAAATCTATGAAGTTTTCATAAATACACTCAAAAAAAAAAAAGTTTGTAAAGTCTGCAAAAATTTATGCTGAGTCAGCAAAATTTTAGTCAGGAGGGTGCTAGCAAAAAAATTGCTAGTGTCAGCAAAATCTTTTGCTGAAAATCAGCGAGCTGATTTTTAGCAACAAAATTAGTAGATTCAGCTTTGCTAACACTTAGTAGATTAGAAATAAAAAAGCCTTGCTAAAAATTAATAAATTTTTTGCTGAATTTTAGTAGACAAAAAAAAAAAACGCAAAAAAATTGTAATTTAGTTAATATATTTGCTGAAAATCATAAAACATATTTTTGTGATTCTTTTAAAAATAATTTACAATAATTACGAAATATAAAAATTTTCATTTTCCCACATTGACGTCATAAATTAATTTAATATCTGAAAATATATAGAAATAAATAAAAAACATTTTCTTTCAACTACTTACATCAATGGTAGTCTAACTGATGCTTTCTTTTAAAGAACGCAACTGCCGAAGATAATTATAGAAACGAAACGAAAAAATAAACAAAAACAAAAACAAACGAAACGAAAAAAACAACCCTGTTTTTGCAATAAGAAAAAGGAACCATACAAATCTACCTAAGATATATGTCTTTGTCTTTCGCTTTACTCTGTCTACATGTCTGTATATGTTTGTTTGCAATTTGACCACACTAGATTATTAATCTATTAACATTTATTATAGAAATACTTATTCAATGTAAATATTTTCTTTTGTCTTTTATTTTATTAATAGACAATTATTTTCACAAGCCGGTGACAATGCAAAATTTAAGTTGTATTAATCCTCAATTTTGTTTTATGTATGAAAAAGAGATGCAAAAGTCTTCCAAAAGTTTTATATGTCTTATTAGAGTTGTACTTTTTAGTTTCATTTTCCTCTTCTCTGCTACATTTTGACATGCCGCGACATCTGCTTCATTCTGCGTATATATTTCAATCTGTTTGTCGTCCACACTATTAATGTGCTTATCAGCACTATTTTTTTAGAAAAATTAATTAGTAAAACATTAGTATATTAGTAAAGCATTAGTATAAAACAGTTAAGTGCTGAATAAGTATAACAAAAAATTTAGCTGAAAACACGATTTTAGCAAAAAAATTTGCTAAAAAATAGTATACCTGATTTAGAAGACGTTTTACTAATTTTTGTACTAAATTATTTTTTTGAGTGTATGATAACTCTTTTCATAAATATTTTTGAAACATTCTTCATCACTTCATAGAAAAATTTCGTCAATGGTTTTTTTTATGATAATGTCACATATCTTGAATAGTGATTGGGAAAAATAGAAAATTTTCATTAGTCGAAAAGTGATAAAAAAATGGACAAAACAGTTTCATTAGATGAAAATCTATCAAATGTGAGATGTTGGTTAGTTCGGTTAAAGATCATGAATATGTTTTCCATATTAACAGAAAAATTATAATTTTATTTGTGATAATTTACTTTAATTAACAGAAAAACAACTTAGAAAAAAGTTTTTTGACACCTGCATGAATGGAGTTAACTTTCTAGCCCGCAACGGCCTTCATCAACATTATTCGTGCCTTAAAGTGTTAAATGGTAAACATCATCTATTTAATTCAACTAGTTAAGTTAAAAACGTAACGTGACTTAGTTTGTTGAGTATGACGAAATTTACTGCGAACTTATTTTCTCATTCAAAAATATGATAACTCTTTTCATAAATGTTTTTGAAACATTCTTCATCACTTCACAGAAAAATGTCGTCAATATTTTTTTTTTTATGATAATGTCCCATATCTCGAATAGTGATGGCGAAAAATGGAAAATTTTTTTAGTCAAGCTTTAACAAGCTTCGGTATTAAAATCGAGCAAAGTCCGGGTTGAATTCCAAAATGAATGACATTAACTTTATTTGTAATTCATTGGGCGTAAAACAATAAAGATTTCATTATTTTTATGAAAGATTTCATAAACACTCGTATGATAAAACGTTTCCTTTGAATATATGTCAATGCTTTTCCACACTGGTGGTTTTATACGTGCGCTCAAAAATTACCCAATTTTTTATTTTTCCGGACTATTTCGTTCTACAGTGAAATAACCATAGAAAAATTTGGTATAAAAAAAAAGCTTTTTTGAAAACACAATCTATAGTGTATACATGTCTGAAGACTTTCAAGTAATCTTGTTCAATGTGTTTTGCTTTAATTAATAACGAGCTTCCAACCTCCGTATTCGGGTGGGGCGATTTGAACATCTTAATGGGCGCTCCGCGTTTCTGATTCTTGGGATTGTACTGAGCACCAAAGTCCACTAGACCATACGTGGGATAGACATATTTCAGGAAGTAGTAGGAGCTTATCCCAGATTATGGTATCAATCTCTTCTTTGGAAAATTCTCTAGCAGACTAATGCATCAATCATATTTGTGGGTGGGGTTGAAGTGGTTAATTTTTAATTTCAAAATAGGGCTTTTTTGCCGTATTTTGTGAAAGTAACAATGTGTGGGATGTACATATCTCAGGAAGTAGGAGGAGCTTATCCATGATTATGGCACCAATCTCTTCTTTGGAAGATTCTCTAGCAGATTAATGCATCAATCATATTTGTGGGTGGGTTGAAGTGGTTAATTTTTAATTTCAAAATACGGCTTTTTTGTCAAAATCTGGAAGCTCGATTTTCACTGTAGACGTATGGTCTAGTGGACTTTTTTGCTCAGTACAGTCCCAAGAATCAGAGACGCGAAGCGCCCATTAAGAATTGTTTCCTTCCATACTAATCGCCCCACCCTACTCCGTATATTTACAAAAATACAGCAAATCAAACATATTAGCTAGGTTGATACTAGTATTTCGATGTGGATAAAGATCTTATAAGAACCCGAAGTTTTAGAAAAGTTAGAGCCACCATAATAGGCAGAACTTTAACAAAAAACCTATTAATCATTAGCTTTGCTCCATTCCTGTCTTCTTCGTAATCAAGCACGTGGTTAGGTTATTTTCCTGACAAGCATCATGTGTTTTAAGCAACATTAAATCGGGCGATTCGTTAAGGAATTATTATTGGATTAGGCTAAAAATAGTGCACAGTAATGCTTATTAAATTAAATCAAGTGTCTTTTACCAATATTTGTAATCGTTTTGTAATTTTTCCGAATAATGAATAAATAAATAAAAAAAATATGGAAATTCTGTGTCCACTATATAGGATTGGTATAGAAATTTTGTTTTCTTGAGCACTTTAAGCCTTTGTATAAATAAATCTCATTTAAAACATGTTTTCATACAAAAACTAATAAATTTGTTGCACCACTTGTTAACGCTTCAGCGTGAGATTGGTCTTCTAAAATTTTTTTTTTTCCTTTTATTGCTTCTCTGAAACATATATAAGCCCAGGAAAAAAATTACACATTCCAAACAGAAGGTGATGCCCACACTTGCTTACATATCTCATTGCCAAATTTAGTAACTGCAATACCAAACTCATTCCAACGCTGGAGTCAAAAAAGCAAGTAGTATTGTAATCAATTCTTTAAATTTAAACCAGAAAGCATGAACTCAATAACAAAGTAATTATTTACTTAAAAGAAAATAACAATTTTATTAACTTCTATGTATAACTTTTTGTACTCAATCATATACTTTTTCTTAATAAAAGGATTATTAGAAGTAGTTTCTCATTTTGAAAAAAGAAGCTATACAATTTTAAAGAATTTATCTTATATATTTTTTCAAACCAATTTTTATTTGCAGGAAAATAATACTAAAAACAGAAATAGCATGTAAACTCAATTTTGTTAAACTGTGGTTAGGTATAAATTAGGGAAGCGCACGTGAGCAGAAAATTGTGAGTGGAAGTTGAAATTACTGACGTTATCGTGAGTGAGTGTAAAAAAAAAAAATTTCGAGGGTGAGTCATATTTTTGTTTTTCAATTTTGAATCGTTCCTTTTTTTGAAAAAATTATATTTTCGTGGGTTATAGCTCCAAAATTATGACAAACCCATGTTATCATAACAATTCGATGTTTCACTTTTTAGGATTTTATTTCCGTATGAGTTTTGATCGTTATGTTTGAGTGACTTAGGAGAATCACGTGTGAGTAAAAGTTGAATTTACTTATGGAACTATTTCTTTTTTTTTTAATGTAAATAATTCTTATTTTTTCTAGTCAACTGTTTATTTTTTTTTGTGTAAGTACTTCGTAGTTTTACAATGGAACTATTTCTTTACTAAAAAATGTATGTAGTTCTTAAAAATATAAAGTAAATGGTTCTTCGGTAAAAAAATAATCAATTCTATAGAATCAATTATTTTAGTCTCACGCCCTGTTAAAAGAATCTAGTAGGTAATCTAGTAAGGAATGCGTTCTGCCCAAAATGCTTGATTACAAACCCGCTTAACTTTTTGGAAATTTTTTGCTGGGAAGTTAAACAAAATGTGCGGTTTCGAGTCGGTATACCTCCCTTGTCAGTTATGAAGTATCATCTAATGACCATCCATTTTATAGAAATACAATGAAAATGTTGTCCAATATATGTTGTATAAGGGTATGATGAATTTATGAAATAAATTTCCCGCACAATGGAAAAATGTAAAGACTCATGTTGTGGCTGTTGGTTTGTTGATGCTGTTGAGTTTTCTGTAAACAAACCATGACATATTCAGCGGAAAATTCGAAATGTAATGTAAAGTTGTATTGTTACCATTTTCAGTAATTGTAGTCTGTTGTTGTTTTTCGTGGCTATGTGTTTGTGTAAATAAATTGAAATAATAACAAAAATGTACCGGTAACTCTTATATTACAAAATCAAGTGGGAATGAAAATTCTCGGCGTAAACTAAATCATCGAGTACTGAATTTAGGAACGATATTCTGTATATTATTTTTTTTCAGCTACAATCCCAATATCCAACTGGAACTTAGTCGGGCCATTAAATGAATTAAGTCGCTTTAAAATGTATGACTCTGTTATAGACTCAGGGAATTTCTGCTTTAAAAATATGTAGTTGTTTGGGTTGTAATACAGTTTCTTTATTTTTAATGTATCCAGTCATTAGAAGAACAAATTAAATTTTTTACTAACCTTGTAGTTCATTTAAAAAACCAACCACATCAAATGAATGTTTTATGATTTTACATTAACTTTTTACAGTTCTTTATTTGTTATTCACAAAAACAAAAAAAAATAAATGTTTGTTTATTTTTTACTAACATGTGGTTTATTTTAACTACAATTGCTAGTCATTTTTTGAACACTAAAAAAACAAATGACAATGTTAGTCGAATTTACTGAAATGTAAGTCGTCCTTTCTTTAAGTGAAATTTCTTTTGTTTTCAACTACATTTGGTTTAATCTTTATCTGCATTTTATTCCAAGTGTAGCTTTTGGGAATTACAAACTAATGTATATTATATAAACAAAACTAAACTAAACAGTCAAACAAAATTTTTGTCATTGTTTACTTTAAATACACCTGCTTAACTAATGAACTAAAACTAAGTTAATATTATATTAGCGCAAGTTCAAGCATCTTGAAATCTATTAATAATTTACTTGATTGTAAGATATTTCTACCTGGGTATGTGCACCTTATATAATAAAATAACTAATTGCGGATTAACTATAGAACCGATTAATTTACTTTGTATGTAAGGAGTTGGAGATTAGAATAATTTATTTTCAGGCACTCTGTTTAAACTTAGGGGAGTTACGCGGTGTCTTGGTAAAATATTCCTTTTTATGGATTGTGGTTGTAACCAGTGTTCAAAAAATATGCCAAAATGTTCAAAACCAATTTTTAAAAATAAAAATTATGTTTTTTTCGACCTTAATTGCGCAATGAAAATGAAAATTATTTAAGTTCGAGGCCATACTCCATATTTCTTTATTAGGATATTGTCCTAATAAATAATCTATAGAGTTGTTTTGTTTTCAAATTTATTTGATTTGAACCTAGAAAATGCCCGAAATATATCTATCAACACATTCCTGAAAGGGTCATATAATAAATTTGAAAACAAAAAAACTCTATAGATTATTTGTTAGGACAATATCCTAATAAAGACATATAGAGTATAGCCTCGAACTTGAATAATTTTCATTTTCATTGCACAATTAAAGGTCGAAAAAAAAACATAATTTTTATTATTAATAAAAATTATATCAAACTTGTAAAATTTATAATATATTTGAAGTTTCATAAATAATACAGTTAAATACTAAAAATGCATCAGACATGCAACTTATCAATTCCGATAGATTTTAGGATCTATATTACGAACATCAAATTTTAAAATAACCTCTGGTTTATGAAATATTCGCGAACTAAACTTTTCTTATATACCCGAATAAACTTCGAATTACTTTTAATATGGGTTTAAAGTGGGAACTTTGAGTTTATCAATTAATTGCGATTGGGTGAGCGATGTAGCATATCCTTGCAATTTCATTAAAAAGCCATTAATAATTAAATCAAAATTATCCGAAAATTCAATCTGAAAGCAGTTTTTATAACTTTTTTATTTTTTTTTTTTTTTTTTTTTTTTAAATCATTCTTTATTTGCAATCTATCTTAAGATAATAAGCAAATTTGATTACATAGATACTAAATAACAGGAGTTATTTGGCTCCATTGAGCCAACTAACTATAATAAAAAGAAAACTAATCTTTAAGTAATATATATATATATGTATGCACAGCGCATACTCTAGAGACAATAATTCGTTACCCCGCATAGTTTAGGGACATTTGCTTACTTTGGGGACTGTCCCCAAAGTTTTTCGCGCCTTTTCATACATCTAGCGTATTAGATGAGGACAATTATTTCTATACACCGCATATTTCGTGGACAATTTTGGGCTTGTCCCTAAAGTATGCGCTGTGCACAGCGCATAGTCCAGAGACATTTATTTGTTCCCCCGCATAGTTAAGGGACATTTCCTTACTTTGGGGACTGTCCCCAAAGTTTTCGCGCCTTTTCATACATCTAGCGTTTAAGATGAGGACAATTTTTTCTATACACCGCATATTCCGGCGACAATTTTGGGCGTGTCCCTAAACTATGCGCTGTGCATACATATATATGTATGCACAGCGCATAGTCTAGAGACATTTATTCGTTCCCCCGCATAGTTTAGGGACATTTCCTTACTTTGGGGACTGTCCCCAAAGTTTTCGCGCCTTTTCATACATCTAGCGTTTAAGATGAGGACAATTTTTTCTATACACCGCATATTCCGGCGACAATTTTGGGCGTGTCCCTAAACTATGCGCTGTGCATACATATATATATATATATATATATATATATATATATTAAAATTTTTTTTTTTAACTTAATCTAATTAGCCTCTCAAGGGCAAATCTAGCACATGAAGGCGCTTTAGTCTTCTTCTTTCATTACTATCGTCTAGGAGGGCAGCAGCTAGAGGATTGGGATGAACGCTCAATCTATTCAAATAGTTTTCACTGAATCTTCGAATTTCATTTTTGACTGTTTCCATTTCGAGATCTTTAAGTATTGCTTTGTTCGTTACAAACCATGGAGCATTAGTAATTAGTCTTAACGTTTTAGATTGATACCTTTCTAGGATATCCACATTGGAGTTAGCAGAGGTACCCCATAATTGAATTCCGTAAGACCATACTGGCTTAAGGATTGCTTTATATATTCTTAATTTGTTGTTCAAGTTAAGTTCTGATTTAAGCCCTAATAGCCAGTACAATTTACGAGTTTTTATTTTTAATTGCTGTTGCTTTGCTTTTATATGTGGTTTCCAAGTAAGACGTCTATCAAGAGTCATACCCAAGTATTTTACTGTATTTTTTGTCGGAATTACTTCCCCGTTGATAGTTATTGAAGGACAATCACCTCTGCGTAATGTAAATGTTATATGGCTGGATTTTCTTGAGTTTACTTTAATATTCCATTTTTTTAACTAATTTTCGATATGACTAATTCCATTTTGAACAAACATTGACGCTTCGGCTTTACAAATACTACTTCCGACTATGGCTGTATCATCTGCGTATGTGGCAACTGTGACGTCATTGGCAACAGGCATGTCTGCAGTAAATAACGTATACAAAACGGGACCAAGTACGCTACCCTGTGGTATTCCAGCATTGACTTCAGCGATATCCGATCTTTCATCTTTAACTTTCACGTAAAAGAATCTATCAGAAAGATAACTTTTAAAAAATAAATAATAAAAATATGGGGCTGGTAAAACTTTTTTTATCTTAAAAAGAAGGCCATTATGCCAGACTCTGTCAAAAGCTTGTTGTATATCTAGAAAAACAGTTGAACAATAGCGTTTATTTTCGAGAATATCGGCTACGATATTTACAATTCTGTGACATTGTTCTGGAGTTCCATGCTTATGCCGGAAGCCAAACTGATGGTCTGGGATAATGTTATGTTTTTCAAGCACAGGTAAAAGTCTTTGCAGAAATATTTTTTCAAAGATTTTCGAAAATACGACAAGTAAACTTATAGGTCTGTACGAAGACAACATATTTTCCGGCTTATTCGGTTTTGGAATCATGATTATCTCGGCACATTTCCACTGCAAGAGAAAGTGATCTAGTCTGAGTATAGAATTATAAATTAATGTTAAAAGTATTATACTTTTTCGACTGAGGTTGTTAACAACTTTTGCATTGATGAGATCATGGCCAGGTGATTTGTTAGAATTTAATTTTTTAATCTCATGTTTAACTTCAGTAGGTGTGATGTGCTTTATTGGTAGGTCCATTGGGCACGCCGAATTTAAAAACTCTGTAACTTCGTTGTTTTCTTCAACGCTATTAAGATTATACGGTTGAAATATATCTTTTAGATGAAGGGCGAATGCCTCTGACGTGTTTTTATCCGATTTGCACCATGACCCATTGGCATTCTTTACAAGAGTTTTACGCTTCACCGGCCTTTTTAAATATTTTGTAGATTTCCACAAAAGATGCTCATCATACTTTGCATTATTTATTTTTTCTATAAACTCCGCTGTTGTTTTATTTTTATATTCATAAAGAAGTTGTTTGAGTTCTTTACATGCTTTATTGAATAATCTTTTGTCAGTAGGATTCCTACTTAGCTGCCAATTTCTTCGCAGTCTTCTTTTTTCATTTATAAATTGTCGTATTTCTGTCGATATTCGGATATTATTGTTGTTTGTGTTTCCAATTGAAGGTGTTCAAATTCTATCTGCTTCGTGTATAAGATTTGTGAAATGTTCTACGGCCTCATCTAGTTCTTCACCGGTTTTTATTCTGATATTTAAATTAATATTCTGATCAAGCCAATTTGAAATAAAGTAAAGTTAGTGTTACTATTAACTATATTGTAGTTGTTTGATCTAACGTTTATGGAAGTTGAGTAATTGATGAGGAGGGTTGAGTGGTCAGAACTCAGGTCATTCATATCTTTAATGTCTAAACGGTGGTTTGGGATTCCTGCATATATAGCAAAATCCAACAGGTCAGGAATTTTTTGTGGATCTGATGGCCAATATGTAGGAGTTCCTGTGGAAAGAACGCTGTAGTTTTTGGATGTTAAACATTTGTATAATTCTCTTCCCTTTGGGTTTATAAGCCTAGAGCCCCACCATGGGTGCTTGGCGTTGAAATCACCGGCCACTATAAATTTCCGACCTAACGAGTGGAAAAATGTTTGATATTCCGGGCATTTTACACTATGTCGAGGGGGAAAATAAATTGATGATACTACTATATCACCATCGTTACTTTTAATTTTTACAGTTGTTGCCTGTAAATAATTTTCTTTTACCGCTGTCAGTATTTCATATTTAATTGAGGATTTTATTAGTACGCATGAACCAGCATGAGCACGATTATCTGGATGGTTTGTATGAACTAGGTCATAGCCTTTTATAAAGAAGTAGGATCTGTTAGTAAAGTGAGTTTCTGACACTAAAAGAATGTCAATAAAATTTGCGTTAAGGAAAACTTCTGTTTCTCTTGTGTGGTTGGAAAGGCCGTTGGCATTCCATATTGCTATTCTCAAGTTTAGTTGCATAGTTTAGTGATAAGAGCAGACATCATGTTGATTAGAGTATTGGTGTTCTCTATCTGTTTTTCAAGCATTGCTTCTATCCTCTGCAAGGTACTAGGTGATGTATCATATTGATGGTTATTATCTTTTAGAGCTTCAGAATATAAAGATCTATTCATGTTGTTAATAGTTTGAGTTTTATTTACATTTGAAAAATTGTTTACTTTTATATTAGGAAAATTTTGAGAATTAATGTTAAATATTGGTTTTTCGTTATTATGGATATGGTTTCTTATTAAATTTTTCTTCCGTAAAAGTTCTTTATATATATAACATCCTTTATAGTTAGCGGTGTGTGAGCTTTAAAGCAATTTGTGCACTGTGGAGGAGTATCCTCGGTTTAATACATTCTGCTGTTTTGTGATTTAAACCACATTTCACGCATCTGTAAATTTTTCTGCAGTACGTCTTAGTATGGCCAAATTGTTGACATCTGTAGCATTGTACAATATCATTATTTTTTAAAGGGGGTTCTATTTTAACAACGGCGTGAAATATATAGTTTAAGTCGTATATGTCCTTATTATTGTTATTGGTCTCAAGATCAACAAAGAAAATAGACAGAGGTTCTTTTGTAACTCTGCTTTTAACGTTAGTAATGTTTCTTACCTTGTGACCAGACTTTTCAATTTCTTTTTTGATTAAATCAGTAGGTGTTGATGAGTGTAAATTTTTTACCACAACTTGGTAGGCCCTTTCTTGCTTTAATTGATATGTGTGAAAATTTATTTTCTTTTCATCAAGATGCTTAACAATAACTCTATAAGAGTTAGTTGATTTTAACATTAATCTTATTTGCCCATCTCTAAGAGACTTGTAAGAAAAATCTTCTAATTTAATAACTTTCATAAAGCTGTTTACCATATTATTAATATCCGCAACGTTGGGAATAAATATTAGAGACGGTTTAGGTTCAGCATTTTCATCATTGCTAGTTTGATGATCATCACTGCAATTATTTTTAAGTAATTCAAACATGTTGTTGCTAGTACTTGCTTGATTGTTTGTTGTTATTTTTTATGTTGGTGAAGTTTTGGTGATTCTGTTGATCGTCGTTTTGTAGGTAAAACTAGTTGCCAGCTAGTATTCTTATCCCCACCATCGGTTGATTCGCTGCTACTGTCCATTCTGCTAGCATGCAGTGGATTAGCACACAGCTAATTTGTTGTTTTATGTAAAGTTTTTGTATTTGACTAACAAAACAAAGGGATTAATTTTGTTGTTGATTTTAACACACAAAGTATGTAAAACCAAAAAATAATTTTTTTTACAATAATAAAGAGATTAAGTTTTAAAATGTTTAAAGAAATTTTTAACGAACTTTACTTCTGCACGGTATCACAGTCAAAGAAAGACTCACTTTTTTATTAAAATTAATTTTGTATGAAAATATAAAATGCATGTTTTTGACAATGCATAACTTAAATCGTTATTTTTTAGGAAGCGCACTTTACTTAGCTAAAACTTGGTTGGTACTGATTAAAAAACATTGTTGACTTTTTTTTATCTGATTTTTATTAGTTTGGATTTGTCACAGACTCCATATTTTTAAGGTATAAAAATATATCAACTTTTTTTACTTTAAGCTATTTGTTTTCTTAAACTAAAATAGAAAGTACCAGGTTTTTTTCATATATTAAGTAACCCGTAATTTTTACTAAAGGTACGTATCAAAATTTTGTACCTTCTTTTTGTTGTAAATTTGTTATTAGGGAAATCATGAAAAATTAGAAATTTCAAATTCAAATACATGTATATGTATATGGAATGTTATCTCATTTCTCGAAACATGTAATATATCAAGTTTAAAGGCATAGTTCATATTATTTGAAAGTTGCAAAAAATGTCGCATTATTGTATTAAATTTTGTATTTTTTTAAAAAAAGTTTGTCAAAAAATTTAAATTTTGTGCGAAAAGATGTTTGCAAATATTTCTTTCACTGTATCTAACTTTGAATTTCTAATGCCATATTCGTCATCTGCGTCCTAAACTCATTTGGAAATGATAGGTCGCAACACCGATGCATCAAATATCTCTTATATTGTTAAGCGGTGTAATAAACAACATTTTATTTTAATAATTGCTAACATTTACCTAATAGGAAATTTATGTCACATCACGCTACGTCACATTTCACACTGTGGGTAAAAAAAAAAAATTATTAATTTAGTAAGCTGTAAAATAGACTTAAATCGTTCCAAATCAAATTTAAAAAAGTTGTATCTAAATGTACTACGCGCATCGCAGAGTTTTGCGTTTTTGTAAAAGTCGAAAAGCTGTTTCTTGTTTTTCTATTCATTGAAATGCCATATAATCTTAATTTTTTGTAAGCTGTACATTAGAGGTGTTCAACTTTGTATGGCCGTTCAAAATGAGTTCTAAAGTTCTCAAGATATGGGATAGTTTGGTTTCTTTGTATGTAAAAACATTTAATATGAAGTTTGGTGCTGATTGGATAAAGAAAACACGAGGTGGAAATAAATTGAAAGTGTGTTTTGTGTGGGTGAAAAATGGCTTTTTTGGGCTTTTTCAAAAAATTGTTAATATTGAAGCACTTTTATTCCATATTATAAATTAATCGAGATGAAGACAAAAACGTGTTTTCAAAAAGAAATAAAAATCCAAAATCAGTTGAGAATTACGCGAGTAAAAAGAAAATACCCCAGACCACTAATGTGCCAAATACCACTTGATCAAACATTTCGAGCCCACATCCTAAACGTTTTCGAAATTAAATACCAACTGGATCCATTAACTGTTAGATATGAAATATTTAATTTTTAGGATGTCGGTATTCTGTCCTAAGGTGACGTCAAAAACCAACAATATTTTTGGGGTATTTTTTCAAATCTCCAATTTCAAATTTTAAAAAATTTTGTTCAACAAAATTAAAAAAAAAAAATAGTTTCGCACACTAAGTTCCCATTAAGTATAAAATTTAAAATAAAAATACCAAAAATTAAACATATATCCCCCGATTTATTTAGTAAGGCAGCTATTTTAGTTCTGCGGATTTCGACGAAAATGCTTTTTTTTGCACAAAATTCGATCATAGGGTTTTAATTAACCCTTTTGTGCACTTGGGGCCAAAAATGTCCCAATATTTTTTAACATTAAAAAACGCAGTTTCTTTCAAATATCTGTATAATAGAGGTAACATTTTTGAATTATAAATAACAAAATACAGATTTACTTTATTTAATTTAATTACCTAAAAATCATTTAATGCACTGTCTGTATAATAAATAAAACATTTCTATTTATAAATAGAAAAATCTAGATTTATATCTTTTTGTATTTGGAGTAAAAATTACCCAAAATTTATTTATCTTTGAAATACGTAGATTGATTCAAATAGATGCAAAACTTACCTTAAAATCAGTACTGTTCTACTGTAAAAACTGTGCTATAATGCTTTTCAAAAAAATAAAATTACATGCATTAAAACGGCTATTTACCAAAGATTTTTTAATGTTAAAAAATATTGGGACATTTTCGGCCCCAAGTGCACAAAAGGGTTAACTAAGTTTTTTTTTCTTTTTAAGCAATAAATACCAATTACGGAAAACAATTTAGTCAACTTTCATTCAAATACAAAGATACCACATGATTTTTCGTTATCAATTTCATGAAATCTGCAAAATTTCGAAAAAATTGACTTTGACCTTGAAACTTGACCTTTGCCGTAGTTTGATTTTGACCAAATTTTCAGAATATAGTGCTTGTAGTTTGTTTCATGAAACTCTGAATAACATTAATTGTTACTTGCTAAAAGTAGATAAGTTTTATCCTATGATCGAATTTTGTGCAAAAAAAGCGTTTTCCTCGAAATCCGCCGAATTTAAATAGCTGCCCTTACTAAATTAAACGGGGGCTATGTGTAATTTTTGGTATTTTTATTTTAAACTTTACTATTTTTTTTTTTAATTTTGTTAAACAAAATATTTGGAAATTTGAAATTGGAGATTTGAAAAATACCACAAAAATATTGTTGGTTTTCGACGTCAGCTTTTTTTTTTTTTTTTTTTTTTTTTTTAAAAGAAGAGAAGCAACACTCAGGAAATTCTTCCTATTAATTAATGTGTTGCTTTCTTTGGAAAGGGGATAGTGGAGAGATGAAAGGTGGTGAAAGATGAAGGGCTTCAAACATGGCAACACTGCAATTGCGCGAGATGATAAGTCTTAAAACAGTTGTTGCTCGCCACCTGATGTAGAGTTGTCGAATTTAATAAAGCTTTTTGTTTCATAGCCCTGATTCATTATTTTCCTTCGGTGGGGTTAAGTGCTATGGGAACACCGAAGGTGGGCGCAGCGATACATATATGTGATAGAAAACTCATACATATTATTTTTCTAAATTGTTGTTGTCGTCACCGGGAATCGAACCCGGGACCATCTGTGTAACAGTCCAACGCGCGAACCATTACATCACAACGCCCACTAAGCTAAGGACAGCTTAGGACAGGATACCGGCATCCTAAAGATTAAATATTTCATATCTAACAGTTAATGGGTCCAGTAAGTAAAAAAAAAATATTTTGGTATTTAATTTCGAAAATTTTTGATCAAGTGGTATTTGGCACATTAGTGGTCTGGGGTATTTTTTTTACTCGGGTAATTCTCAACCGATTTTGGATTTTTATATATTTTTGAAAACACTTTTTTGTCTTCATCTCGATTAATTTATAATATGGAATAAAAACTGCTTCAATATTAACAATTTTTTTAAAAAGCCCAAAAAAGCCATTTTTCCCCCTTACAAAACACACTTTCAATTTTCAATCAATTTCCGCCTCGTGTTTTCTTTATCCAATCGGCACCAAACTTCATATTAATTGTTTCTACAGACAAAGGAACTAAACTAGCCCATATCTTCAATTTATAAATCTCTTTCATTTTTTTTGGACCCCTTTACTGTACATACAAGTCATTTATGTTTTATCTGTCATGTATAATATGCCAAGATATTTAAATCAGATGGTATATCTGTTGACTGGCTGCCTGGAGTCCCAGGTTCGAATCTCGCCACTTGCACTTTTATTAAATTTAATTATTATCATATGTTGTGTTAGCATTATTAAGCATATAGGTAACAGCATATTTTTTTATATTTTGTATGTTGGTTAGTAATGATATTATTTTTCGCATTATTTTTCACAACATCACAGACATAAAGATATTTGTAATGGCAAAAGTAGTACTCGTCATTGCCAGTTTTTTAGTTATACAAAAACTTATATGGTAATGCCTTTCTACAGCGGGTAAATAATAAAATTAAAAATTTTGTATGTTGACCTCTAGCCGAATAAACAACACTCTACAGCATAAAGGTCAAATATATGCAAAATTAAGGAAATGTGTTTTTTTTATAATTTTATTTTTACTAAATTTTCATCCAACATTTTTCGTGTTTAGCTTTAAAGTCACTAAGTTTTCTTTATCCACTAAAAACAAATTGCAGTTTAAACTTACTGTATTGAAAATGGAACAGTGTGTCCATAATGAGTTAACTAGATATGTAGTATACCTTTTCACATACTTTATACATTGAATTTGATGAGCTAATGTGCGTTATAAATTATTTCATTGTTTGATGTTAGTATTACCATATTAGAGGCATAATTAAGTTATCAACTTTGTAACATTTTTGATACAATTTATTAGCATAATTACCAAACTATTAACGATAATTGGAGCTTAATGAATTTTCTAATTAGTTTTGAATATAATTTTTCACGAACGATAACCCAGCAAATAATAGAGCTTACCCAGATGCAGTTCTGGAAGGCATTATTTAATTACCGAGTGCTTCCAAAGCAAAGCCAGAAGGCATGATGTTTCTTCGCGATGTCCCGCTTAGTATGTCGTTTTTCGTGTGATCTAAGGAGCAATAAATTCATAACTTCATAGGCAATAATAAGCGCTTTTTTTGTGTGCTTCATTGTATGCAATAAGAACTGCTTCAAAGAAGGCAAAATGTCTTCCCTAATTGCTTATTGTATACAAGACGGTTAAACGCTATTTTGGAAGCATACAAATGTAGTTACTGCTTACCAATTCCAGGTATTTTTTTGCTGTGACATATCTATATGGGACATTTCATATCAAGTGACCGAACTTTTGACACTTATTTCTTGGGATCGGGATGAAACTTCCACCAATTTTAGTACCATTGGGTAGTAGTACTGATACGAAATTTCAGCTGTATTGGTCGTGGACTCCCAAAGTTGGAGGGTTTCCCATTTTCGAGAAACATCCTTTTTTCCGGATACATATAACTAATTAGATGAAACTAGACACACTTGATCCCTAGACACACTTGATCCCCCGCCACCCACGAGGCTAGCGCCTCCTCCGCGGGCTTTTTAGCCGTTTTTTTTAAATTAACCCCCTCGGGATAGAGATATCTCAGGAAGTAGGAGGAGCTTATCCAAGATTATGGTATCAATCTCTTCTTTGGAAGAGATCAAGTGTATAATAAATATTTTATCAACAGATATTTATCGATATTAATCCGATAACAATACTGATTTTAAATTGCTCAGATTTTCTTTTATAATTATCTGTTGCCTGCATTGTATATTTGCTGTAATAAACATGGAGATTACCTAAAGACTTTATTTTTCATTTTGATGTCGGCGTTATCGGTTCATATAAGATACTCTACAAGATGTAAGTATTTTAAATTTTTACTAAAAAATAATAAAAAATAGAGAGTGGATATGTTTTTCAATAATCTAAAAGAGGTATATTTGGAAAGTAATTTTGCACCTAACCAAATATATAATGTTGATGAAATTGGATAAGTACCGTACACAAACCACATAAAATCATAGCCAAGAGGAGAAAAACAAGTGGGTAAAATTACTTTGGGTGAACGAGGAGCTAACACAATTTTATGCTGGGCTACAAATGCCACAGTCAATAGCATATAAACATTTTTTCTTTTCCTCCAAAAAATGGCAAAATCGTATGATATATAGAGCTCCTCCGCAGTCTGTATTTTCACCTTAACAAAAACCATTAATTTAATATTTTGCAATAAAAAAAAAATATGAAAAAAACATTGAAGTATTATACAATTTAATTTTTACTTTAATTAATATCGAAATAAATTGTTCTTTAACGTTGATTGTAATCAATAAAATCATATTTTGTGTAATTTCAGTGTTTTGTTTAATTTATGGATTTAATTGATGGAATCAAACCACTTTTTCGAACACACTTGTTCCCCGGGAACACGTGTCTAATACACAGGGCTCAAGTGTACTATACTATTAGACACTTGTTCCCTTTTTTACGATTTCAGTGTTTTTTTTTATATCTTTAATACTACTTATTCAATACAACTTTTGCTTAAATTTTTATTAGATATTTTGAAAAACTTTGAAAAAAAATTTACACCAAAAAAAAAATAATAGTGAACAGTTTAGGAGATAAATGTCTTCTCCTTTTTGGGGAACAAGTGTGTCTAGTTTCCCCTTCGTATTATAGTTAGAAAAAGTTGTCCAAAATGTTTTCGATAACTTTAAAAAAAAGTGTTCAAAAATTTTTGCATTTTTTTGAACAATTTGTTTTTTTACTTGTTTTCGAAATGAGGTATTTTTTACAAAGCTTAGGTCTTTTAAATTGTATTTCAAACATAATTAATCTTTAAAATTATACGAAATTATAATTTTTGTAAAAAAATTCATGTAAAAAATATATTTATATTTTTTTAATGAAGACATAAATGCCTCTTTATGATATTTTAACAATTATTTTTAGAAAATTTCATCGCGATATCTTCAAAAGTTAAGTGTATTCTAAATATTTATCTTTATATTGATTCACTGGAAAGCATCAATCGTATAATAAACAGTTTCAAACAGAGCCAAAATAGCCATTTTTAATAATTTTTCTCAAAATTGTGATATGAGGGAAAAATTTGGATGCCGGATTTGGAATCAGAGCATCAAAGAGTATATAAATCACATGTCGTAATTCAAACCAGAAAAGCTTGTGGAAGTGTGTAATCTGTCCGGTGTGTCCCATTTTTTACGGTATTCGAGATATAGATCATTATAATAAAAGTAAAGTATTAATTAAACTTTTCTATAAAATTCCGAAGATGCTGTCAAACATGTTTCATAAATATTAATGAAAATATTGATCACATTTCTAAAAGCTTCATAAATATAACAAATCTTCATATACATATTTTCGTCCAATGAAACTGTTTCATAAATACGACAAAGCTTATTTTCCTGAGTGTACTTAAATTTTATTGATTTTATAAGTATGCATTGTACATAAACATCAATTGATAAATTGTGTCACATCATCATCGTCATTATTATGGCACATCATCATTGTGTCTTACAATGCTGACACGCATATATTTATGATACAATAAATGAAGAATTTACATTATTTTAATACAAATTACTCACGTGTAAGTGTCACAGCGTGATAAGCATTTCAATTATTCGATTTATATTTTATATTTACAATATATAAGATATTTCATTTAAGATGATATATGATGAATTTCATATCAAAACCGATATGCATTGAACCCGACCCTCTAAGATGTTGATGAAATTTTGCATACAGCTACATTTTACGTATACAAACACAACCTCATCTATAGAAATTGCATTTTTGGAAATATGTGGGCGTGGCAAGGTATCGAAATTTTTGAAAAATAACGATAATACACTCAGGGAACTTCTGCTTTAAAAATATGTAGTTGTTTGGGTTGTAATACAGTTTCATTATTTTTAATGTAAATGTAAGTCATTTGTAGAACAAATAAAATTTTTAACTAACATTGTAGTTCATTTAAAAAAACAACTCACATCAAATGACTGTTTTATGATTTTACATTCATTTTTTACAGTTGTTATTTGTTATTTAAAAAATAAAAAAAAAATTTTTTGGTTTATTTTTTACTACCATGTGGTTCATTTTTACTACAATGTTAGTCATTTTTTGAACATTAAAAAACAAATGACAATGTTAGTTGAATTTAATGAAATGTAAGTCGTCCTTTTTTTAAATGAAATTTCATTTGTTTTTGACTACAATTGCAGTCGTCTTTACCAACATAATTTCCTAAGTGTATGTACTTTAAAGCTGTGATTACTACGGAATGGCTGAACCGATTTTAAAGAACTTGGTATCATTAGTATTTAAATCAGGTTTCGAAAAAATACACTGTAAAAATTACACTGAAATTTTTTTTGCCAAAAATAAAATTTTAAACTGGGAAAACACTTCAAAGGCCAAGTGTTTTTTCCAAAAAAAAAATTTTTTAGGAAGGTCTCTTTAATAGATATAACATATCTAAAAACTAAAATGGAGTTTACAGTTATATTAGTTTTTTGTTTTTATATATGTACATCGAGATTATTTTTATGTTATTTTCAATTTATAACGAGCTTTCAACCTCCGTATATTTACAAAAATAAAGCAAATCAAACATATTAGCTAGGTTGATACTAGTATTTCGATCTGGCTAAAGATCTCATCAGAACCCGAAGTTTTAGAAAAGCTAGAGCCTCCATAATAGGCAGAACTTTAACAAAAAAACCTATTAATCATCAATTTTGCTCCATTCTTGTTTATTTTTCTTTTTTTTTATTTTTATAATATGATCAGAATATTTACTAAGCTGAAAAATGGTCTAAACATCGTACACATAAATTCACAGAGTTTAAAAAATAAAATTGAAGAGTTCCGTTACATCTTTGAATCCTCAAATGTTGACGTGGTATGTGTCTCTGAAACATGGTTTGGTGCTGGTATTAATGATGAATGCTATAAATTGAGTGGATATAGACTATTTAGAGCTGATCGTTTACGGAAAAAGGGGAAAAATTGTAAAAAAGGCGGTGGAGTTGCGATCTATGTGAGGAATAATGTGCAGTGTAAATTTAAGACTAAGTCAAGGGTAGGGGAAAAAATTGAGTACCTCTTTTTGGAAATTTATAACAATCATGAAAAGTTATTGCTTGGAAACGTTTATAGACCAGATAGAAATACAAATTTTGAAGCGTTCTTCTTGGAGTTGCCTAATATTGCTGTTGGGTACTCTAATATTCTAATATCTGGAGATTTTAATTGCAACTGCTTGGTAGATTCAACTCTTATTGATGAAATGAAGTATATTGGGTTGGATGCTGTCAATAAAACTATACCGACACATTTTTCAAGTCGCTCAAATTCCCTACTTGATATGTTTTTTACGAACTTGTTGCAAAAAGTTAAAATGTTTGAACAAATTTCTGCACCTGTTTTTTCAAAGCATGACCTTATTTTTACTAATTTCGACTTTAAACAAGAGGAATCGCAAGATAGTTTCAGCTATAGAGATTTTAAACGTATTAATTTCGATGACCTTCACATTAAACTCTCACAAATTGAATGGGATACTACGTATTATATGCCTGATGTTGATGAACAGCTTAGTTTTATTCAACACAATATTGAACAACTTTTTGAAGAATTTGTGCCATTAGGATCGAAAAGAATAACAACAAATGTTAACCCATGGTTTACTTCGGAAATTAAGTGTATAATTGACGAACGTAATATAGCTTACGCAAGGTGGAAGCGATTTAAAACACTCGAATTGCAATCAACGTTCAAATCACTGAGAAATAGGGTTAATACCAGAATTAAAATAGCAAAATCGGCCTATTATAAATCCAAATTTACGAACTGTATAGATAGCAAAGCAAGATGGAATGAAATCCGAAATATTGGAATAATTGGTAAAACTCAAGGTTGTGCAGATAAAATAAATGTTGATGAATTAAATATAAAATTTACTGATCTACCAAAGTCTGATGCTAACGTTGCTTACTACAGAAACCACATAAGAACTAATCATCAAATTGAATTTCAGTTTTCTTGTTTTTCTGAAGCTGAGGTATATAAAAGTTCCCTTAGCATTAAATCCAATGCTACTAGTTATGATGGTGTGCATCCAAAATTTATCAAATTAATTTTCCCGTTTATACTGCCTTACATTACAAATTTGTTTAACTCGATTATAACTAAATCAGTTTTCCCTACCAAAGGGAAACACGCAAAGATTATTCCAATTCCAAAATCGGAACAGGATTATCGGCCTATAGCAATTTTGCCTTATCTGTCTAAAGTTTTAGAGCGTCTAATGCATAATCAAATCACTGAATTTATTCAAGAACACAACCTGCTCACTTCACAGCAATCGGGATTTCGACCACAACACAGTTGTGTGTCAGCTTTGATTGATGTCTCGGAATATGTGAGATCACAACTTGATGATGATAAAGCTGCATTCTTAATTCTTCTGGACCATTCCAAGGCGTTTGATACAGTTAATGCTGATATTTTAGCACTGAAGCTAAGTAAATTTTTCAATTTTTCAACTACTGCCACAAAACTGATGTATTCGTACTTAACAGGAAGATCACAATCTGTTTTTTAACGGAAATTTTGTCTCAAGCAGCGCTGAGTTAACCAGAGGTGTACCGCAAGGGTCAATCTTAGGTCCTTTATTATATTCAGTTTATGCCAATGACCTTCCAACCCAATTAGTCTACTGCCATGTTCAGATGTACGCTGATGATGTGCAGCTTTACATCGGTTGCGAAGTTTCGAACATTGACGATTGTGTACACGAAATCAATGTTGATCTGGAAAATATAAGAGTATGGGCTTCATCATATGGATTATGTCTAAATCCTAGTAAATCTAAATGTATATTTATTTCGAAGAAGCGAAAAAGTACTCCTTATATACCGGATGTCTTTTTGGGTCAATCAAAAATTAATATTTTTGATACTCTCAAAAACCTTGGTGTAACATTTAATAAACATCTGCTCTGGAGTGACCACGTCAGTATTACAATTGGAAAAATTTATGGAATGCTTAGGAACTTGTGGTGTACACAATGGTTTATTCCTCTAGAGGTTAGAATGCTTCTGGCCAAAACATATCTAATACCTACTTTATTATATGGCTGTGAACTATATTCTGGTTGTGATGCTTCTAGTTTGAGTAACCTGAAAATAGCTTTTAATAATATTACACGATACGTCTTTGGTATTAGCCGTTTTAGTAGAATATCGCATTATTCTAAACAGCTCTTTGGAGTAACATTCGAGAACCTGCTGAAATGTAGATCGCTAATTTACCTCCATAAAATAATAAATACATGTCAACCACAATATTTGTATAATCAAATTATACCCTTTAGATCAGAAAGAGGCTATCGTATTATTCATATACCGCACAGGACTCATTTTTCGGATCAACATTTTTATATTTATACCATTAGTATTTGGAATCATCATCCCCATCATTTACAGGTAGTCCGCAGCGCAACGCAATTTAAAAATTTATATTTGATTATTACAAATAATCTTTCTTGTAACTTTTTTTTTTTTTTTTTGTCTAAAATATTTAAAAAGTGTTATATTAAACTTTTTATAAAACATTTTATTTCATATTTTATTTATTATATAATTAAAAAATTAGCTTTTTATTACTCAATTTTTATTAACGTTCTTGTTAGAACAATTTATGTTTTTCTACAATTATTTTAATTTTGTATTAGTATTTAAATTTTTAATTGTATTTAATTAAAACTATATTCATTGTAACTATTCCAGTAATTCAGTGCTTTCATATAAGATTAATTCTTTCCACTGAACATTAAGAGATAAATAAAAATAAATAAATAAAAATTATGTAATAGAAGATCGGTAAAAAAAAAAAAAAATGCATCTCTTGTTAACTTCATTATATTTGATATCATTGTGGGAAAAAAAGAATAAAGTAGCTTTACTTTGAAAGTTATACAGATTTTTTTGTAATTGTAATAGATTAGAACATGAATCGTATTATCAATTTTTTCAGACACCCCCAAAATATGAAATTACCCTTGGTAATTTTTTTTTTTTATTTTTTTAGATTTAATATATAATTTTGCCCAGCTCATACTGTCGACTTTCGGAAAAACACTTGGCCTTTGAAGTGTTTTACCAGTTTAAAGTTTTATTTTTGCCAAAACAAATTTTTCAGTCTAATAGAAATTTTTTACAGTGTACAGTGTATCGAAAGCTGACTTATGTACCTTTCTAATGGCACCAAGATCTTTGAAATCGGTCAAACCATTCCGTAGTAATCGCTTCTTAAAAGTACCTATTACCGTCATTTTTCAAATATTTCGATACCTGTCCACGCCCACATTTTTTCGAAAGTGCAATTTTTAAAAATGAGGTTGTGTTTCTATAGGGAAAATGTAGCTGTATGCAAAATTTCATCAAAATCTGAGAGGGTCGGGTTCAAAAGGTGCCTTTTTTATAGGTTTTGATATGAAATTCATCATATACATACAGGAACGAATATAACTTTTGTTTATGTCATTATCTTCAATATTGCAAGGATATTGTTTAGAACAAATTTTAAAGGTTATTCTGCCATAGAGTATTAATTTGAGTTTATCAATAAGAGGCAGTGACGTTCCATCTAAGGTGCGGAGGCGTTCTCCGAATACAGTAAACTGTTTTCATAATTGAATATATTTTTTATTATAAATTATATATAAATTGTATTATTGTTTTTAGTTTTTCCTGAAGATGAACAGCGAAGCTGTTCGAAATATCGAAAAGATAATAAATATTTAAAAATAAAACTTTAAAAAATTTGAATTTTATTTTTAATTTATGACGTTGAGCCAAACCAAAAATCCTCATCACATATTAAAACAACAAGTCAACTATAAATTTCTAACATATTTTTTATTTTCAAAATTTTTTCCTAAAGTTCAAAAATATTTAAGCTCATATGCACCATTTATTCTTTGTTTTAATCTATATACAGTTGTTTGTTTGTATACTTTGTTTACACGGTATTCAAAACTTTTAACAGAACCCCTGTAGTACAGCATTAACAAACACATACAACAAAAAACGTATACAACGTATAGTGTTCTAAACTACGTGATTGCTATTAATTCAAATCAAAATGTATGCATGGTGTTCAACAGAATGCAAAGAACTAATTGCCCCCGCTAAATGAAATATATATAAAGAAATTTGCAAAAGGAATATATGTCAAAATTGTTCTCCGTGAACTTTCTAAAGAAAAGCTAAGTAATTCTCTGCAAACATTTGAAGTTACTGGTAATGTCTGTTGTACAGATGTTTCGGAATTTATGGGTTGTATCTCAAATGCAGTACTGAACTCTAAATTATGTGATTCGTTTTCTTTTTTAACAAAAATGTCAATTTTTTTATTTCACAAAGAATGTTTTTCTCTATGGTTCAATATCGACCCCGATGGAGGAAAGGGTAAGTTTTTTTGATGATGGTATCAAGATTAAATTTTTAAATAATTTAGAATCTAAAAATCTTGAGATTTCACAATTATTTTGGAAATTTTCTGTATTGTGACTATAATTTAAATTATTTGTATATGATTTTACTTTAAGTAAGCAGAGCGAGGTGGCATATATGCCAATTGTCGTTAATGGTAACCGCATAGTTTCACGTTTCGGACCCGTGTATGGAAGAGAAATTCGTGCAAGGTGTACCCCCTCAAATGAACATTGGTATGTTCAAGGTTCATTTTTAGGAGGGTACATCGGGCACTTTTTTTGGTGAGTCGCTCTAATGTGAAGTCTCTATTCTACGCCGATAAGTCCGAAACGATTGACCACTTGGAAGACAACATTCGCCGCGTTATTGCCAATACACAGCCACAAATGTTGGAAAAAGTCATCGAAAATTGGACCTCCAGATTAGATTTCGTCCGAGCCAGCTGTGGCGGTCATATGACAGAAGTCATATTTAAATTATAATGCCAGAAGAGTATCTTTCGAATAAAGTAAATTTCATGTAAATTTAAAAAAATCATCTTTGATTTATTCCATTTCCAAGTTCTATACCTCTATACAAAAATACCCTTCACTTCTCAGACGATCTTCGACACAACTAGGGGGTATACACCAATATCATCACACCAATATGGATCAGTTGTCTGCAGCCGTGGTCGCGAGCACAATTTAAAGTTCATTAATCCTTCTATATTTTCTAGCTCCCAAGGACCTAACCTCTCAAGGAAGTTTTGATGTTCTTAGATCGCTTCCTTTCACATCCTTGTTCTTTGTCGATTGTCCTTTGAAGGCCGTATTCTTCGAATCCTTGACTTATCCTGCCGTATCCATCGCAGGTCCTTGAACAGGGCTTTCACCCAGGGTGTGTTCCCTTGGTAGTTCGCACCTTTGAATATCCTTGAATTGCACTCCCGCGCCCTCCTTGATAGAACTATTTATTTATAAACATAACCAAATTAACATTGGTTTTAGCTAAGAAACTAGTGAAAGGAGATGCACTGTTTGTGCCCGGTATCCCTGACTAAGAATTAGAGCAGGAAGTGTATGCCGGTCGTTGGTCACTTCCAAACTGTAATTAGCTTGGTACCACTTTTTACAATCAACCAGTATTTCGAATGAGAGGAACAGCTGTTGTTATTTATGTTTCCAGTTATTTCTTTATTTTTGCGATAATCAGTGGTCTCGTTCGTATATAAATTTTAATTTTAATTTATGCAAAAATATTAATTTACTTATTTACAGGGAATATATACTCACATATAAAATACTTCTCCAAATCCAACCTCTCACCAAATTCGGCTTACAAATCTGTTCATCAGCAGATAAGTTTGTACACTCAGGGAACTACTGCTTTAAAAATATGTAGTTGTATGGGTTGTAATAGAGTTTCTTTATTTTTAATATAATATAAGTCATTTGTAGAACAAATCAAATTTTTTACTTACCTTGTAATTCATTTAAAAAAACAAACCACATCAAATGACTGTTTTATAAATGTTTGTTTTTGTTTTACTAACATGTGTTTGTTTTTGTTTTACTAACATGTGGTTCAATTTTACTACAATTGTTAGTAATTTTTTGAACATTAAAAAACAAATGACAATGTTAGTTGAACTCATGTCCGACTGATGCCATGGAGTCATGCTGGGCATTCCTCCTTTGCATATCTCTGTAATATAGAACGCGTGCATGGGATCCCTAAGGCTGCGGGAGATTGGCAGCATGAGGAGTGGAGAGCTGAAGGGGCATCTTGAGATTGCGAAAATGTTCGCTGATGACCCGGTTATTAGGGTCAGTGACAGGATACTGCCTGTGCAGGTATTTGTGAGGCACTTTGTTGTTGTGATTTTCGACAGGAGCACGTGGTTGACTAGATCTTGGGTATCGGATGTTGGTGTACAGTTCTGATTCACGGATGGCTTAAAACAGTCGAACATGGATACGGGGGCGGGTGTCGTCGGACCCGGATTACAGCGTGCTGAGCCCATGGGCAAATATCCCTCCGTTTTTCAGGCGGAGGTCTTCGCTATCTGTATCTGTGTGGAAGAGTGTCTGCGGGGGAGGACACATGGGGCCACGATCTACATTCTATCTGACAGCCAGGCTGCACTTGGTGCCTTGAGGGCTCAAGATGTGTCGTAGGGTCTGGTTAAGGAATGTATCGACTCTCTAAATCGGCTCGGACTTGAAAAGGATAAGGATCCGACTGAACTCAGGAATCTACTAGCTAAAAGTTTTTTAAATAATATAAGCAAAATATTTGAGGTATGCATAAATAATAGTTTGAATAAATTTTGCAATAAACAAAATATAAAAAACGAAAAACAATTTGGTTTCAAGTTCAAACATTCCACAGTTAACGCTATTATCAAGCTTACTTCTGATATTAATTGGAACTGGCATAAAAGAAACTGTACCGGCGCACTCCTGATTGATATGGAAAAAACGTTTGATAGTGTATGGATTAGAGGCCTTATTTATAAGATGATTAAATTTAAATTTCCATTAAATCAAATTATATTAATATATAATATGATTACTAATAAAAGTTTCATGGTATATCATCAGAATATACACAGTAGCAAAACATTTAGTATAATCAACGGCCTACAACAGGGTACAGTTAGTTCACCCATTTTATTTAATTTATACATTTTAGATCTGATTAGCCAAATGGATAATATCATTTCATTCGCAGTTGATATAATCATATATCACTCGGATAACAAAATAGAGCAAATTAATCTCAATCTTCAAGAAATGTATAATACTGTTGAGCAATATACAATAAATTGGAACATGAAAATTAATGTTCAAAAATGTGAAATAATTCTTTTTAGACCACCAGTAGATAAGTGTAATAACAACGTGAGGAAAAACTGGAAACAGTTTGGAATCAAATCGAATTTATTTAATTATAACATTCCCAAAAAGGATGTGGTAAAATATTTATTTATACACCTTGACAAGTTCTTATACTTTAATCAGCATGTAAAGGAAATTCTTACAAAAGCCAGAAAGGCATACTTTATGTACAGGCCAATATTCCATTCTAAATACATAAAACCCAAGGTTGAGATAATAATGTACCAATCGCTAATCAGACCGATACTTACATATGACTGCCCAGTCTGGTTCAACATTTCCCCCTCAAACATGGAAAAGATTAGTGTTTTTGAAAGGAAATGCCTAAGAGCATGCACTTCGTTATACAGGTCCCCACAAAGCAATTACAAAAAATACATATCAAACAGAAAATTGTACAATATATCCAATATTATACGGATAAATAATTTTATAATTAACATAATTAGGAATAATATCTTAAGGTGCACTCAATGCACAGAAAATAACATTATAATGGCCCCTTATTATACAAACCAAGAATACATAATTGATTCCTTGGAAAGGGGTTTCGTCCCACCAGAAGCTTTTGTGTACCTTGATAATAAGAACATTATTCAGAATGAAAATGGCATCCCAATTTTATATCACAACTATAGACGTGCCAATATAAAAGCAATAAGTTGTGATTTAGAGAATCTGAATATGTATCTCACAAGTATATCAAATAAAGATGTTAGATTAGCTCAAAAGTCTAATTCCAAAAATTTTGGTGGATGGCCAAATAAATAATTATATTATCTTAATATTTTTTACCCCTTGACACAACCTTTCGCAAAACTTTTTAAATATTTAAGCAATGTTTTTGAAAATTTTTTCATTGCATACTAACTTTAAAGCATATGTATATTATTTATACCATTGATAATGTTCAATTTTTCCCCTCATAATTTTGTAAAATCTAACTATTAAGTATTATATTATTTGTACTTGAGCACTCATTTCAGAGTCATTGTATATAAAACAATATTGTAACTAGTGTTTATTATAGTGTAAATATATTTTATAAAAATAAATAAACAAAATGGAAAAAAAAAATCGTCTCGGACTTAAAAACTCCTTGACACTGGGCTGGGTTCCTGGCCATGACGGGCATGGGGGCAACGAACAATTCCATTGCCCTGAACCCTTCTGTGGCTTACCCAACGGGTATGTCAGAGAGAGGCTCGGAAGATGAAGGGAGTCGGAGTTTGGGGCCTATTGGGCCAGATCGCCAGGGCAGCGACAGGCGAGGCTGTTTATATCTTCCTCTGGGTAGAGGTCGCGGAAACTCTTGTCTATGACGAGGGGCGAACTAAGGACCGTGACGGGTTACCTCACGGGACACTGTTTCCTTAGGTATCAATTGAACAAGATGGGAAGATCCTCTACGGATGCGTGCAGGTTTTGTGAATTGGAACCCGAGACCTCAGAGCATGGTCTCTGAAAATATCCGAGGCTCTCCGACAGGAGGGTGCGTTATTTTGGTGGTCGAATAGTTACGGTATCGGACGTTTGGAATTGTTTACCTGGTAGGATAGTTGACTTCGTAGGGAGCCTGAACCTATAGGGTGTATTCGTTGGCTGCACAAAATACCAACTTCTGGTCGCGGTGCATAGTGCCACTCTAGTCTAATCTAATCTAGTTGAATTTACTGTAATGTAAGTCGTCCTTTCTTTAAGTGAAATTTCATTTGTTTTCAACTACAATTGCAGTGGTCTTTACCTACATAGTATCCCAGCAAAAAATTTCCAAAAAGGTAAGCGGGTTTGTAATCAAGCATTTTGGGCAGAACGCATTCCTTACTAGATTACCTACTCGATTCTTTTTAACAGGGCGTGAGACTAAAATAATTGATTCTTTAGAATTGATTATTTTTTTACCGGAGAAACATTTACTTTATATTTTTAAGAACTACATACATTTTTTAATAAAGAAATAGTTCCATTGTAAAACTACGAAGTACTTACACAAAAAAAAAATAAATAAATAGTTCCCTAGAAAAAATAAGAAGTACTTACATTTAAAAAAAAGAAATAGTTCCATAAGTAAATTCAACTTTTACTCACACGTGATTGTCCTAAGTCACTCAAATATAACGATCAAAACTCATACGGAAATAAAATCCTAAAAAGTGAAACATCGGAGTGTTATTATAACATGGGTCTGTCATAATTTTGGAGCTATAAACCACGAAAATATTAATTTTTCAAAAAAAAAGAACGATTCAAAATTGAAAAACAAAAATATGACTCACGCACCCTCGAAAATTTTTTTTACACTCATTCACGGTAACGTCAGTAATTTCAACTTCCACTCACAATTTTCTGCTCACGTGCGCTTCCCTAATTTATACCTAACCACAGTTTAACAAAATTGAGGCAACATGCAATTTCTGTTTTTAGTATTATTTTCCTGCAAATAAAAATTTGTTTGAAAAAATATATAAGATAAATTCTTTAAAATTGTATAACTTCTTTTTTCAAAATGAGGAAGTACTTCCAACAACGTTCTTTTATTAAGAAAAGTATATGATTACTTCTTGATTACAAAAAGTAATACATATAAGTTAATAACATTGTTATTTTCTTTTAAGTAAATAATTACTTTGATATTAAGTTCATGCTTTCTCGTTTGAATTTAAAGAATTGATTAAAATACTACTTGGTTTTTTTACTCTATCGTTGGAATGAGTTTGGTATTACAGTTACTAAATTTGGCAATGAGATATGTAAGCAAGTGTGGGTATCACCTTCTTTTTGGAATGTGTAATTTTTTCCTGGGATTCTAAGTGTACGAATTTACAATTGGTTAAATCTGCTTTTACTGCACTTTTTCTAAACCGATCAAAAACATGTCTACATACAACAAAATTTGCTATAATTTCTTCAAATTATTGTTCAAAAAGAATAAAAAATAAAATGTTCACTTATTTTGCATAAGGGCACAAACCTCAACTTTGTGTTAGTTTTTGGTTTTTTAAACACGAAGAAAGTCTTTTCGACCTATATAAATTTTTTTTTCCTAAATAAATTATACTTTAGCATCGTGCTACAGTAAAAAAGTTCATAATTTTTCTATTTAAAAAGTTATAAATTTTCATATTCCGTAATAAAAATTAAGCTATCTTTAAGGTTTTAGCAGAAAAATTAAAAATTAAAAAACATATAAGTCTAAAAGACCTAGATTAAGTTTTTAGGGTTAATTGGAAGTACAAATATGGTGTGGAAGAATACATATTTAAGAGTTCTTCCTTATAACTATTAACTTTATTTATGTTTAAATAAAATAGGGGTAATCATATTACGCATTTTATTTGGTGTTTAAGTACACAAAGCATATTTGCAGGTACAGAAAATAACAATTGTTACCGTAATTTTAGTATAACTCGTTCATTTACTTCTCAAATTCTTCGATTATTTCTTTAAAAAAAATCCTATATTTATAAAATAGAATATTTTATTATAAGCAATCAAAATAATTATTTTTTCTAATTTTTTAAAATGTTTTAAGCTTTCAAATAAAAATACAAAACAAATTGTAAAATAAACTTTCCAGGGTTGGTAAAATATTTATGACTCTAATGTTATGAAAATAGGAAATTACATGAATCCGGCTAATATCTTGTACAAAACTATACTTTTTCTATATGTATTAAGTTTTATAGTATTTCGAATTATGCGATTTTTTAAGAAAAAAATTTTTAAAAATCGATTTACACGATTTTTTCAGGAACTTATCTATCATGTTAATCGAAGGATAAGTGTGTATAACTTTACGGGCATTTAATACAATTTGGGCCATTTTTTTTTATTGTATTAAAAATATTTATAACATAACAAAAGTACGACCCTAATATATAATAAAGAAAGTTATCCCAAGTAAATGCCTTGACATTTAAAAACATTTTTAAGAAAAGGATTATATTGTTTAAAGTCAATTCAGCAAAAAATTGTTAAGACATCAGCAAAAACAAACATAGTCGTTAAAAATAAACTCTTATGTGGGCATTTTGAAGTCCACCATATTATACACTCAGAATATTATTTAGTTTTCTGTTTGTAGTTTAATCAAAAAGTTTTCAGTTAAGGTAAAAGAAAATTAACACACACTTATTTTTCAAGAAATATTAATCTCAACTTTTTATGCGTCAATTCAAGATAGTTTACTGGTCATAAAAAATGTAATTCAGTTGAACTATTATTATTTATTTTTTTTTTCTTTTTGTTTAGCTCAGTTATTAAGCTAAATGTATTAATTATATTATTTCACCTCAAGAACAAATGTAATCCGCAATTGAACTAAGTTTTTGAATATAATATTAAGTAATTCGTGATTTTATAATTTACAAACTTGCCAATTAATTTAAAGCAAAATTGTTTTAAAAAAATTATTTTTTGGTGTCGCGGCGTTCAGTCTCACTTGCAGATGACGTTATTTTCATATCATTATTTTTATGTATTCATAAAATCGGAAACAAAGCGATATATAGCAAAATATACCAAAAATATTTACTTCCTACATATTATATTATCCCCTTATTATGCCGGTAATAAATACAAAATATTCCCGGTAATATAAAAATATGGACCTGCCTTTGCTTAGATCTGAAGAGACATTTCAAGCGGAAATTTTCAGTTGATTTAGCTTAAAAATTCTGTGGATTTTTCTAACTTCTAAGCTAATTAAAATATATTGTCAATGTATTTATTAGTCTGGTTTGTCAACAAACTTTTTCAGCTGAAGTTTGGGTGACCCAAACTTAGCAAATCACGATTCTCAAATTCATTCAAAAATCTACTGGAGCAAATTCAAGTACTCTTTCTGTTGCCGTAGCTGAATTTTCCATAATTTTTACGGGCTATTTTCTATGACTGTACTATTTACCGATTTTTTTAGTTTTATTTATTTAACATTTAATATAATTCATTTATGGTTTATTTGCTTCCGTTACAAATTGTTAAAATTGTTTGTTTATATACATAATTATATGAACTCAAATAACAAAAAATTGGAAAAATTTACGCACATAATAAAGCCATTCAAAAAAGATATGTTTCAAGTGTATGTGTCCAATTTTGTACAAAAAAACTAATAAAAACAAAAAACTGAAAAATTTGAAAAAGCTAAATAAAACATTAAGTTTTTACCGAATCTGCAGATACAATTCTAACGCTTATTTTTAGCTTACATAAAAACCATACGCCAATCTGGTAACATTGTGATATATAGACGAATTAGGTCGAAAATAAACAATGTACAATAAGTGAGTATAATATACAAAAACTGCAATTTAGCTGCATTGCATTCGGGACCATACTTGGGTGTGATCGTTAAGTGGTCATGACTTGGCATTATTACGTTTGTAATGTAAAAAGAAACGCAGGTTCGATTCTTACGGCAGGCAGGTTGTTGAAAAATGTAGAGACAATGTGACAATTATAAAACACAAATAATAATACACTCAGGGAACTTCTGCTGTAAATATTTATAGATGTTTGAGTTGTAATACAGTATATTTATTTTTAAGTGAGAAAACAGTAATTAGTAGAAGATATTTTATTTTTCACTACATACATACACACAGAGAAATAAAGCGCCAACCGAATTTAAAAGTGTATTTTAATGGTAACAACTCAAAAATTCAGTTAGTGCAACGATATTTACATTCGATTTCTTAACATTTTATTCGTTGCAACTACAATTTAGTTGAATTAGCCGAACTTTGTTGTGAAAACTAATGCTAAGTTGTACCAACCGACTTAAATTCATAATAATCGAATTTGAGTCAAAATAATCGAATTTCAGTTGGCAAACAGCAAAATTTTTCTCTGTGTGTAGTTAATTAAAAAAAAAACAAACCACATCAATTTACTGTATTATGATGTTACATTCAGTCAAAAAATCCGATTTTTGAGTTAATGATGTAGATTTTTTAGTTCTATCGTGCTAAGAGTATATACTTATACTTATAGTTATACTTGTAGTCATATCGTGTAAAGAGTATACACTTTATAGAGAAACTATGCTACTCACGGGTCCTCGATATTTAGCGAACTCGCACCCAACTCTCGCTAAGAAAAAAAAGCATTAAAATCCCTTTTTTTAAAACGTGATCAAATAGAGAGACGACCAAGCGAGTCAGATATGGATTTAACACTCTAAAAGCCTTTTCTGCTGAATGGTGTTTTTTGAGTTATGTTATGTCTTATAGTAAATGAGCGATATGTGCTTAAATGTTACTGCATTTGAGGTTCATTTTATGAACATTAAAAAACAAATGGCAATGTTTGTTTAATTTACTGATATGTAAGTAGTCTTTTTTTCAAGTGAAATTTCGTTAAATTTCGTTTGTTTTTAACAACATTTGCAGTGCTCTTTACTTACATAGTATTCTAAGTGTACAATTTAAATGGAAAATCACTGATGACGCCTGTCCAATCTAGTCTATTTTGATTTGAAAACTAATAGTGTTTTTAATTTCTAGAGACAAACATTTATTCTTCTTCTTAACCTCAGTCTTTATACATTTAACATTTGTTCTTACTGATTTTATTGATTTAAACCAAAAGTAAGTCTACCGAATTTTAAGTTATTTATCATTTATTTTAAATTACATGTTCAGTCAATTTAAACTACAAACTCATTTGAGTGTACATATACATATTTATACATAAAATATACATATTTTTATATACTTATGTATGTATATATGTAACTCGAATACACTTATTTATATAAATTAAAACCACCCAATAACGGCACTACCAATTTCTAACACCACCGTATTAAAGAATTCAATTCACTGAAAATAATATATCTGTAATTTAAAAGATTTTTAAATTTTTGCCTTAGAATACATTTGTTGAAATTACAAACATGTTTCGTTACAGTTAGTGAATTTAGTAATTTTAATAATTTCAACAAATTATATTAAAGCCAAATGTTAGAATGGTCAGTAAAATTGTTGCCGTATTTGCGTGTGTATATGAAAATTGTAAAACCAATCATAATAAATTAGTTTCATAAAAGTACTATTAAAATGATTTACATCATATTAAATTGAATATAACAATCCAATTATTTTTTTTTTCTTAATTGCAAAACAAAGAATAAAGTTAATTGTTCTTTTATTAACAATAAATTACAAATATGTTGTTTTGAGAAAAAAAACAACGCCATGATACTAAATTAAAAATAATAAATAAAAAAATATAAAAAATACAAGAAACGAAAACAATTTTAAATGGAATATTGTCCCACGGCACGTATGAGTTATATCGAATATATATTAATGATAGCATGGCGTCTGAGTTATATTAATGTAGATAATACTCATATGCTAATATTCAATATTAAAATATTTCAAATAAAAAAAAAAAATCGTAAAAAATATATGTTGAAATTAAAGAAATATATTCATTATACCTATCCCTCGATTTACACGATACTTTTTTTACACGATTTCACTTTTACACGATTTTTTTATTTCTGGTGTAAATCGATGAATATGGAAATTACCTCGAATTACACGATTAATTTTTTTTTTGATTATTTTATTAAAAAAAAAAGAAATATATTCATTATACCTATCCCTCGATTTACACGATACTTTTTTTACACGATTTCACTTTTACACGATTTTTTTATTTCTGGTGTAAATCGATGAATATGGAAATTACCTCGAATTACACGATTAATTTTTTTTTTTGATTATTTTATTAAAAAACTTTTGTATACATATTCACGTTAGTAAAAAATTAATATACAAGTTAACTTCTTTTTTTTACTTCTTTAATTGAATTTTTAAAATATCGGATTAAAACACACAAGTTCATTGACAATGCAATTAAAAAGGGAATAATCCATTTATGCACGTACATACAAAATATATCAAATCAAAATATCAAAAATATACAAATATATAAATCAGTCAGTGTTTACCGTACAAGTCCGCTAGTTGTAGCTTTTTTGTGAAAAAAAAATATTATAAAATTTATATAAATAAATCGGATTATTATTGAAGGGTCCGCCAAATAACTTTTTTTTTTTTAAATGCTATAAAAAAAAACTACTGAATATTTTCTCAAATTTCATTTTTTATTTGAAAGTACAATCCTTCCGGTTAATAATGGAAAATAATTTTATTCAAATGGCTGCCTCGGCTGGCCATGCAGTAGCCTACACGATCGGTCCAGCTTTTAAGCACATTATCGATTGTGTGCAGTTGTATTTCACCAATGGCTTCACGAATATTGTCCTTTAAAGCGTCAATTGTCTCTGGCTTGTTGGCGTAACACTTATCTTTGACGGCACCATACAAATAATAGTCCAACTGTGTCAAATCGCAGCTCCGAGGTGGCCAAACGACATCAGCTCTGCGGCTGATAATGCGATCTTCAAAAAAAGGGCGCAAAACATCGAGTGTAGCTTCGGCTGTGTGGCACGTAGCGCCGTCCTGTGGCCCACTTAGCGAAGCGAAAACGCATTGGATGGTCAGTTGGCTTCAACTCCTGAACCAATTGGACTTTGCATGGCGTCATACCAAGGTCTTTATGCAAAATTCGTCTCAATGATGTCTCCGAAATGTTCAATTGTTGAGAACGACGGTGAATTGATGTTGATGGCGCTTCACGCACACTTTCTGCCACAGCAGCAATATTCTCGGGTGTACGCACTGTTTTTGGCTTTTCACGCTTTTATGAGGATGCCAGTTTCTTTCACTTTTTTCACAAGATAACGAACATACGGACCATATTCGTTCAGCGGAAGGATAAAACTAATTGTCTGTCAAAAAAAAAAACGTTAGATGGATGACCCTTTACACCGTTGGACTATTATTTGTCGGGTGCCGTCAAAGATAAGTGTTACGCCAACAAGCCAGAGACAATTGGCGTTTTAAAGAACAATATTCTTGAAGCCATTGGTGAAATACAGCTGCACACAATCAATAATGTGCTTAAAAATTGGACCGATCGTGTAGGCTACTGCATGGCCAGCCGAGGCAGCCATTTGAATAAAATTATTTTCCATTATTAACCGGAAGGATTGTACTTTTAAATAAAAAAAGAAATTTGAGAAAATATTCAGTAGTTTTTTTTATATAGCATTTTCAAAAAAAAAAAGTTATTTGGCGGACCCTTTATAATGAAATCCTTGGTTTTAAATAAATAATAATAATGACTCTGGTGAAGACGAGTAATGGTAATGGTTGCACTGATAACTAAAATTATTTGTGATGGCCTTGAATTAGGACGAAAATTATGAAATCACTTTGACCAACATGACCAAAATGTTGAAAGAACTCTAAAGTTCCAGAGATATATTTCGCATGGCCTGGCACAATATCGGGAGGTAAATAAAGAATTGAACAATAATACGTCACAAGTTCTTATAACAAAATATATTTTCAAATCTCTGCGGGCTGAAGTTATCTCCAACATCGAAACAGAAACTTTTGAAATACTATCGAGTGATGAAAATAATTCGTCACCAACCACAAAGATAAGATTAGTTGGCACTATTAGTTTGAAATGAACTGATCTCTTTTAATGAACTGATCTCTTTTAATGAATTGAATTATTATTTTTTATTAATAAATAGTAGTCTGATTTCATTGATTTTTTGCTTAATTTATAGTACCTGGTTTTATGGATTTTTGATGTTATTCCAAGCTTCATAATTTATTTTTTGATTTTATGAATTTTATAACTACACTCTAATTAATTTCTGTTGAAATTTACCCAACTTATAGTAGGAAACTGTACTCCTACTATAAGTTGGGTAAATTTACTCTATGTGTGTAAATGAAAAAAATACGCACATTGAGAGTAAGTTTGTGAACACAAAGTTGGTAAATTTACAATGGAAGTGCGTAAAATTTTGATAAAATTTATAAATAAATGAGTAATTTTACCAAATTTTCGTGTAAAAAACATGATTTACGTGCAATGATACGTATAAAATGCCTAAAAATACATATTTATAAGCGTAAAAACCCCCTAAAAATGCGTATATTTACCTTCCGGCAAAAAAGAATAACAGCCCAAAATTTTTTTTAAATAAAACAAAAAATTAATTTTTAGAAAGAGTTTTATTAATGTGTTGTATAATAATAAATTTAATAATAAATATTTGTATATAAGTTGTTGTACATATACAGAGCTTCAATGATTGAATTCTATTTTAATAAAAATTAAATCGGATTTTTTTAAATCGAATGATTTTTTTTCTTCAATCATTGCGAATTCAATAATTGGGAGTTCAATCTATTTTTAACTTAATCGATTTACAATTTGCCGAAATCGGCGAAACTGAAAAATACCGCCAGAATTGAAAAAAAATCGCTAAAATCGAAAAAAATATCGTTAAAATAAAAAAAAAAAAACCGGAAAATTTAAAACAATCTCCAAAATTGAAAAAAAACGTCAAAAATGTAAAAATTACTTAAATTGAAAAAATCAGCAAAATTTAACAAAAATCGCTAAAATTAAAAATAAATTACTAAAATTTGCCAAAATAAAAAAATCGCCTAAATTAAAAAAAAAAAATCGCCAAAAATAAAAATATCGCCAAAAAATTCTAAAAGTAAAAACATTGCCAAAATGAAAAAACTTCAAAATTCAAAAACGGCATAAGTAAAAAATCGCGAAAATTTAAAAAAACCAACATAATTGACAAAAATTTGATCAAATTGGAAAAAGTTGTCCGTGGGTTCTATTTATCTCTGTTAGTTTTTTAAACATAGGCGATGTTTCAAATAAATACTCTTTTTTATCTGCGATGCTTACTTTTCGAGAAAAACACGATTTAAGAATCCAGCCAATCAAATCGAAATTTAGGATCGTTGTAGGGGTAATGGGGTTGAGTTTTGAACAATGGTGCAGCAATTTTTCCCCCAGCTCCCTTAGTTTTCGTAATATGTACCTTTTAAAAATTGATCGCGTTTTTCTCAAAAACAAAACATCGCAAAGCAAAAAAAAAATTTATTTGGAACATCGTCTGTGTTTCGAAAACTAAAAAAGATACATTTACAGCTATTTTAAGTTTCTCGTCAATATTTTTCGTTTTTCAATTTAATCTTTCTTTCCAATTTGAAAATTTGTTTCATTTTTGGCGATTTTTTTTTTGCAAATTTTTTATTTTTAATTTCGAAATTTTTTTCATTTTTAGCTATTTTTCTAATTTTGGCGATTTTTATTTAGTTATAGGGATTTTTCTAATTTTTTGCGATTTTTTTAAATTTTAGCGATTTTTTTCATTTTTGGCGATTATCTTTAAATTTTAGCGTTTTTTTCAAATGTGGAGATTTTTTTTTAATTTCAGCGATTTTTTTTATATTAATTTTAACGTTTTTTTTTTTCATTTTTGGTGATTTTTTTTCATCTTAAAGATTTTCTCAATTTTAGCGTTTTTTGGCGATTTTTTCAATTTTGGCAATTTTTTTCAATATTGGCGATATTTTTAAATCGATTGAGTTAAAACCGAATGAATAAATCGAATGAAGAATTTTTTTCTTTAAAGCTCTGTACATATATTATATTTTGAAAATATTTTTCCACAATTAGGCTGCAAACACTTGGAAATAAACTATAAACTAAACACTATCACAAATACTACAGTTATACATTCTTTTTTTCATAAAAATTCTCAATAAATTAAATTTTTTAGATTTTTTTGGTTTTTTTCAATTTGTTTAATTTTTTTTTTTCAATTTAAAAATGTCAAAATATTTATTACTATTATAAGTTAGTATATTTACAAACTTTGTGTGTAAAAATTTTATTTATCAAAATAATACTACTTTTAGGCATAATGTGTTTACTTGTAAACACATAATTGGTAAAAATACTGTAAGTGGGTATTATTGTATATTAAAGTGTGCGCAAAATAGTTTTACGCATTTTTATGTATAAATTTACCGAATTAGCGTAATAATACATGAAACTTTACTCACAAATTTTGTTTTTCGCTACCCAATCTCGTGCTCGGGTTTCTAATTTGAGTAAAAAATTACCCATTTTTTTTTGTATGATTTTGATATATTTTAAAGTAATTATAGACAAATTTTGGATTAAATGAAAGCTTTTTTGAAGACACATAAACTGGTTTATAAAACATGTCTAGAACTTGCAAATTTTCTTTTTATTAAAAGCAATGCTTTTTAGGCAACAATAGAATCGGACCTTTATTAGGGAATTGCGGATGTATAAAGATAAAATTAGTTTAATGGTGATGGTGTATGACCTTTTTCTGATATTCACAATCGTTCGGCTGTTAGGCTACTTTTCCTTACGAGCTTTTTCCCAATTTTTCAAATATTTCACAAATGTGGCCCCAAATATTTTCCAAATATTAAAATTTGCATAATATAGTCAAATAGGTCAAACAAAAATTTTGAGAAATACATTTTTAATTTTTCACTGGCGTCACAAAAGTTCACCCACCAAAAGCGATAAAGTTTTAAATTTGTATGTTTTTTAATTTTTAATAAAAAAAATTGGATGTTTTTATTTTGTTTTATATATGTCCAAAAATAAGGAATGTAATCAAAAATTTGTGGTGGAGGAAAAATTTACTGCCAACAACGAAAACATTTTTTTTTTTAATTTCAATAATAAAAACTGAAAATGTTTATTTTTCCTAATTGATTTAACTGAATTGTTTTTTCTTCTGAATTAATTAAAAAACCATATGACATAATGAAGAAAACTCAACGATTTATTTATTTAATAAATCGATATCAGATGGATAATATAAAATAAAATACTTCCAATTAAATTTGTGTATAGTTTAAGGGTTTATTAACCATACATTTCTTGGCTAGTACAAATTGATCTAAACTTTCAGGTGGTTGTAAGGCAAGAGGGATATTGAGGTCGTCTCAAATTATGTCGAAACCTCCGTTTTGCCGCTTTACTTCCACGGAAGTACTGTTCAGTGGCAAGTCGAAGATAAATCCAGGGAATAATTCACAATAGTTTTTCGAAATGCCACATTTATATTAATAAAATAAAGTATGTATAAAAGGTAAGTATAATACAGGTAATATAAAATACTTGGGAAATTTAATCTTATAAATGATGATAGATGTTGTTCAAACGTATTTTGGGCACATAAAATTAAATAACTTAGAAAAATATAGAATTCGTATGGATTTAGAAAATTAATTTTGTGGGTGTACTGCGGGTATCAAAATTTGTGTTTTCTTAAATACTTTAGCACTTTAATCCAATTTTGGTAATTTTAAAACATATTTTCAATCAAAAACAACTAAATTTTGAATCCCACTAAATGTCTGCATTAAATGTGACATTGGGCAGCTAAACAAGAAAACATGTTTTTTTTTTTCTGCTCCCCCAAAAAAGATCCGTGTTTAGTGCCACAAAAAGAAAACTTACCTTAATTATGACTTTTTCCATAATATATATTTCTGTCGTTTTAAAAAAGACGATTACCCGATTCAAAAAAAAAATGAATATGATACAACAAACAAATGTATCTAATTTAATATAGCTTTATATCTAATTGAAATACAATTTGATCTGAAAAATGGTGGACCGTTTCGTGGATTATATTACAAAGTGAGAATTCATTTGTTAAATTGAATGCATGGACTAAATATTATGCTCCGATTATTAAAAGTCCATTTTGAATTTAACAAACAGTTAAATTTATATTTTATATGATTAACAATCAAACACTTGTGTGTCAAATTAAATTTTTGGAGTTTGAAACTTTAAATTGTTATATTTTCCATTAAAATGTTGGATTTGTCTGTTTTTTTACTTTTTCAGTGAAGTTCAGTAAAAAATACTCTTTAGCAAAATTGCAGATAGTAAGACCAAAAATAGATTAAGTAAAATATTGTAATTTCACTGGCATCAAACTGTCACTTTACTCTCTTTTCTACATTTTTTTTTGATTAATACCACACAGAGGGAATTCCTTGGACGAGTTTTAATGACATTTTTTTACTAAACTAATGAAGTTTTCTTCACAATGGAAATTAAAATTTTTTCATGGAAAAGCTTCATAGTTTTAATGAAACTATTTTAATATAATATTCTTCTTAGTCGTATCGTGTTGATAGATAATAAATTTTTAAGCAAAACTGCATTCATTTAATGTAAAGTTTCAATGTAAGAGTTTCTGTGACTGTCTAAAATCGATTTATTTTAGACAAAAAATAAGTCATATGAATTTAAACACAACAAAATTATATTCATACAGCTTTAATTTGAACTTAAAACGAATTTGTAAACAATGTATTATTTACGTAAAACTATGTAAATTAACGTAACTAATTAACGTAACGGATAACATTGCTTATTGTGAATTATTATGTTTCATTACTTTTAGCTATAGATTTATCTATGCTGTACATATAGTTAAAATAACGTTTTCTTTATAACTAAACTTAACAAAAGAATTCACTTTTCCTGTAACTGGCAAACGGTGAGCACAAATAAAGAACTCTACTTTATACATTGAACTCTAATTCTATCCTTTTATTTCTAATTTCTCATTACATACATATTCTTTATAATTAATCCACGCACGGAGAAATTATAAAATATTGCGGCAAAGGCTTTGACACAATTACTCAATATTTAGGTGGCTTATATTGCTATATTGCGCAATTCTCAGTTGGCAATCTACACACAATTTACAGTCCATTCATTTCTCTTCTCCCCCTAAATATCCACAAACTTCAAGGAAGCCTTTTCAGTAACAATTCATTGATATTATGCAGATTATTCTCTCAGTGTATATATTAATTTAATTCTATCAATAATATATTGCCCATCTAATAAAGTATGGTATTAGATATTGTAAGATAGAATTAAATTTGCCGTTTTACGAAAACGTAAATACTAAAAAACTGGATAACACTATATTAGACTATACAATATTATTTTTACCCGGGTAATGACAATAGGGAATATGTCAAATTGTTGATTGTGAACAAAATCTTGTTTGTTATAGTCCCGCACTCGGTTTTGTGGTTACTCCCATAACTCTCAAATTGTAAATGGGTGGAGGTTATGTCACCGATACACTCCTAAACTTAGTGCTGGCAGATGATCTAGGCTAAAAATCTTTAATTTTTTTAGTTTTTTTAGTTTTTTAAATAAATTATATTTACAATTTAATTCATTACAATTATTTTGCCTCAGCGCCTTATAGGCATTATTGAGGCGAGTTGGCAAGAATTAATAATACTTAAAATTTACATTTGTTGAAATAAATTCATTTGTGAAGAAAATAATAATTAATAAAAAAAAAAAATTATATTAAAAGTTCATTTAAATGTAAAATGTGTTCTTTTAGTAATTTTTTAAAGACAGAAATTATAATTTCGTTTTTCAAATTTTGAGGCAATCTATTAAACTCACGGCTACCTATAAAATCTGCTCGCTGTTTAGTTGTTTCCAACCTACACCTGGCTACTCTTAAGTTTCCATTGCTTCTCGTATTTATTATATGATCATTTCTAGTAAACTTTATTGTATGATGACCAATATTGTTCAAACACTTAAAGACGTATAATAAAAGTTGCATTTTGTAAAGACAATGTATGGGTAAAATTGACTGGCATTTATTAGTGTATAAAGAAATTGTTGGGTACGTTACTGGAAGATTGAACACCACTTTCAGAGCTTTATTTTGCATTCGTTGAAGGGACTTTAAGGCATTACTTTTCTTATAACCATATGAAATGGCTAGATAATTTAAATGACTTTGAACAAGGGCGTTATAAATTAAAAGTTTAGTATCCTTACTAAATTTGTTCTTAAATTTGTATAAAATGCCGACAGCTTGAGCAGTTTTTGTCCTTAGATACTGTAAATGTTGATCCCAAACAAGATTGCTTCTAATGTGTATACCTAAGTATTTTATGGAATCGACCTCGCTAATCTCACTACCATTCACGTTGACAGAAAAATTATTACTATGCCAGCTAGTCTTAAATCTCAGCATCTTCGTCTTATTGGCATTCAAAACGAGCTTATTTATTCGAGCATACTCACATATTAAGGCTTCATCACATTCCTTGTAAGCCTTGACCATCGTTTCGTATTTTTCGTATTTGACAAAAACTAAAATAAAAAATCGTTATAGAAATTTAAAAAAATCCGGCGTTAATATTAAACTTATTTTAATACATTTATTTTTTATTTATTTAAATACCCAGACGAAAAAAGTAATATATAAACATGCGTGATTCTATGTATGTTTCATATATCAGCATGTATGAATATGTATGTCATGTGTGGAAGCATATATGTGTTCATACATACAAACATAAAGTTCATATATAATGTATGATATATATATAAATATATATATATATATATATATATATATATATATATATATATAAATATGGGGCGTCTAATTAAGAGAGTTCTTGACCGAGCTTGTTGAAAACGTGTGCCTAAACTACTATCCACTAACATTGGTACAAATTTCATCCCGATCGGAAAACATCGATTTCAAAAGTTGACTCACTTGAGATAAAACGCCTCATATATGCAAATATAAAATTGGTCTTCTAGAAACAAAAACATCGATACATCATACTTTAATATAATAAAACATTTAGAAAGGAGACCTCTACGTTCGGCAAAATTTTTTTTTTTTTTAAATTGCCTTGCAAAAAAATGTATTCGGCGGTGTATTTTTTTTTTTTTTTTTTTGATACCTCCTACTGGCCAAATTTCAGATCCGAACATATATGTCACTACATATAAGATAACACAGTGCAGCATTTTTAAGGTCATCGTTTGGTTCCTCCTTCATACCCGTTTTTTTTGAAGTGTATATCGAAACTAAAAAAAATCCGCAAAGGACTTGGCCAGATTACATCGAAATTTTTTTTTTTGGACACCCTAAGTTTTTGCACCCAAACATGATTTTTTTAAAAAAGGAAAATTTTTATGGAATCCATATATCATAAACCGTTCGGAATTTTGTTTTTATGTCTGTGGCAAAGTTGTAGATCCAAACCAAAGCAAAAAAATTCTCATATGGACCGACCCAAAAAAATTCCATCCACTGCATCAAAATTGCAAAAAATTTGGAAAAAATGCTATTTTTTATGATTTTTTCATGATTTTGTCCTGAAATGGCTTAAATACTGGGAATTTAAGAAATCTTTCTTCAGCTAAATTATATCTAACAACAATATAAACAACTCTCTAGTACATGTCATCTTAATACGAACATTCCTTAACCCTAGAAAGCACATCTTTTTGCTCACACTTATTTTGCATAGCCAATGTTTGTCGTTTCGACAAAGAAAGACTATATAGGTTAATGCCGTTTTTGTTGTTACTTGTTTTCAAATTTACTATTTAAACATTTTATTGTTGTAATGCTGATATGTTTTTGAAAAAATGAATATATTTATTTTATTAATAAAAAGTAATTATTTTATAACGCAATTAACAATTTCATAATTTTTTTTTTATTTTTTGTTTAAGTTTTTTTGTTTATTTATACAAATGCAAAACATGTGTATTATTAACTGCCGATGATTTTATTCTGCTACGATTTTACCCGAAAAAAGTATAGTAACTTCTGGTAAAATGAGAAACACAATTACTTTCTTATCACGCTCTCATTTAACGAATTTTTGTTAATAAAAACGCTTTTTGGTAAGATGGAGTCAAAGCGGGTTCGCTAGGTAACGTTTGTCGAACAGAACTAAAATAAGAAAATATATAATTTTAACAGAATAAATAAATAACATACCATTGCTACTCACGCCTGTTAAGGTTTTAATATTTTTGGTGGTGGTTCAAGGTCATGATCTGACTCTGCACTACTACAAGAAGAAAGAGGATCCAAAGGCACATCTCTAAATCCAGTGTCTCCTGGGTCTTCCATATCACCATCCTCACACAGGCACACCTTGTGGCTCCACCAACAAACCTCTGCAATCATTGCGTCCAGATTCTTGCCTTTGAATCTTTTTTCCATTGGCATTGTGACCTGGTGGAATCGCTCCCCTTGCTCATCTGATTCGGTGGGCAATTGTTTTAAAAAACATCAATATGATGATGCAAAAAATGCAATTTCAGCGTCATCGATACATTTATATTTTCAAAATATTGCAGCATTGTTGCCACTAATTTCTTTGCTTTATCTGGCTCTGCTCGATCCTTTCCTAAAACATTCTGAATTACAGCTTTGAGAGCGTCCCATGCGTTTCGGAGATTAAAATTTACATTTGTAAGCCCAGCTGTAAATGTATCGTTTTTCATTAACTTCCTGATATCTGGGCCGTTCAGGACAGCTGTTCAATGTAAACAAATTTATTACAAACGATTAAGATAGGTATATATAAAGCGGGACCCGCGAAATCAGATATAAAAATAATTAAAATTACATAATTACCAGCTTTAATTTTTGCATCGCTGAGTTTCGGAAATATAGTTTTCAAGCAATCAAAAACTTCATCACTACTTCCAACAGCAGTTTTGATGAACTTTGAAGCGATTCCTAGTTTTATGTGGAGCGGCGGAAGTAATATATCACTAGTCTCCCTTATGAACGGCTCATTTTCAAGTTTAAGTTGTTTTACGTTTTCGGCATCTCAGTTTGTGCGCTTATACTGATTGCCCGGGTATCGTGAGTCCCAAACGCAAATAAAGCAAAAGAAGCTAGGGAAGCCAACTTTTGAAATTATTTCTGAAAGAAGAGCACTTGAGAAAGGATACTACTAAATACAAACATAGCTGTTAAGTAATGATTACTAATCGTAATAATTAGTAATTAGATTATTTTTTTTTGAAAGGTGAAGTAATGATTATATTAAGATTATTATCAGATTCGAGCGATTACTAATTGATTACGATTACAGATAATACAAAAATAATCAAGATTAATAAAAATTACGAGAAAATAATCAAAAATAATAAAAAGTAATCAAAAAATAATTCGACTACTTTCAAAGATTATTTTTGATTGTTTTTAATTATTTGTTTTTATTTTGCGAAATTATGGCAATACTGTCACAAATACATTTTTTTACATGAAATTCTATCAGTATTTAAGTGAGGAATCAGAACCGGTCCTAAAAAAAGTCTGTGTTAATTCATGAAAAATAATTTTCAAAGAATAATTTTACACAGAAGTAGAAAAAGTTAGTTTTAAAGTTTTTAAATGTATTTATAATTTTTATTGTTAGATTTCCGATAAGAAGTGACTTCAAATTTCATCAAACATTTGCAAGTCAAGCATAGTGAACTTTTTAAAACATACAAAAATTCTACAGGGTCCGCCAAATAACTTTTTTTTTTTTTTTTTGAAAATGCTATAAAAAAAAAAACTACTGAATATTTTCTCAAATTTCTTTTTTTATTTGAAAGTACAATCCTTCCGTTTAATAATGGAAAATAATTTCATTCAAATGGCTGCCTCGGCTGGCCATGCATTAGCCTACACGATCGGTCCAATTTTTAAGCACATTATCGATTGTTTGCAGCTGTATTTCACCAATGGCTTCACGAATATTGTCCTTTAACCTTCTGTCAGTGCATAGTAAATTTTACATAGTCTGTGCATGGGGTCAACCTGACCCCACATATATTTAAATGCATTTTCTAAGCTTTTTGTTAAAAAATAGTCGTTTCTATTGTTATTTATTAATGAAAAAAAAACTTATTTTATTCAGAATATATAAGATTGACATTAAGATAATTTAAATTATATTATATTACATAAAAAATTAGCCAGATGCATCGTCTGACATGATTTCGTTGTTTTCTTCTTCAAGGGAATCCATTACTTCTTCGTTGACACAGTTTATGCAAACGGTTTTTATATGTGTTGTGCAAGAAGGCTGATTGCAGACATAACATCTTGTTCCTGTTTTTTTATCAGCGGATCGAGGGCAAATGTAACATCTTGGTCGCTTACTGACAGATCTATTCGCCGCTGTTCCTTCAGTTGTTGTGCTCTGTCTTATGTTTATTATATCATATCCAATTTGATGAATAGCAATTTTAACATTTTTTTTCATTGCCCGTGGGTTTGATAATCGGTGCAATATATGATCATTTACCAATTGCATAGCCAGCTCCTTCAAAAAGATTTTACGTTCATTGTTTTTCCGCTGAATATATAGTTGTGGATTAGCACATTTGTACAGATTATAAGCGGCTATACCTGCGATATCAATCATATTAAAAAATAGAACCATTGGCCATCGTTTGGTCTTTCTCTTGCAGGTATAGGTACGAACTAATTTGTCGAGTGTGTCAACACCTCCCTTTGTTTTATTATAGTCCAATATTATGTTGGGTTTATTCGTATCGAGGTCAACAATATCATCATTGTGTAGAGTGGATAGTAACAATACATTCTTGTTTGGCTTCGGAACATAACTTACCAAAGTCAGATGGTTGTCGAAGCAAAATTTAGAAGAATTCAGGTCTCGCTTCTTAATTTCGGCCTTGTTCGTAAATTCTTTAGGTAGATCTGGTTTATTTGAGCGAATTGTTCCAATTATTGTTGTTTTTTTCTGCAACATTTGTTCTGCTAATGGACAGCTTGTAAAAAAGTTATCCATCGTAATAGTTCGTCCTTTATTGATATATGGTGTAGATAATCGATGAACTAAATTTAATGCGTAATCAACCGAACGTATCTCATTCGGTTGTTTGCCTACATAAACTTCTGCTTTCAATGGGTACGAATTCAACGCATCGCAAATCCAAAAATCTTAATCCCGTACTTGCCTGGCTTTGATGGTATATACTGTCTGAATGAACATCGGCCACGAGTTAATACCAATTGTTCATCTATAGTTAAGAATGATGATGGTTTATAAGGTCCTTTGATATTTGCCAAAAACATATTCCAAACATCACGGAAAGCTGCTAGCTTATCTTCCTTCAAACGTTCTGCTCTAGTCTGATAATTGTCGAAGCGCAGGAATCGTAAAAGCTGCTGCACTCTTTGTAATGACATTGCAGCCCGATAAAAAGGACGATTGTCTAGGCGGTACAATTCATCCAATCTTTCGTCCCAGTTTTTATGAACACCAGCGTATATAAGTATACCAATCAGGGCATAAATTTCATTTGAATTTGTATCATACCAAATACGTGCAGGGTTACTATTTATAGTGTAGAAATGGCGAGCTTTTCTATTTGTTTCGGCCACTATTACATTTATTAATGTCTCTGGAACTAATTTTTTGAATGCGGACAGATGAGTATTTATATTTACAGCTGTTTCTGCAGAAATTCCTTGTCGTTCTCTCAAGATCTGAAAGTCGCGAACTCTGGTTACATTTGGTGGACTTGCTCTCCATTTTCTTTTGTACTTTTTATTTTGCGCGTAATACCAAATTCCTTCTTCTTCCACTTCAGGTTCCTCATCAGTTTCAATATTTTGTACTTCTTCTTCTTCACCAGTTTCTATATTTTCTTCTTCGTTTTCTATATTTTGCAATTCAACAGCAGCTTCATCTGCTGCTAAATCACAATCAGAAAAGTCACTATCAATGTTATCATCTGCTACCTCTTCCTCATCAGATTCGGTAATGCTATCGAAAAGATTTCGAATATCCTGGCTATTTGGTCTTTTTAGGGCCATCTAAATAACAAAACAAATTATTATATGCATAGAAAATTACACTACATAAAGTAACCAAAAAAATATATATACTCACCTTATAATAATAGTTATTTATGTGAATATATTTATAATTATTACAGACAAATAAATTTATAATAAAAACACCTCTATTCATATGTGTTGAATAGAAAACACTGAATGTTTTCTATTTTCAATTTTTGCATTTGAAAAAGAAAGAACTTCAATATATTGTTACACGGGAAATCCCCTAAAACACAAAGAAATTTAAAACTAAATACAAAATGCATAACAAAATAATTGTTACACGGGAAATCACCTAAAACACAAATAAATTGCTAAACGGGAAATCACCTAAAACACAAAGAAATTTAAAACTAAATACAAAATGCATAGCAAAATAATTGGGGTCAGATTAACCCCAATGCACCAAAATATGCTTGACTTGCTTAAAACTGTCGTAGCTTAGTCATTTATAATGTTTTTTCGATTATTTTTTTTGCAATGTGTGAGTTAAACATTAGTTGAGGCTTATCTAGTTGCTTGGTATAGTAAGTTGGTGTAAAACCTTATTAAATCACTTTTACAAAGACTGGGGTCAATTTGACCCCTATGCACTGACAGAAGGTTAAAGCGTCAATTGTCTCTGGCTTGTTGGCGTAAAACTTATCTTTGACGGCACCCCACAAATAATAGTCCAACGGTGTCAAATCGCAGCTCCGAGTTGGCCAAACGACATCAGCTCTGCGGCTGATAATGCGATCTTCAAAAACAGGGCGCAAAACATCGAGTTTAGCTTCGGCTGTGTGGCACGTAGCGCCGTCCTGTTGAAATCAAATGTTGGCAATATCCTCCTCTTCAATTTTTGTCAACAAGCTGACGGTGCTTCACTTCTTCCAAAATCCGTAGGCAATTTTCGCACACATTCTGCAACATTACCATGATTTTCAAAGTAATGTCGCAATATTTCCCAGCGTTGTTCAAGCGTATACACAACCATATTCGTTCAGTGGAAGGATAAAACTAATTATCTGTCAAATCAGACATGAGCTAAGTGTTACCATTCACGAAATAAGCACTAGTTGAAAAAAAAACGTTAGATGGCGGACCCTTTAAAACAGGTAGCCCTTTTGGCGGTAACACGCAATCTGAGTTTGATGTTCAACTGTTACATGCAATGATTGATTGTTCATTGCCCCTTTCTGTTCTGGAAAAGAAATCCTTTATAGATCTTTTTCAAAGTACAGGTATGAAGGTGATGTGCAGGTAAACAGCGGCAAAGAAGTTGGAAACAAAATATACCATCATGATGTAAAAGAAAGCATACGTGTCATTGGCTTACAGACATTTTCGAACGCAAATCGGCAGCTTTGGCATGTAGAAAAATTTGTGGAGCACACACCGCGGAAAATATTGCGCAGATGATTACTGAAATCAACACTGCCTTTGGTTTGAACAGCTCAAACATTGTTTTGACCATTACGGACAACGGTTCAAATTTTTTAAAGCGTTCAGAGATTACGGTGTGGGAAATGACTTTTTCGAAGATGAAATTAATGACGAAATGATAGCCTTTGATAATGAAAGGTTGTTGCCTACATATTAGAGATGTTGCAGCCATACTCTGAATTTGCTTGCTTCAAAAAATAATCTAAAATAATCAAAAATAATCCTTGAAAGTAGTCAATTATTTGTTTGATTACTTTTGATTATTTTTGATTATTTTCTCGTAATCCTAATTAATCTTGATTGTTTTTAAATTATTTGTAATCATAATTAATTAACAATCAGAAATTGTTTAAAAGAGAATTATATAATCAATACCATTCTTTTTAAAATGTAATCTAATTGATTACTAATCGTAATCCAATTTTAACAGCTCTGAATACAAATAGAAAATAGTACCTTGCATTATGTTCACGACTTTTAAATCGCAACAAATTTTCCATTTGTGCTCCTCATATTTGATTTTCTCCAATATATTACCTAAAGTTTCATAGCATTCCTTCATATTAGTGCCATATGCTAATGGAATTGAAGGCTTGTTGTTAGTTTTATGGAGCAGCACAGCTTTTAAACTTGATACTGAGCCATCAATAAACAATCGCCAGTCATCAGTAGCATACGCCATTCCCAACCGATTCACTAATCCTTCGATGTCAATGCAGTGGGTAAACGTGTTCGCTGCATCGACGGTGTAAAATGTTTGGAACTCTGTTTGACGGCTCCGGTATGATGAGGCACTAACGGTATGCTCTGTAAGCTTTCGGCGCTTCAAAAATGAGGTTAGAAATTCTGCATTCCGCTGTGATAAGCCCATCTTAGCCACAACATAGTCCATTTCGTTTTGTACGAGCGGTTTTGGTTTATCGTCGTCAATATCAGGCTCATAATCAGCATCTTGGAAATCTGATTGATTTGTGAAAGTCGTAGTGGATTTGGGTCTTTTATCCACACCATTGGCTTCATGAAACTTAAATTTCTACCTCGTCGATGATACCAATCCAAAAGGCGGAAGTAACAAGTGCCACACACTGTATTTGGAGTGTAATCTTCACCGCTGGGATCAACCTCATCGAAATAAGATGCATAGGCTAGCTTAAATTCCGGAGTAGACCTTTTCCTTTGCACACTTGTAGGCACCATATGACCACAAACTAAACAAAAATAATCAATGTTTGGACACCGGCTATTTTCCATATTGCGCAATAGTTGAATTGTAAAATTTTGCACAAAACACGGATATAATTAGACTTTTCACTTTCGAATACACTTGTTGAATGACAATGAAACGATACTTGAACTGTTATTTATACTGCGTGCTAGTCTGATTGTCAAGTGTGTTTTATCTTCGTGTTGCACTTTGCAGGTAGAACTGGGTTTTTACAACACCCTTTTTTAAAAACTTCTTAAAAAATGTTTTTGAATGGGTGTAATTGTCAAGTGTATTTTATCTTCGTGTTGCACTTTGCAGGTAGAACTGGGTTTTTACAACACCCTTTTTAAAAACTTCTTAAAAAATGTTTCTGAGTGGGTGTGATTGTCATGTGTGTTTTATCTTCGTGTTGCGGTTTTTAGGTGGAACTGGGTTTTTACAACACCTCATCTTCCTAAACAGGATTTTAAAATTGGATTTTAAAGTTTGGCTATTTCCACATTATCATAAAAAAATAGCATTTTTTCCCAATTTTTTGCAATTTTGATGCAGTGGATGGAATTTTTTTTGGGTCGGTCCATATGAGAATTTTTTTGCTTTGGTTTGGATCTACAACTTTGCCAAAGACATAAAAACAAAATTCCGAACGGTTTATGATATATGGATTCCATAAAAATTTTCCTTTTTTAAAAAAATCATGTTTGGGTGCAAAAACTTAGGGTGTCCAAAAAAAAAAATTTCGATGTAATCTGGCCAAGTCCTTTGCGGATTTTTTTTAGTTTCGATATACACTTCAAAAAAAACCGGGTACGAAAGAGGAACCAATTTATGTGTTGCACTGTGTAATATATGATCATTTTTACATGGGTAAATATCTGTTTTTTTACATTTATATTGTTCTTTTTTAAATTGCCTTAACAACACAATACAATTTTTAAATACCAACAAGTTGGAAATTTTAATTAAAAAACATGTTTGTTGCTCTTGCCTGTTTTATTTTGCATTAACTAAATGAGACAAAAAATAAATTAAATGAGTCTTTTGAAAATGGGCTTAAAGTTAATTTTTAGAAAAAATATTGTAAAATATTGCAAGTATACTGAAGCTTTGCATGTATTGATTACAAGTGATCAATTCATCTATGTTCAAGTTTTGAATTTTTCCTAGTTTTATATCGGCTTATAAGGTCTTATTCAAATAACACATACAACTCCTAAATTAGTTTTACAAAGGACTAATCGAAAATGAGCTTAATAAAAATATACAAAATTCCAATTAAATTTAGTCAGAAATATAAAGACAAAGTGCAAAAATAAAGAAATTGGTAAATATGAAAATGTTCACAGATAGTTTTTTGCCATTAAAAATTAAAACTGAAATACAATTAAAAACACAACAAAAAAAAAAACGATTCTGAAAATTATATAAGGTGCACAGTTCGTCCATTTTCTACTTAGTAGTCCGATTAAATTTTAAACAGTTAAGTGACGTAATATGGAGCTTAAGTTCTGATTTTGAACCTTCCAGACACCACGAGGTCGGCAATATGACCACCTAAAATATGGAACGTTTGCATATAAAATTGTGAGTGCTCGGCATTTGCTTGTTTCTAATCAGATTTTCAAAAAAAATAACATTTGTGTAATGTGCTAGTAGAGACTGAGATGTGTTTCTTATCTGTAATAGTTTCCGAGATATTCCCATTTAAAAATGTGAAATTTCTATATACGAGTAGTTTGACTTTTTTGACCATATCTCGATTTTGAATGAAGATACTGTCGTCAGTCGAGTTGAAAAACAAATAGCAGTTAATGGGCGGTATATCTTTTTTTTCCTATTCGCCATAGCCGATTTTTAAAAGTCATTTATTTTACATCCCTAATAAATCGTCAAAATCAGCTCAATTCCCATTTTTCTGATATTTATGCAATAAAAAAATTAACAGCTGTTGGATATAAATTAAATATATCTTAAATTAAGGGAAACTATATTCTCTCTAGATACTTTTTGTTAGATCCGGGTTTACAATTTTATTTTCTTGATAATAATCAAATAAAATTTAAAAAATCACAGTTTCTACTTTTGCTACAGCATCTTTACTATCTTACCAAAAGCGTTGAACTTTACTTTATTTAAAAACCAATATTTTGCTTTACAAATACCGTCATTAAAATTATTTTAAAAAACATTCGAAGTCTTGTACACTCTAAAAAATGATTGTAAATTTACTACTATAAAACGAGTAAAGTTTCATGTAGTATTACGCAAATTCGGTAAATTTATACATCAAAATGAGTAAAATTATTTTACGCACACTTTTATACACAATACTACACACCTACAGTATTTTTACCAATTATGTGTTTACAATTCAACACATTATGCCTAAAAGTAGTATTATTAAAAGTTGTATTTATTCGACCTTTCAGTTTTAATAAAATAAAAATGCTCGAGCTCTAGGTCAGTTGTAGTTAATATAAAATTAATTTATTTCTCGATATTTCGAAATTCGTCGAATGTCATCTTCAGGAGAAGTATATTTAATGTTTACATAAAAAACACAGCTTAGAACTATCGTTGTTTGTTTGTCTCCAATTGATATTGCACTCAGTGCAATATTCAGTAAAGTAAAGCATGTTTTTTACTCAAAAATTCAGTAAAATTATTCATTTATTTCTAAATTTAATTACATTTTTACGCACTTGCATAGTACATTTACACACTTTTATTGACCAACTTACACGTAATGTGTTTTTTTTTCATTTACACACATAGAGTAAATTTACCCAACTTATAGTAGGAGTATAGTATCCTACTATAAATTGGGTCAATTTCAACAGTGTACACTCTACACTCTAAAAAATGTTAGTAATTTTACTATTATAAAATGGGTAAATTTTTGTGTATTAGTGAGTAAATTCAAACACAAAATTCGTAAATATATTTTATACACACTTTTATATACGTAAGTACACATACAATGTAATAATGGCCATAATGTGTTTATAATTAAGCATTTTGTGTCTGAAATTTGTCCTTTTTTGATTAATTTAAATTTTACGCACAAATTTTGTAAATGTACTATTTTTAAAAGTAATAAAAACATTGTCATTCACAAATTAGAAAAAAAATAATAATATAAAAATATAGATTGAATAAAAAAAACCTACACATTTTATCATCGAACTGAATACATTTTTTTCAAATAAATCAAGTTTAACTGGATATAGAGAAGTAACTTTGACTTGAACAATTAGTTGTATTAGCGACTACTTTTAGTTGTATTAGTGATTACTTTTATCTGCCCCTTGGGCTAATGGAAAAAGTGGTAATAACGGCGACAGAATTTTGGACTTCCTGTCTATGATAGAAATACATCATGAAGTTCCTATATTGGCTATGATATATCAACAAACATTAAGTTCTGTTTAATAGTAAAAAATATGCTGGTGGGTAGAAATATGATCAATTGGCTGCCTCGTTAAAAAATCAGATTTACTAGCCTGAAGCATTGATTTGGAAAAACTTCCTTAGAATCAGAGTCTTTTGTATGAAAACATACATTTGAATATATTGCGGTTTCCAAGTAAAAAAGTCCACAGTATCTTAGGATTTTATATAGGGAGAAGTGATAAGAATTGGAGGCTTCCCTAGAGTCGTTGCTAGTTTCCAAATACCCCAGAAACAAGGATATTTCTTAAAATCTGGGTTTTTTTTCCTTGTGATTTACATTTAGGAATAAAATTTTATAAATCCAATTTTATATAAGAACTCGATATAAACAAAACGCATATAAGTTAATTTTTTTCAATTAAAAAAAAAACATTATTTTTAGCATATCGGTGGTATAATTACGCATTTTTGTGGATTTTTTCGTATTAAAAAATGCATTTTCAGACATTATGTGGGCATATTTACACATTAACCATGTTTTTTTATGCAAGAATTTGGTAATTTTACACATCAATTTTAAAATTTCATTTAAACTTTTACGCATTTGAAATGTAATATTACACATTTTGTGTGCACTTCCTTTCACGTAATGTGTGTAATTTTTTTTAATTAACACACAAAGAGTAAATATTCCCAACTTATAGTACGAGTACAGTTTCCTACTATAAGTTGGGTAAATTTCAACAGAAATTAATTAGAGTGTACTTTTAATAAGAATATGACACAGTTTTTTTTTTTTGGAGAATACCTAATATTTGTAATACATTTTGATACTACTTTACTCATGACTTTTAGTTTAAAAAGTTAACAAATTTGTTAATAAAATTAAGCAATTTTCTTTGCTCTTTAACTTCAATTTTATTGTATTTCTTGAATATGCAAGTCGATGAAGCAGAACATCCACATCCATCTCCACTAATGAAAAACACGATTGTTAAATTTTACGAAGCTAAATAAAGAAGAGACCGAGGATTTGGCAGCGATTATTAATAGAGAATAAAATTATCTAAACGTTGAACTACATTTCGTTAGTATCCCACGATTTTTAGATTTTTTATAGCAGAAGTACAAAAAAAATTCAAATTGTTATAATTTTGATGATTTATAAAAGATATAAAATAAATGACTTTTAAAAATAGGCCATCACAAATATATGTGCAATTGAAATTGAATTGTTTTTAAAATTTTATGTTTTTCAAAACCATTTAAAATTGTTGGCTGTACGCAAATCAACTTAAAAAAAATTAAATTTTTCCCATTGTGCTATGTGTTGAAATTACACGGAAAAATATCAGTTCGACAAAAATTATAAATGAAAAATTTCGAAAAATAGCACATTTATCTTGTAATTAAAAATATATAGTCAAAAAAAATCTAAATTTTTTGGCGGTGTATTTTTCTGAATATTTTTAATTAAATCCAAGCAAAAATTGAAATTTGAATACTTATATTCAAATTTAAAACCGCCATGTTTTGTCACCATAACTATAGTCACGTGATTGGTCATTTCACCAAAATTAACACATTTTGGTGCACCACAATTTTGGTTTCACCAGTTTCGTGACGTGCCCCCAAATCATATATCACAGGTTTTTCACTTTGGATCAATCGACCCTTCGTTTCCCGCAGGGTACTTTATTAATTTTAAGCAAAAAAAAAAAAGATGCTAAATTTAGCAGTTGTTCGTGCAAGGTAATTTTTAAGTAATTCTTAGTAGTCTTTTCTGCTATTTTTATATGTTATTTTTATGAGTGTATGTCATTTCCAATGGCATACGCAATAGTAAGCAGTATATGAAAAATAGTCCATCTGGATTAGCCACTAAAACAGACTTCCCTTGTCAGTTATCACTTGTTTACTTAAAAGAATATACAATACAGTCAAAGAATAAAGTCTACATACACCGTACGGATTTGAAGTTCTAATGAATTAGTAGCGATAATTGAAAAACATTTTATATCAATGTTTAAGGCATTTAAAATAAAGATTATTTGAAGAAGAAAAAAATATGAAAAAATAAAACATAGAAATTTTTAGGGAAAACATAATTATTAGCGGCGAAAAAGTCTATATACAGCGTGGCAACTCCTTGCTAAGACAGTTGAAACTGCTGACAGTTAAATTAAGTCGTGCTGCTGTACAGACGATCATTAGAAATTATAATAATACCAATAGTACCGAAAGTAAGCCACGATCTGGCAGACCTTAGAAGCTTTCGAGACACGATGTTAGCAGTATTATTAAAGTAGTCAACCAGGATCCGAAAATAAGTGCCCCAAAATTGGCGGAACACATCGAAAAATGTTCAAATATAATTGTTACTCCACGAACAATAATAAATGTTTTAGATGACATTGGATTTAATAGCAGAGTGGCACGCAAAAAACCATTAATTTCAGCGAAGAATCATAAACTTCGCCTTGAGTTTGCTAAAGCACATCTAGACAGGGATATGGATTTTTGGAAGCGTGTTATATTTACTGACGAAAGTAACTATAACATTGTTGGAAGTGATGGTCGATCCAAAGTTTGGCGAAAACCAAACACAGCACTTTTTTTTTTTAAGTATTTTCATTTATTTAAATATAATTTTTACAAATTTACAATTTGATGCCCCAGCGCCTTAAAGGCTTTATAGAGGCAAAAAGGCAACTTTATATATTACATTAAAAGAGAAAAAAAAGAAAAAAAAATATCTATATATAAACAAATATACAGTATCATTTTAAAGATATTTAGAGAAAAACAAAAAAAAAAGATTCATATACATTAGATTTCATAATTACATTAACTACATTAGAAGTGTTTCTATATTTTGAAGCAAGTATTCTTTTATCTGATTTTTAAACGTTGAAATAACATAAATGTTTCGATAATTTACAGGCAATTGATTATATTCAAAAGGCCCAGAAAATGAAATTCTTTGCTTGGTCAAATCAAGGCGACATCTTGCAAAACTTAAATTATGAGCTTGTCTAGTATTTCTTTGCATACGAGCCAAATTATGAGAAAATTGTACAGATCGATGTTCATTGTCTCTCAGAGTCTTAAACACGTACATCAAAACTTTTTGTTTATACAAGCCTCGTATTGGCAGTATATTTTTTGCATATCTTTTAAACAAATTTAACGTTGAATATCTCAGAGGTAGATTAAATACAAGTTTTAAGGCTTTATTTTGGGCAGATTGAAGTGACTTTAAGGAATTATTTATTCTAAAACCATATACAGCAGGAAGATAAGTAAAATGTGAATGTACAAGAGACTGATAAATAAGTAACTTTGTATCGCAGTTAAGCTTATTTCTAAACTTATATAGTATTCCAATGCCAGGGGAAACTTTTGCTTTAAGTGAAAGTATATGCTGATCCCATAACAAATTTTGATTAAGGACAACGCCTAAGTATGTTATCATATCAGATTCGTTAATAGCGATTCCATCAACATGTACAAACATCTTCTCATCATTTTTTAGATTGTATGGTTTAAATCTTACAAACTTAGTCTTGGAGGGATTAATAACAAGTCTGTTGCATTGCGAAAATTCCGTTAGTATAGCTGCATCATATTCAATCTGTGTTTTTAGAACTTGTGAGTATTTATAAGGATAAAACAAGCATACATCATCTGCATACATAAATAACTTGCCGTTAAAGCCAATATTTTTTAGATCATTGATAAAAATTTTGAACAGTAAAGGACCAAGGACACTTCCTTGCGGAACTCCACAGGTTACTGGTAACATTGTGCTTTTCGACTCACCAACTTGAACGAACTGCTTCCTGTTTGATAAATAACTTCGGAAGATGTCCAGAGTTTTGTTCGAAACTCCTATAATATTAAGTTTTTTTATTAAAATATCTTGGTTAACCAGATCAAAGGCTTTAGAATAGTCAAAGAACACTCCTGCCACACCGCTGGAGCCACCATCAAGCTCTTCACAAATATAATCAACCACAGTAACAACAGCTTCCTCAGTTCCAGAACCTTTTTTGAATCCGAATTGTCTTTCGAATAAAATATTATTTATATCTAGATAGTTTGAGATTTGTTCAAAGATAAGTTTTTCAAAGACCTTGTCCACAATCGATAAAAGAGATATTGGTCGAAAACTTTGTATTTTATTTGATCCAACAATTTTAGGTATGGGAATTATCTTATGTATTTTAAGAACATCTGGATATTTTCCTTTTTCAATCATTTTATTAAACACATCAGTTAATATATTAACAATTAAATGTTTCCTTATTAGTAACATTTTTGGAGTAACGCTATCATATCCAGGAGATGTATTGCACTTTAGATTGTCTACTATACTTCCAACTTTAGCATTATCGACTCTTTCCAAAATAAAAGTTGTTCTCTGTGGTATTAATGTCCGAAATATGTTAATGTCGTCACTAGAATTATTTGCATTGATAGCGTTCATAGTTTGTACTGCACTAATGAAGAAATCGTTAAATTCTGAAGCTTTATCTTTTTCCTGACATAAAACAGTTCCATCTTCAGTTACAATATTTTTTATACCACGACTATTACGGCCTAACTCTTTGTTTAAAAACTGCCACGTTTTCTTAGTATCACCACAAAAGCTCTTTAGTTTATTCATGTAATACTCATTCATTAATTGGTTATTACATATTTTAATGACTTTACTTATTCTTTTAAGCCGCTCAGATACTAACTTTATTTTGCTATTTTTCCTTCGAGCTCGAAGTAAAGTTTCTTTAAAACAAATTAATGTAAGAAGGTTGTCTGTCATCCAAGGAGTCAGTTTTTTACGTACACACATTTGTCTATTTGACGTTGTTGTGTGAAGTAACGCAGCCTCTGATAAAGTATTTATTAAATTCTCACAGATAATTGATGAACTATAAGTCAAATTTTCATTCTGTAGATTATCATCTAAATAATGTCCCAGTTGTTCATAATCAACTTTGAAACTCTTTTCGGTTAAAACGTTCTGCCTCACTAATATAGTTCCAAACCCACAATATATTATATTATGGTCACTTAGTCCATTTTCAATAGAGTGCACAAAAACATCACGATTTATATTAGTAAAAACAAGATCAATAGACGTTTTACTTTGAGGCCGTGTTACCAGATTATGACAGGAAAACATATCAAACTCGGAAAACAAATTAAGCAATGAAATACTACTACAGTCGTTAGATAACAAATCCACATTAAAGTCTCCCACAAAAAGGTAAGGAGTACCATTAGACAAAATCAGTAAATGTTCAAGTTTCTTTAAAAAATCCGCAAAAATACATTTTTGCGATCTATAAATAGATATAATTACTAATGGCTTATTCATGATTTTAAGATCTGGTAACTCTATTGACACAGCATCCAAAAAGCCTTCACTGGAATTTGCTTTAACATTGAATTTTAAACAAGACTGAATAAAAACCGAAGTTCCGCCGTATCCATCCTTTCTACAACAATGAACAACCTCATAGCCGGGTATTGAATACAGATTCTTTAAATTATTATTGAACCAGGTCTCCTGAATTGCGATTATATCAGGAAGTCTTGCAAGTTGACTAATTTCATATTTAAATTTATTAAATTTACCAATTGAAGAAACACTTCTAATGTTAACAGATAATATATTTAAGTTTTTTGAGCATTTTTTATTAACGTACGAATTAAATAGTTTAACATTTTTAAAATATTTAGAATTCATTAAAGGAGTAAAAAAAAGAAAATAATAAAAACAAAATTTATAAAAATAATTTTTTTTTTTTTAAAGAAAAAATAATTTATGAACTCAAGGAGCCTCATCATTCTCACCGTCATCTTCAACATCAACTTCTTCATCACTAGTTTCTTCTATCAAAACAGTATTAGCACGGGTTTTTCTAACGCTTCCACCAGAAGCACCAATTAACATTTTATCAACTTCATCCATTGATTTAATCTTGATCCAAAGAATATAATACCTACTGCCAAACATGGTGGTGGTAACGTTATGGTTTGGGGCGCCATTGCGTCATCTGGAGTTGGTCGTTTGGATTTTGTCGAGGGTAATATGGACCGCTATGAATATAAGAACATATTGGAACATAATCTGCAGTCATCTGTTGATAGCTTGGAACTGGGAAATCAATGGATTTTCCAACAAGATAACGACCCTAAGCATACTGCATACTTTGTTCAAGACTGGCTTCTATACTATGCCCCAAGAAAGCTCAATTCACCACCCCAGTCTCCAGACTTAAACCCTATAGAGCACATATGGGACGTTTTGGAAAAATCGGTACGAAAATATAACATTAGTAGCCGTGAAACATTGAAAACCTCGATATTACGGAAAATTTGATGAGATCAATGCCCCGTCGTCTTCAAGCAGTTATTGATGATCAAGGTGGATACTAAAAGTTTAAATTTTTTTTATATTTTTTATATAACATTTTCAAATAATGTTTAATTTTTGTAGCTGTATTTTAATGTTTTTGTTATTATTGTTTTTATTATGTAAAAGAATTACTTTTTTATTTTATAAATAAACTTATTTACTAATGCCTTAAATATTGACATAAATAAATTTTTTTAATTTTCTTCACAAACTCTATAAAATCCCTAAATCAAAGGGTGTATGTAGACTTTTTTCCTTGCCTGTATATTATTATTAATATACAATCTATTGTAAATTGTCGCACCCATGAAAATAAAGTGCCAGCCGTATTCAAAATTTGTATTGTGGTGGCTACAATTAATAAATTCGGTTAGTACAAGCATATTCAAATGTGATTTCTAAATATTTTGGGTGTTTCAACTTAAATTCAGTTGTGTTTTGTGACTAACAATATGCAGTTGTATCAACCGATATCAGTCGTAGCAATACAAATTTCAGTTGGCAAATGGCTAAATTTTTTTCTGTGTGCAATAATGAAAAAATTTAGAAAATTCTTATTGTTTTATTCTGGCCAGTTTTAATGGTTTTCGACTAAACATCAATGTCTGTCTGTCCTTTGGTAAAGAGTTTTTTTTTTATTTTTTTTTTATGTAATTTACTTTAATACTTGGGTTTGTGTTGGAAATTAATGGGATTTTACAAGAGCTTTGGCATTTACAAGTCCTTAATTAAAAATTTCCTTTTTTTTTGCTGTCCTCTTTAGTGCTGCGGTTAATTGGCGCATTTACTGCTGCTGCTACTAGCTTGTCTATGACTACTACTCGATTGGTTCTTTACGGTTGTCCTATTCAAGAAGAGAAGGAAAAAAATATGAAATTGTGTAAATATATTTAGTTCTTGACAAAGCTTATTGTCATTCTTTAACATCAAAAGGCTTAAACAAAGATTTTTTTTTTATTTTTTTTTTTTTATTTTTTTTTTTTTTTTTTTAAGAACGAATTGATAAAAGGAGTTCTAATCATATACAAATATGGAAGTTATTTATATTGTGCATACCAAGGTTAGGGAGACTTTCAATTATCAGACAATTTAGATGAAACACAAGCATGTAATTTTTTCATAACTAAAAATAATATATCATACATTTTTTCTAGTTTAAGAAATAAGCTATCATCAGGAGTTGATAATATACCAAATATGTTACTTAAAAAAATTCCTCAAATAATGATAAACGATTATTGTAAATTATTCAATAATATGCTCAATAATTCATATTTTCCAAATAATTGGAAAATAGCTAAGGTTGTGATACTACCAAAAAAAAAGACAAAGAACCGAATAATCCTAAAAATCTTCGACCTATAAGCTTATTACCTAATATTAGCAAAATTTTCGAAGTGTGCATCAATAATAATACATCAAATTATTTTAATATACAATATGATAAGCAATAAAGACTTCATGGTTTATTATCAAAACTCGAAAAGCTCAAAATCTTTTAAGATTGTTAATGGATTCCAACAAGGAACCGTAAATTCTCCAATATGAAAACTGTAAATATTAATTCAGAACATTTAAATATGAGATATAGCACTAGCATATCAATTAAAGATTTTAGATTTACACAAAAATCTAATACGAAAAACTTTTGGTGGTTTTCTGAATAAACAGTATAATTTTCCTTCTTTTTATCCCTTGCATAATATATATGCAATGTTTTTTTAAACTCATTTTCATTGCAAAAAAGCTGGTGATATATATTTATTTATTGTGAATAAGATAAAAAAAAAAAATTATAACCAATTTGTAAAAACCAAATTATTATTATATAAATAATACTCGAGAGCTCGATTATGAGACATTGTATATAAAAATTGTTATTGTTAACTAGTGTTTATAATAGTTTAAGTATAAATTATGTAAATAAATAAACAATTAAAAAAAATGGAAGTTATTTAAGAATCATTGAATTAGTTTCAGAACGCAACAGACTTTAAGTAACCCCACAAATTTAATCTAGAATAAAAGGTTTTGTTGGTTATACTTCTAGCTAACACCATTAATGAGTTTGGGCGGATGTTTTTAAAAAGCAAAAATATTGGATATAGACGCACTCGCATAGTATACCTAACGATTTGCATGCTAAACACTCCGATTTCGATAAAACTCTAATAAGTTTTTAAAATACAAATTCTAATATCGAAAATTCCTGGCTTTTGGGCCATATCGGAAATTGAATTGGTAAAAATGGGGATGGAAAATCAGCCAGTTTTTTTTGAATTGTAGCTTTTAATGTCTTTTTTTTAAAGCAACCATATACACTAAAAGAAAAAAATAGTAAGCATTTCTTCTAAAACTACCAAAATTTAGTTTTCTTAAAACTAGCAAAAATTGCAGTATGCAATGTTTTAACCAAATATTTCTGTTGATTTTAGCAATATATTCTGTTGTTAGCATTCAACTGAAGTTATGTTAGATATAGCAAATATTTTGTTGATTAACTAATTTTTTAATATAATTTTTTTAAAGTTAATTTATGGCATTAGATTAATTTTATAACCTACTAGCGGGCAAGCACTCTACATTGCAAGCGTGCAGACGAAGTTGTCCATGTCCCCCTAAATCAATTATTTTTACAACAAAAAATTAAAAAAAAAAGAAAATAATGAAAATAAAAATTACTCAAGTTCGAGGCCATATTAGGATTTTGTCCTTACAAATTATCCATAGACTTTTTGCAAGTTTGTTATAATTTTTATTAAAATAAAAATTATGTTTTTTTCGACCTTTAATTGTGCAATGAAAATGAAAATTATTCAAGTTCGAGGCCATACTCTATATTTCTTTCTGTCCTAACAAATAATCTATAGAGTTTTTTGTTTTCAAATTTATTATTTGACCCTTTCAGGAATGTGTTGATAGATCTATTTCGGGAATTTTCTAGGTTCCCATCATCAGAACACGTTTTGAAAGCGGTAACAATCCCATGTCAAACATCAAACATACATATGAACTAGTTTACTCACTACATGAGAACTAATATACATATGAGTTTGAAGTTAAAGATTATAACCATTGATCAAAAAATAAATTGAAAACTTGTTTGATGTGCAAGATCCACCTCTGGTGGATATTCAATGCACGTTTTTTTGTTTCTCTCTCCTTTTTATATTTTGTTTAGTTTGTAAGCAAAACAGGGGAAGTAAACTTGGCGGTACTCTGCCTTTTATACAAGTTTGTTATAATTTATATTAAAAATAAAAATTATGTTTTTTCGACCTTTAATTGTGCAATGAAAATGTTTTCAAATTTATTAATTTACCACTTTCACAAATGTGTTCATAGATCTATTTCTGTAATTGTCTAGGTTCTCATAATCAGAACACGCTTTGAAAGAAGTGGCAATCCCATGAAAAAACATCGAAATTTCATACAACCTAGTTTTCCCACCCAATGAGAACTAATATATGAGTTCGAAGTTAAAGATTATCACCATTGATCACAAAATAAATTAAAAACTTGTTTGTTTTGTGCAAGGTCTACCTTTGGTAGATTTTTAATGCACGTTTTTTGTATTTTTTTTTTCCTTTTTATTTGTACACTTGTTTTGTTTAAAAACGAAATGTACAGGGGAAGTAGCAAACAAGACCACACTTTGTCTTTTACACAAGTTTGATATAATTGTATTAAAAATAAAAATTATGTGATCGAACCGTATTATTATTCGAGGTCATACTTGGTGTGACCGCTAAACGGTCATGACTTGGTATTGTAACGTTTGTAATGTAAGAAGAAGCGCAGGTTTGATTCTTTCAGCAGGCAGGTTGTAGAAAAATGTATCATATATAGACAAATTGATAATTATAAGACACCGATAATAAAACAATTTATATGGAAAATCACTGATGACGTCTGTCCATTAAAAAAAGGCTAAAACTAGTCTAGTCTGATTTGAAAGTTAATAGTGTTTATAATTTTTACAGAAATACGTTATTCTTTGTCTTAACCTCAACCTTTCCAAATTAATGACGATCTCGAACGAAAACCTACGCGAACGCAAGCTAGTCACTCGAATTCGAATCAATTTGGGTTTCTCTATTTCGAAAGCAATCGTTCGCCTATACTTACGTGTGTCAATTTTTGTGTTTTACGTATGTACAAATCATAGTGGTGCCAGACCGGAAATTTTAAACTTCTATTACAATTTCCCTTAAAAATACCAAAAATACTACTAAATTGGTTGAAGATAAATAAACTTTTTTAACAATAATTTTGTTTTAAAACCTCCAGTTATAAAGTAGACAATTGCATATTCCAAATATCGTTTAAATTAATAACATGCGATATACAATTAAAAAGTTATGGCACTTCAAAGTGAAGTGCTTTTAGCATTTTTTTTCATATTTATGAGAACTAAAAACGTGCATAAAATCACGAGTTTTTACAAATTTGGTGATCTGAAAAATGGAATGTATAAATGGGACCATAGAGTATTCATGTACAAAAAGTAAACAAAATCAGAGGACCCGTGTTCAGATTTTTTGCGTTTTCTAATGGAATGAATAATATGAGGTTCACTTTAAATGGATTCCCTTTAAACTTAATAAAATTCCGATAGGCGTTAAATGAGCAAAAAAAAATATGATCATTTTCCTTCAAGAAACCCATATTCATAATCAACCCAATATCCCTATCCCAATCAACTTTTCATTTTACCACGTTAATACATCAACAACCCGTTGCGGCGGTGTTGCCATTTTGATTCATAACTCAATAAAGCACAGCCAAATCAATACAGCTAATGACTTCGGCTATTTACGTTTTGGGGTTACATCTAAATTTAAATTTTGCTTCACTTGTGCATACATCCCACCCGATAAAAACTACAATAACTCAAATTTAAATAATATTTTTAATGATATTGGCATGCCTAGTCTCATAACAGGAGATTTTAACGGCTCTCATGTTAGTTGGGGTGCTCGCACAAGCAATAACAAAGGCAAAGCATTATTTAAATTTTTAAACGACATTTTATTCTACTAAATGATAATTCCCCGGCTCACCTCAATACACATGGCTCTTACTCATACATAGATCTCTCATTTTGTTCCTCAAGATTAGCTAGCTTCGCAGAGTGGGAAACAGAGGACGACCTATGTGGAAGTGATGACTTCCCCATAATTATTTCACTGTTCCCAAACTCTGGCGAACCCAATTCTTTTAAGCGTAAATTTCGAGTTCAAGATGCTAATGTTGCAAAGTTCAAAGAAAAATGTTTAAGCTTTGATGTGGGCTGACCAGTGAGCCATAATATTAATAAGGAAAGTGCTAACATTTCAAAAATAATACTGCAGGCAGCAAACACGTCTATACCTCAAACAAACAAAAATTTTGTTTATTGAGTTCCATGGTGGAACAAAAATTTAGAAAGCTTGAAATTGATAAAAAAAACCAAACTTGGCTTACTTTCAAGAGAAATATGAACCAAATCAACCTTTTAAACTATAAAAAAGCATGCTTCAAGTATAAAACAGAAATAAAAAATCTCAAAAAACAAATCAATAAACAGTTTTACGTCCTCTATTAACCCATTAATACCTGTGGCAACGATATGGTCAAACATCAGACTATTTGCTGGATATAAAGCTAATCACAAAATTCACTGTATAACGTCTTTAGATGACCCTAACAAAAACACACAAAGCAAAGGTGTAATGGCCAATGAATTTGCAAAATTCTGGTCTAAAAACTCTTCCGACGAAAATTTTAACAACAATTTTCGCTTAAGCAAGAACAAGTTCAAGACTGGACTAACTACATGCATACCCTGGCAGCAGGCAATGGTAATCGAAGAAACAATAACGTTTATAGAATTCGAATCAGTTTTAAGCAAACTAAAGGGGAAATCCCAGGATAGAATTTCCTCCAATATGCTAAAAATGTTGCCTCGCAACACAAAACTAAGAATATGATTTTCTATTGTTGATTTACTTGAATAAACGTCACTACATTGCTAGGTCTGTCAAAAAAACAGAGTAGTATTTGGAAGATGACAAAGCCAATTGTGACAATTTTTTGTTGTTGTTTTTGTTTTTTTCTTTGATATTTTAAATTTTGAATCTCGTTCCTAGACGAGGACAAGAAATTCTCATTGAGTTTGTGATTTAACATAACAAATATCTCAAGAAATTCTAATAACAAAGTCCCCTGAAGATTTCCTTAGGCAGGAATGAAATCCGGATAGGGACACGCCTACATCAGATTGCTTTTCACAATTTGTTAAATAAGTTTTGGGACTTTAGCACATTTAATTACTATAAATGCAACTAATGTTTATCCCGGTGAAAATAAATTTAAATATGAATTGTTAAGCTTTTTAATTCAATTTTCTCTAGTTACATCCCACAAAAATTTAAGAAAAGTGTAGTTATTCCTATTCTTAAACCTGGCTCAGACAAATCTATAGTTAAATCCCACAGACCCATTTCACTAAACCCCTGCATCTCAAAAGTTCTTGATAGGATTATAGCCAACAGGTTATGGTAGTTTGTAACGTCACACAAACTACTTAATAACTACCAGTTTGGCTTTAAAAGGGGGAAGTCCACTATTGATAGCCTACTCTTTGTAGACTATTTAATCACGAACGACCTCTCTTTACGAAAGCACATTACCATAATATCACTTGATTTTATGCAAGCATTCGATAGAGTAGGTATGTATTCTACAATGGAACAACTTATAGAACGGAAAGTCGGTCCTAAAATAATAAATTATGTATATAATTTCATGACAAATAGAAAAATCATGGTAAAAATCGAAAATCGGTACTCTACAACTTTACCATTACACAACGGTATCTCACAGGGTTCACCGTTGTCTGTAACTCTATTCCTAATAGTGTTCAAAGAAATATATCTCTCAGCTTAGACTGACGACCTCAATTTGATTATTCAATCCAAAGAGAAAAATCCGGTTCTAAACCTTAATAATATTTTCGACAGCATAAACAATTGGTGAGAGTTCTCCGGAGCCACACTGTCTGCCACAAAATGCAAATATCTGCATATATGCAAAAAGAAAAACTGCCACTGCACAATCCAATCTGGTAATTTTACTTTGTCAGAAGTTAATACTCTCAGAATACTGGGACTATATATAAACAACAATACAACTGGAAAGATCACATTACTTTTCTTGCATCTTCCTTATCAGAACGACTCAATATTGTCAAATGTCTTTCAAGCTTTAAACCCAACTGCAATACAAACAGTCTTATATCAGACTTGGGCGACGTCAATTACATTTCAAAATCATTCTTTTGTGAAATTTTTCTATATCATTAATAATTTCAGACCTACGCTCACACTTGTGGACTTAAACGCTTCCTTGGGAAATTTTAAATTTTGTCAATACCAGACATGGGACATAATTCCAATATCTGTGTATTTAATTACAGGCCAATTACTTTTTTATGTTCAATTACATGTAAATGGGTGTAATTGAGTAATTGCCCTGTAATTAAATACACAGATGTTGTTACTAATCCCCATGTTTGGTATTAAAGATTTTACAAATTTTCCAAGGAAGCGATTAAGCTCACAAGTGTGAGTGTAGGTCTGATATTATTAATGATATAGAAAAATATCATAAGTGAACGATTTAGAAATGTAATTGACGTCGCCCAAGTCTGTCTTATATCAATCGTTAGAGCTCTTATACTATCAAAAATAAACTACTTATTACCTATCTATTGCCACGCACCTAAATCTGATATTAAAAAAATCGAAACAATCATCTACTCTGCTGTTCAAAACGCTCTTGGTTCTTTCCGAACTACTCCTATAAAAAATTTGCTGTTTGAATCAAATACTCTACCCGTTACAACACAAAAGGATATTTTAACAACTAAACTTTTCAGAACAGTAATCTATGACAACGACACACCTCTCAAACAAATTAAAAATAACATACAAAAGTCAAAAAAAAAAATCCCCAGATTTCCATCAGTTCTTTACCAGGTAATTCAAAAATGTCAAGAAATAAATATACCACTTAAAAATATAAATTTTAGACAAAAATCAAACACTTCATGGACTTTTAAAACAGACATGTTCGACACTTCTCTAACACGTTACTTAAAATCCAATACTAGCCCCACACAATACCAAATACTTTTTAATGAGATAAAGCACAGACTTAATAGCTACAATTTTCTTTAAACAGATGGCGCTAAAACAAGGCTGTCAAGCTCCTTCAGCATTACAACTGAAAGAGATATAATCAAAATTTCTTTGTTACCGCACTTCAGTTCTGTATATTCTGCAGAACTAATTGCAATTTATGAAGCTCTGCTTTATCTCAAACTAAGGAAAGATAAATTTGTCATATGCACCGACTCACTATCGACGATTAAATCCATAATGAACATTAATAACAAGACCATAAACAACAACCGGACAACTATAATTGACGCTTATTATTCCAATATAAATAGAAAAGACACTGTAGTATTCACTAGACTACGACTAGGACATACCAAAATCACACATGGACATATTATAAAATTAATCATCGCCCCTTATTGCAGTTGCTCCTCTGCTGGGATAGATCCACTTCATTTTTTATCAAATTGCCCCAAATTTAATACAAAACGCTTACAAGTTTTCCAAAATAACGATCGAAAATTACATCTTTTCAATCCCACCTAACACAATATCCAAACAATTTTAAGATTCCTCAAAATATCCAAACTCTATGACAAAATGGCAACTGATTGCGGTTGTGACAACTGAATTCCGCTGGGACTACTGAATTGAGGAGGTTGCGGCAACCGAATCAATTCGGTTGTATGAAATTTCTTAATTTTTATAAGAGTGTACCCTTGTCACATGTATATTTAATATGTGCCGTGTTACAAATGATTCACTAAATATTACTTAATGGATATCTCAGCTGCATAAGCAAAATTGTTTAATGAGAGTATAAATACGTACATAAAAGAACTTTATTTTAACATCTTTACTGACAAGGAAACTACACTACTTTTGTCCCCTCTATGCCACTATCCACGTTTTGTTAACAATTGTAGGTTACAACAATGTGTAGTTTCCTTGTGAGCTGTTTTCAATTCAACAATACATCGCTTTTTTTATGTCATTGATGTTCACAAATGTTTTATACTTCGTGTTACAATTTCTAGTTCATTCACCATAAAATAAATGATTTTCACAACATCAGACATACTGTGATATATCATCAGCTCCTAACAATTGTATATTCTTTAGTATGTAGATGAGTAATATTAATAATGTATGTTTGCAGTAATAAATTACTGCCAACAACAACAAAATAGCATAATACATGTCATTTATATAAGTTTACCGACTTATAATTAATTTGACTGTTGTTAGTATTATTATTATTTTTTATTTTCTTGATGAATAACCGATATGATTAAATGCGTATTACCCCAGTAAAAAACGCTGCTTTAATGCAAGAAGTTTTGTAAGGGAGTAAGCCGAAAAGAATCCTTTAAAACCCTGCTTACATATGCCATGATTTTTATATGACGAATTCCCACTTGGAAGCATTAGTTTTTCGCAAAATAAGCGCGGATTTCAGCGCTTTGAAAAGCAGTGATTTCATGGGTTTCAGTAAAATCACACATTTCATGACTAAATTATTACGATAAAAAGTAATAACATGAATATACATAATTTGTTCTACATAAAATTCTATCAGAGACCGAAAATAACAGTTATCCAGAAAACTTTAACTCAAAACTCTCTATGTTAGAGTTAACGGAGACGTATACTTTTATATACCAATTGATTCGTATTGAAGTGCTCTTTCAGAATCTATGGTGATCTTAAGAAAACAATCTCAACTCCACAGTTAAGAGTTATTTTTCAACGAAAAAATAAAAGATCGGATGAAACTCTTAAGAAGAGAGTTTTATTTCGCCTTCATTAATTAAAACTCTTTTGAGGAGTTTTATTTTTTCCGTCTGAAATAAAATTCTTTTACGGAGTTTTATTTTTCCCGTCAGAAAATAAAGCTCATTTGAGGAGTTTTATTTTGAAAATCATTTAAGGAGTTTTATTTTTCCGTCTAAAATAAAACTCATGTTGTTTATTTTCTTCTTTTTTTATTGACTTTATTTGCTATAATGTGTATTTATTTAATTTTACGAACATAAGTTTTTCCAAATTTTCTCAGGAAAGATTTGAACGCAGGTCGCTTAATACCAATTTAAGAGCAGAAAATGCTCTTTCCACGCTTACCTGGGTTCAAGGTACTCACTGTATAGTTTTTGACAATGTATAAAAGTACGGATAGTGTATTCTTTTAGCCTCCCAGAACTCAAAAAGAGGTTTATCAATCGATAAGGGCCTTGGAGAAAAATTGTCGATTTCATAGAAAGCTTTTTTTCATCCTCATTATCACTTCCTTCGCTTTCTTGTTCCATATCTACATATATAATAAATAAAGCAACAACCATCTAATAATAGGAATCAAACAATAACAAATTAAAAACCCACATGTTTTCATTTTAATGAAGATTGTTTCAATTGCAATGCAAGTGATTAGATTACACTGCCTTACAAATTGTAATGATCTGGCAAACGGCAAGCTTTGAGTGTCAATTTACATAAAATGAGTTTTATTCTCTTTCTTTTTAAGCCCCAAAATAACTGTTATAAAGGAACTTTTTTGATATCACTTATAACCGTTACGGTCCCTGAATTCTATAGATAATAGTTTTTTGTTGTTAAAATGTTTGACATATAATATAATTATTTTTTTTTTTACCGCTCCACGTGCTAGCTCCACATAACAGCTAAATGAATAATTCGTTTTTATTTCATACTCGAAAACACCAAACAGAATCGGAAATCACTCGGGAAAATGTTAACAGATCGTTTATAATTCACGATAGAACCTTTCTGCATTAAAACCCGCATCCTTGTAAGGGATTAGGGTAAGCTGCTTACAACCTGCACCCTGATTAGGGAAAATAGTAAGCTCAAAATTTTTGTTTGTTTATTTTTATATGAAAATTATTCATTTCTTTTGCTGGTTCTCAGTATTATTTAACAGTAAGCTCTTACATCAGCGCATTTGTTTTATCCTTTTTCTAAAAACACGAAAATTTTTTACTGGGACAGTATTATAAGAAAAAGATTATGGGCGAACATAAAATATTGTTGTATTATACTCGCCACGACATGAGGTAAACCATAGTAATAAATGATTGAGTTTCTACTACACGTATTTGAACATATTTACTTTCACTAGAGCCACTGCTTTTTGCATTTTCAAAAATTGACTATGTTTGAGGTTATGTAGCTTCTATGATTAATGAGGTACTGTCCCAAAAATTATTTTATTGAGAATTTACAAGTCCACTTTAAAAAACTCGTGTTCATTTGGAACGGTGTTTCCATTGCATTAAGAACATGCACCCCAAACGAACAAGCATATTTTACTTTAACATATGGTAACAACAGAATGTGTTATGGGTTAATTATACGGTTTATCTAAAATAAAAAGATTTTATATTTGAAATTAATTTGTTTTAAATGTATTACATTTTTTTAAGGACTAATGCGAATATTAGAAATTCTTGTGAATCCATTTAAAGCACAGTAAATTTTTAATTTAGACACATTTTAACATTTGCAACAACAAATTGCTACAAAATAAAAACGCAACTATTGTGTTCTGTACACTGAAAAATTGTATGAGTTTGTCTTTTTTTATTATTATTATTAATGCATGTGTAATGAATGTGTAGTGAAATAAAATAACAAGTCTTTAAAAAAGACGTGTTTTAAGACGATTTGACTAAATTTTAGCAAATATTTTATTGAAACACGCATTTTTATGTAAGTGGTTGAGTTTTCTCAATGCACAAGTTTTTTCAAATTCCGTTGAATTTTTCCAGATGTATTCTCTTAAAATAAAAAAAAATAAAAGCATGTACCAAGATTTTGCTAAAAAACTTGTTTAAAATTAATAACATTCTTACAGTGGTCTAGCTTTATCGAGTTTTTTCGAGTAGTTCTTCGCCAAGGACACTATTTACCTCAATTTCTTTAAATTTTGTAATACGGAATTTGGTGACTCCTAAAAATAAAAGTACTCAGGCAGATACTGCCATCCGTCTAAAGTACGGGCAAACCATTGTTGTTTTTGTAAAACACAGTGTATAAGAAATTACTATTATTTTGTTTCCAGAGCATGTGTTTTGCAATTACCACCAGCGAAATTCGTTACCAGCATTATCTTTTTATACAAGTTTGATATAATTTTTATTAAAAATAAAAACTATATTTTTTTTACCTTTAATTGTGCAATGAAAATTTTGTCCAAACAAATAATGTATAGAGTTTTGTTTTCAAATTTATTCTTTCACCCTTTCAGGAATGTGTTGATAGATCAATTTCGGGAATTTTCCAGAACACGTTTTGAAAGAGGTAACAAACCCATGCCAAACATCAAACATTCATATAAACTAGTTTACTCACTACATGAGAACTAAATATATATATATGAGCTCGAAGTTAAAGATTATCACCATTGATCAAAAAATAAATTGATAACGTGTTTTTTGCATGTATGTCTACCTAAAGAATACATTTGAAAACAAAACCTCTATAGATTATTTGTTAGGACAATATCCCAATAAAGAAATATAGGTTATGGCCTCGAACTTGAATAATTTTCATTTCTTTTTATTTTCAGCATTTTAGTATATTTTACACTTTACAATTGCAGGTTGAAATTATTTATGTGAAAGACAAATACGGAACTGTGTTTCTGGTTTTGAAAGTGCTTGTTTTATAAACATTTCACAAAATGAATTGAACTTAAGGAAAGTCTAACTTTTTTTTTTGAATTTCGGACATTATGTCAACGGTGGCTAGTTAGCTACAACCAACGCACATTGGGGCCAAATGAATGAAAAGTGGCGATTAATTCAAAATATGAACTTTAAAATTCATGATCGTGTTTGGTACCGGGTGAAAGTGGATAAAATTCTGCATCACTAATTGCAAAAATTATACTTTTAAGTTGTTTGCTTTAGTTGAAGTCAGCACTTAAAGTTGAATAATTGTTATTTTTTTTGTGCATATTGAAAAAAAGTGAAAATTTTGATATTTCAATTGATAATTTTTTCTATTAATACTTCTAAAAGTTAAATTTTTATAATGGAACCGTCAACTTCAGGTAGTTTACTATATAGTACATGTTTTTTTGTTTAAATAAATGTTTTAAAAATATTAAATGTTAATAAAATAAAATTAGCCCAAAAATGGGCTATTTTTGATTTATATATGGAGTTTCAACAACTTTGTTCGTGAGCTTGAGTAAAATCGTCTATATAGTGTTATAATATCAGATCTCAACTAATAAACCCCAAAATATTTTTTTGCGATTTTTGGCGACTTTTGAGTTATGGTTGTTTTTGTGAAATAACTCAAGATGCTAAAAATCCACAAGTTGTTTTTACTTTGTTTTGTCATTATTTTCGTTATAGTAGTTGTTATTGTAGCTAAAAAAAGTGTTGTTAATTAGAGATGGGGGCGTGAGTAACTTTAATTCACGCATGCTCACGTGATTGCGTATGTTGGGTTTATTTACTATGAATAAAACTAATTAAATTATTTTACATGTCTTTATGATATTTCAATGAATTTTACTTAAACATTTGTTAATTTTAAATTATTAGAAAATTGTATATGGCACAAGTGCACTATTTTGAAAAATTGAAGGAGGTCACGCTCCCATCCCTATTTATTATTGTCATTTATTTGAGTCCTACATAATAACTGTTGGTCATATACATGCATCATACGAGTAAAGTTTTAATTTTGTTTAAGCTGGTGATATCAATCTACTAATATAATGATAATACATTTTTAAGAATTTCTATCCATCCGTAGGGTATTATTGATTCGGTACTGACACGTTTATTTATTGTTTTAGCTGTCAATGTTTTGTGATGTGATGTTACATATTTAAAGTGTTGTGAAAGTGTAAATTATTCGGTACAGGTTTAAAGGAATTACTTTTTGCAAATTTTAAACGAATAGAAATCTTATTAATTTTAGGAACATGTCCCAAAACAATTTTCATTCCTCGTCATGAGTTGCATAATTTTATGAGGAGTGCAGAACCTAAATCACTTCAGGATAAATTTAAACTTTTGAGATGGGAAGTAATAAAACGTGTCGACCCTTCGGATATGGTAGATTTTATGACAAGGTTTCATAATTTTTGCTCTAGCTATGAGATTCGGTGGCAAAAATGTCATAGAAAGAATGAAATTTTTGTAAAAAATAATAAGAATTGGCTGGATGCCTCAATCTCATTCAGTCCACCACCAAAACCACAACAAAAAAGAGGTCGCAATGATCTCTCATTTGAAGAGTGCAAAGAAAAAACAAAAGTTAAGAAATGTAAAGACATAAGAGATCAAATTTCTTTGCCTGTTTTGGCTTACGCCACACAAATGAGCTTGAGAGCTGCTGGAAAAATAGATGAGTCGAAAATTGTTAAGGAAATAATATCATCTCCAACAAAAGCCAAAAAATACCGAAAAAGTATGGAACAGGTACCACCACAGCAGTTAACTCCGGATGAAGCTCTGTCCGTTTTGGTAGAAGCGAAGCTAAGTCGCCACCAATATAATGTTATTAGAAAGGTTGCACCTGAGAAATTTCCATCATATAAATTGGTCCAAAGAGCTAAGAAAAAATGTTACCCAAAGGGAGAACAAATGAAAATTTCTGAAACATCAGCGCAAGTTAGCCTACAAGGAATATTGGATCATACCACTGAACGCCTTTTGTCGGTTAAAAATGCAGATTTAAATTCGTTAGACAACGAAGAAATCGAAAAAATTACTTTATACACTAAGTGGGGCTTTGACGGAAGTTCAGGGCATAGTTCTTACAAACAAGCCTTTCATGACAGTAATGCATCTGATTCTTCTGTATTTATTACGTCAATTGTACCATTAAAATTAGTTTGTAAAAACAAAATCATTTGGCATAATCCTCGACCGTCTTCAACTAGGTTTTGCAGGCCATTAAAAATTGAATTTATGAAAGAAACGGTCAACAGTATTAAAACAGAAAGAGAAAGAGTGGAGACAGAAAAAAAAGCTCTTATCGATACAGTGATATCAGTTGGAGAAAGAAATATAAAAGTGAACCACAAACTAATTCTCGTTATGATTGACGGTAAAGTGTGTAACGCGATTACAGACACAAAGTCCACACAAAAGTGCTACATATGTGGCGCTACCAGCAAGGAGTTCAACAATATTGAACAAATGATTTCTAGAGATTACAACGTAGACTTCATGCAGTTCGGTTTGTCTGTCCTACATGGCTGGATAAGATTTTTTGAATGTCTTATTCACTTGGCATATAAACTTCCAATTCAAAAATGGCAGGCAAGAAGTGACGAAGAAAAAAAAATTATTGCTGAAAATAAAAGTCGTATTCAACGCGAATTTAAAAAGAGAACGGGATTGATCATTGATCAACCAAAACCTGGTTTTGGTAACTCTAATGACGGGAATACTGCAAGACGTTTTTTTAAGAATGCAGAAGTATCTGCTGAAATTACTAATATTGATTTAGAGTTGATCAAAAATATGCACACAATATTAATTGTAGTTTCTAGTGGTATTGAGGTCAACATTGAAAAATTTACAAACTTCGCTAATAACACTGCCAGGCTATTTGTGAAAAAATATCCATGGTACTATATGCCTCCTACTCTTCACAAATATTTTATTCATGGGCCTGAAATTATATCATTATCGCCATTGCCAATTGGTCAGCTAACCGAAGAGTCTCAGGAAGCCAGAAATAAAGATTTTAAAAGTTATAGGGAGAATTTTGCCCGTAAATGCAGTCGAGAAAAAACAATGGAAGATATCTTTAATAGATTTCTCATAAGTTCAGATCCGTTTATAACAAGCATGAACAATAGTTCTAAAAAGAAAAAAGAGCTAATGCCAAAATCTGCATTGGAGTTGCTTGTACTTCCCAGCAATCAAAATAGCAATGATGAAGATGGAGATGAAGATGGAGATGAAGATGGAGATGAAGATGGAGATGAAGATGGAGATGAAGATTAAGATTATTGTAACGAATTAATTTATGATTATGAAATTGAATGTGAAGTAAATACTAACATTGATAATAATAATGATGATAATAAAAAATTGTTGTTTTCAAAAAAAAAAAAAAATAGAATAACCGAATTTAATTAATTTTTTTTAAATAGTGTGTTTATGGTTATTTATCAATAAAAAAACAATTAGATTTTCAAATGTTGCATTTTTGAGCAAAATTTTAAAATTTCGAGAAAAAAGGTATGATTTTAATTTAAAAATTTTCTAATAAAAATACATATAAAATATTTATTCCTTATTATTTTTAAAAATATTACTTATTTTCTTAAAGTACATTTAGTATGCTTTAATTTGCAATTTAATTGAATAATTTATAGCGCACCGTTCCAAAAATACAGCAAAAAATGTGAAAAAGAGGATTTTTTACAGAACACAAAATGGCCCATAAAGGGTTAAAAAATGTGTTTTTTCACTCTGTTTTTTTTTTTAAATGTTGGTTTTTATGTATTTATAAATATCCATTAATAAAAAATATTTTTTTTTTTAAATTACGACTTCTATGAATTAATCGCCACTTTTCATGCATTTGGCCCCACTGTGCAACGGTTGGCCGCTGTTAGAAATCGGGTAACAGGACTATGCTGTGAAGATTGTTAATCCCACGTTCTGCCAACGTGTAACCGACCATCGCCTACGCTTTGCCAGTACTATATCGAATGTATTTTTCTGCCTGGGTATAAACCAACATTTTCTTAAATACTTTTTTTTTTTAATTTCCATTCTACTTTAAAAATGAATATCTCATTTCAAAGTTTATTTTTTTCTTTTCTGAGATATGCGAAGATTTGATTTATGCAGTGATAAAGAACTTCAAAATGTGCTTGTTCGCAAAATATCTCAAAATAAATAAATTTTTTTTCTTAAATTTTTGTCTGCAAAGTCCACTGAAACATATAAAAAATTCAGAGTTTAGTTTTAATATATTTTTGTAAAAAAAATATGTTTTTCCGATATTACTACAATATTATAGAACAAAAAACAAAAATATTACAGAATTTTTTTAATAAGTTCAAAAATCACAGTATTTTTAAATTCATTTTATGATTATTTTTTTCAAATTAAATATTTTTTGGAAATTTGTTTTGTTTTGTTTTATATTGAATATAATCGTATATGGAAAATAGTTTTTCTAAAGAACATATTGTTTGTTTAATCTGATTTTTTGAATGTGTTATAGAGAACATATTAATAAATCTGCAAACAAAAATTTAAGACAAAGAGAGATGCAGGACTAACCAGGCTTTGAAATGAGATACATCGGACTACGCTTTGAATTTTAAGAACCATTTAAACAGTGTGTATTTTTATAAATAAAAAAAAAATACAAGAAATTTTAAAAAAATTAACAAATTGATTTGTTATTAGATGAGGTGTGTTGGACCAGCACAAAGGCAAGTCTTATATATTCTACATTGTACCATAACATTGTTTTGTCGTATAAGATGACATATATTCAATGAAATCAGATGGGGACGAGCTGATGACTATCAGCTTTGCTTTATGAACGACCCAGTTAAATTTTTTCCTGAGAACAAACTGACAAAAAGTGATATTTTACTACTCGAGATACTCGACGAGTAGTTTGAACTAGCAACGTTAATAGATAATCCGAAGATATTAGTACCAAGTACCACCTGTTAATAGACTACTACTGTTTTGAGCAAGGTCCGTCATTTACTTTGCGTTTAACAGGTGTTTAAAACATACAACCTCGTGGATTTTTTTAAAGTGGAAAAAAGTGAATTTCGAGTGCTCATTAAACAAACCGTCAATCAAACCAAGGAAAAGCTGGATAAATACTGTGGGGACTCTGCACCATCGATTTCAATGGTAAAAAGTGGTTTACTGACTTTCGTTGTGGTCGCTCAAGTACAAATGACGCTGAACATTCTGGACGGCCAATTGAGGTCAATACACCCGAAAATGTCAAAAAAAACCACGTTATGGTGTTGCCCGATCGAAGAGTAAAAGTGCGTGAGATTGTTTATGTTATAGGCATTTCATATGGCAGTGTGAAGTCGATTTTAAATGATCAGTTGTGTTTAAGAAAGCTGTCTGCAAGATGGATGCCGCGTTTGCTCTCACTTCACCATAAACGTAATCGTGTAACAACTTCAAAGGATTGTTTGGAGTTGTTTAAACCGTAATTCGAATGAGTTTTTGCGGATTAATTACAACACTCCAGAGACTAATCAGCAATCTAAACAATGTGTTTCTCCGGGTCAACCGGCTCCGAAAAAGGCCAAGGTAAGTTTGTCTGCCAATAAGATGATGGCAACAGTTTTTTGGGGTGCACGCGGGATAATCCAAATCAATTACCTTTAAAAGGGAAAAACAATAAATGGCGAATATTATGCCAACTTATTGGACCGCTTTAACGAGATTTAATAAAAAAAAAACGACAACATACCCTGCGGGAAATGAACCAGTCACTGGTATGGTCACGTGACTAGAGCTTTCTGTGTATTAACCTGTCCTAGTTCCGGCTCTGTTATAAGAAAGTGACCGGTACTTTTAACATGGGCTTGTCATAGGAGGTGGCAATTTCTACCTTTGGAGCACCTTGTGACGTGGCGAATAACTTGACGAAGGTTACCTATCATCGTACCGACTGAAACTAATAAGCTACTGGACAAGTTAGAAGTAGGCAGTGTTAAAGTAGGATAATTTTAGGATTTATGTGACATGCAATAGGATCAGTGGGAAAAAATTATCACGTGACTGATGTAGGTGTACGTATCGTAAAACTGGAGAACAGCTTTTGATGGAAAACTAGTCATCTATTAAGCGCAATGTGTGCTGTTACTGAGGTAGTTTGAATGGATTAGATTTGTAAAGTACCATTGCAATGGTCTAGGGAGTACATGTCGACGGGTATGCGAAAAGTAATTAGCAAATAACCTTTTACTTTTTATTCACCGTGTGTCATATTATATACGAGGTTCTAAATTGTCCGTCCGGAACCAGGAACTAAATTTCCCCAAAACAGTGTTCACAAAACCTTGAAAAAGGCACAACAAAAATCAAATTTTAAAATAAGTTTGTTTCAGTGTTATATCCGATTTGTAGCAGTCAAGGGTCTGAATCCTTTGGCACCAATTACCATGTTTTCATCAACTGCTAACGGGATTGAACGAGTTCAATGACCAGTAAGAACTTCAACTTCATCGGCCATAGTAGCTTCAGTACACTATAATGTTATGTTACCATTTCTCCAGTTACATGATATACCTGATACCAACTTGTCAATGTTTTGTAACCATTACTATAGTCACGTGATTGGTAATTTCACACAAATTAACACTTTTTGATACACCACAATTTCGGTTTCACCAGTTTCGTGACATGCCACCCAATCATATATCACAAAATCGTCACTTTGGATCAATCGACCCATCATTTCCCGCAGGGTATGGACAAGAAAAAAGTTCTTTTTCATAAAGATAATGCACAGGTGCACACGTGTGCAGTCTATGTGCAGTTACTATTTCCTATTTCCAAACCTAAAGAAATTGCTCGGTGGAAAGAGATTTAGCTCCAAAGATGAAATTATTGATCAAACAAATGAATATTTTGTGGATCTCGAAAAAATCCTATTTTTTGGAGGGGATACAAAAATTGGAGAAACGTTGGACTAAGTGTATTGAGCTAAAAGGAGATTATGTTGAAAAATATTTTTTTTTTGGCAAAATAAACTGTGTTTCATTTAAAAAAGTCACGGACTTATTGATCCGCCCTCTATGTCTATCCAAAATGAAACCTTAGTGCGACCCATAATCAACGAATTTAACAAAACTTATTTTAAAGATTTGTCAAATTGATCAACATATTTGTTATTAACAATTATTATTATAACTGTTATGTACACACCCTTGGATCATTTGATTTAGTAATTTTTTTTTTTTAAGTGTATACAATTTATATAGTGCATTTAAGATTTACTAGTACATTCATTGTTATTTTTTGTATTTAGGTTAAATAAAAAATAAATAAATACAACACAACAACTAACAACACAAAAAATAGTGAAAATACTCAACAAAGTGTTTAAAACAAAATAAAAAATAAAAACAAATGAATTTGTCACACCTCGTCGGAAATAGTTCTAACCCAAAAGAACAAATTTGCGATGAAAATCAAAATTTTTAATCTAGCACTTTTGAGAAAAATCAATTTTGACAATACCGTCATAAAACATAAAATTCGTGTAATTTCATTCATGTCAAAAATACAATTTATTCGCTATTGGCAACTCTTATTTTTTACAGATGTAATATTACAATGCAAATTTTAAAGTTCGCCACGTAAATAGCATTTTTTGTCTGCAATAATTTAGACCTTAAGTATTTTTTTTGATGTATATTCAAATCAGATTTTTGCAAAAAGTGTCCGACTGCAGAATTAGATTTTTCTAGACATAATCAAGAAAACAATTTTCAGTGTTATAACTTTTGGGTTAGAGATTTTTCCGACAAGGCGTGTTGTAAACAATTTTCACTTGTATTTTTTTAATAACGACAAAAAAACAAAAATAAGAACGAAATATATAAATACTAACGAATCAACATTATTTTTTGTTAAAGGCCTTACGATATCAGCAATGGGGGTATTCACGATGGTCATTTGCCAAACATGAGCGAAAAACATTGATGCGTTAACAAAGAATTATCACGAGTTCCATGATACATCACAAATGGAACTAACCGATGGTCTTCAAATTTGATTGATTTTTTATACATATATATTATATGGAGCCGATAACACATCCTCATATTCAATATTTATAATTTTTAAAGAGGAGCCGAAAATTAAAGGATTTTTTAACTCATTTTGGATCCCTAAAAACTTATAACGATTTTGATATTAAACACGTTATTAAGTGACATTCATTCTCTAAAAAAAATCAGATTAAGCCTGGTTATACTTTTTGATTTCTAGGTGTTCAAAGTTAAAAATTTTTACGAAAGTATCTTTGTCTTATATTAAATTCTTATCCGATTTTCATAAAATTTTACATGTTATTTTAGTATTAGTTGGTGTTTTCATATAAGACTTCAGATTTGTAAATTTTGAAGCTACAATTAAAATTATTTTTATTCATTCATGTAAATTTTTTTACATTCCTTTAACCTTTTTTCTTTAATTCTTCAGCGCATTTGGCTTCCCAACCATTTTTGAACACTTTTTGGCTTAATATACCATAAAAGTACTCAATTGGACGTGCTTTTGGAACGTTTGGAGGATTTGCGTAAATCGCTACAATAGGTATGTTTTAGCATTAAGCCATTCTAACGTCTTTTTGGCATAATGACAGCTGCCTAAATCTGGCCAAAAAAATACGTCGTCTCTATGTCTGATAAATTATTCCCTTTTTACTAAACTTTTTTAATGTAAACATCCGCGTTTACAGCCATTGCTTTTGAATACTGCAAGAAAAGTTGTGATATACTTTTTCCCGAAATGGCTGCCCACATCTATGTAGAATACAAATGTAGTTGAAAACAAATGAAATTTCATTTAAAGAAAGGACGGCTTACATTACAGTAAATTCAACTAACATTGTCATTTGGTTTTTAATGTTCAACAAATTAACCACAATTGTAGTAAAAATGAACCACATGTTAGTAAAAATTAAACAAACATTTATTTATTTTTTTTTTATATAACAATAAACAACTGTAAAAAATAAATGTGAAATCATAAAACAGTCATTTGATGTGGGTTGTTTTTTAAATGGACTACAAGGTTAGTAATAAATGTAATTTGTTAAAAATAAAGAAACTGTATAACAACCCAAACAACATCATATTTTTTAAAGCAGAAGTTCCCTGAGTGTACTTTTGGTTCAAAATTCGCTTTGGCCGAACACCGTTAGTTATTTTCAAGTCATCGGAATAAAATCCAGAAAATTATTTGAACATTTTTTTCATGAAGTTATTTGTCAGTTGTCTGCATTTTGTTGATATTTCAGCCAATTGGTTTTTTACTATATTTGGGTGCTGTCTTCCTCTGGTAGTATTTCATGTCCGTTTGGAGTAGGGTTTGGCGAATTGTTTAATAGGAAACGCAAAATTTCCGGCCAAATCACGATTTGATGCCTCAGTTTAATAACCGCCAATTTTTCAATTTAACATTTTTTTTTATGTTCTTTCTTCTTTTATCCTGGTCGATGCCACTCCATTTGCAAACCGTTTGAATAATATGTTGTGATACGTGGTACTTGTTCCTTAAGGAAATAATGTGCCAATTCGTTTTCAGGATACCGTCTAAGCATGTCATAGACTTTTTTTCCTAAAATGTTTTGTTGAACCACTTTCATGTTGAGTTTTTTCACTTTTGAATATTTACAATAATACTTAAAATATATGATTGATTGTCATTCATTTTGAAAAAAAAATGTTGTTATTGGTTACTTTACAATTAATTTAATGAAACTTGAAAACTGGAGATGGGCGTGATTCACGTCAATCATGCATAATCACGATCGAGTGAAACCTAAATTATTTCACGCGCACATGAGTAATTTACCACAAAATAAATGTTTCTTTAACTTTTAACCAATTTGGGATTTTAAAATAAATGTCAAAAATTAAATATTCGCAATTCATAGTATAACATTTACAATTTACCTCAATTTTTACTTTAATTTATTAATTTTTTTAATTGTATGTCCTGAATTTGGGTGATTCACCAGAATTACGCGTGATCACTCGGAAGTGCTAGTTAAATCTCAATTAACTAACGTGAGTGTGAGAAGAGAAACAAAAGGTTTGTGAATTCTTTTCGCGTGAGTGTGTCTCAAAACTCACCCATACCCATCTCTACTAGCAACAATAATGTCGGCATTTCGAAGTGATCACAAAAATAAGCATCTTTTAAAGAGATTTCGAAAAATATTTTAAAATATATCCGTTTACTTTACTCTTTTTGCTACAAATTACAAATATAAAATTTACAAATTACATATCGAGGGCTTATATTCAATACCGTCTATCTACAAAAACACAATTTTTCAGGAGAGCCAAAAAACTGTTTATTCGCAATAAGCAACAATTTCGATGAACTCATCTTCTACAATATTAATAGAATGTGTCTAACAAACGTTCTAACTAAAAAGTTTCTTAAAATTCGCGTTATTTTAGCTTCTATGATAGAAAGACGGTATTGCCTCAAAATGAAATCATTGTGTAGGAAAATAATATGTAGATAGACGGTATTGCCTTATTTTAAAATTAAGTTTGTATTACGGTTTTTGTATGGGGACACCGAAAAACTTGGGAGATAGGGGGTAGATATGTTCACAAGAAATGTTGGGGATTGAAAAATAGTAGGACCTGTTCTAACGTTTGAACCCTTTAGGGAGCTAGGGGTTGTTTTTGACTAGTTTTTGTTTGTTTTTGGCATGGGTGTCTCAAAAAGGGTGTCAGATAGAGGGTAGGTGTGTTCAGAAGAATTGTTTAGGCCAGTTTAAATTCAAAGACAATGTTTTTTATAATTTCTTATTATAATTTATTATAATTTTTACTGCGCGTGGCTAAGATTATCATAGAAGTAGTGATACTTCTCTGGAATTACCGCCTTAACTCCTGTAAATGTTTCCATTTGTTTTGCTGAATTGGTAGTCGACCGGTATACACTTGTTTTGGTTCCATGTAACCTTCATATTGCTTTATTCTAATATGTAGTTCAGTGTAATTATGATCAAAATTCACTTTAAACTTATGGTACCACTTGGGGAATATAAGAGAGATCTTAGTTGGGATACTGTCGGATCATTTTTTGTTCGACCAGGTCTAATACTGAAAAATCGAATAAGGTTCGTATCCTTATAGTTCTTAAAAAAATCATACTTTAAATGTAATGCATCAAATGGCATTTTAATAATTTTGTTCTTGATTTTGACTGTTTTGCGGGCATCTTTGGTTTGATTTTTCAACTTAGCCTCTATATGCATCGTATTCTTCAATTGTTATTTGATTGGCCTTAAACCCCACACAAGTATCGCACTGATCTTTGCGAGGCATAAAGAGCGCTAAATTTTGTTCGGCAAAAACTGTAGAAAATGTAAAAATTTAAACGGGCTTTACTGCCTTCTCGGCACATTTTTCAAGGTAATCTTTAAAAACATCTGCTTTGGTTTTAAAAAGTGGTTGCTATGTATATTTTAGTTGTGTCCTTGCGACAATAATGGCTTTCCATCTTGTCTAAGCTCTGCAGATATTTAGACAAGAAAATTTTACAACCCCCCTTCTGAGAATTTGTTTTTGGTACAAGTGACGCCAAAATTGGTTTATCGTTCGCATTAATCCATCCTTTAACCATGGCTATACGTAAAGATAGCGTTGATAAAAACATGGATCGGCATACCTGAAACGCAAATTCGTTTTGTGGTAGTTTAAACATAAAGCTGTTCTGTTTTCTACTGTTTCCTACAGTGGTTTTTGATAATCTTTGTTACACACATCTTTACAAACTCTCGCTTTGCTTCCCAAGTCTTGTTTCCAAAATGATTCAAAAATTTGTTTCCTTGTTCTCTCATCAAAGTTTTGGCAGTGTCTTACATTACTGTTTCTACAAATGCGCGATGAACAAGTTGGGCCTATTTTTCTTTCTGCTTTTGGGGAGTTCTGTTTGAATCCTGCATCAGCAGTTGAAAATCCTAAATATTGTTGTCCAAGCATTCAAGACAAATATAATCAACCCTGGTTACAAAAAACAGACGTCTGTTAAAAATCATCATGTAATGCAAATGATTTTTGGAAGCAACTGCTAAAGCAAATTAAGACGTTGCAAAAATCATCGTGTGAATTGGGCATTAGATTTTAAATCGAGGTGAAGTGGTTAATTTCAAATCAGTATCAAATTAGTACATTCTTGCTTGTGTTTTTGAGTTTTTTGCGTTTGAATTCATTTATTTGCATACTCATTTGTAGCTGGAAAATAACATAAAGGGCACACCACCGCATACACAGCGTATTATGGTAGGTATTGATCGTTCGACAAGAGAAGTATGTATCCGAAAAACGAACAGTGAATAAATAGATATCAAACAGAGAAATAGCCTGAAATTAAATAAAACGACAAAATTCTATGATGTAGATAGACGGTATTGCCGTCATAAAATTCATAAATAAGTATCTTTGTAGATAGACAAATGATAAAATACAGGATATATAGTACTAAAAATAGTTTTTTTCCACTGAAATTTTTACAGTAGATGAGTTTGGCATAAAAAAAAAAAATTCGTGAAAATGTAGATATAAAAAAATCGAGAAAATTGTATGATATTCGGATCACCGAAAAATCTAAGTTTAACTTTATATAAAAAGTGTTAAACTTTCGATTTATCCATGTTTACAAAAATAATTTTAGAGAAAAATGTCGAAAATGCGTCTAAAAATTTCATTCATTCATTTCAGAGGAACAATCGTCAAAATCGAACGCTTTCCGAATCTGTGATAACAATTTTCGAATGTAGAGTTCTGTTCTTCAAATTTACTTACTTTTTTTAAACTAAAACCGTGGCAAAATCGCCAGTGTTTGAAAAATTGAAAAGCTGAATATGGAGATGTATTATAGGCTTCATAGAAAATATATGTTTTTAAAATAAAGAAAATCGGAAGGCATGAGGCCAAAAATGCCAATTTTGTATTCTTCTTACAAAGAATGAATTTTTTTTTTTTTTTTTTATATATAAAACAATTTTTATTATAGCTATTGTTTTGTTACACTGCAACTACCCAGGAAAAAATTACACATTCCAAAAAGAAGGTGATGCCCACACTTGCTTACATATCTCATTGCCAAATTTAGTAACTGCAATACCAAACTCATTCCAACGATAGAGTCAAAAACGCAAGTAGTATTGTAATCAATTCTTTAAATTTAAACCAGAAAGCATGAACTCAATAACAAAGTAATTATTTACTTAAAAAAAATAACAACGTTATTAACTTGTAAAGGGTCCGCCATATAACATTTTTTTTCCGATGCCGATTTTGCCAAAAAAATCATCTTTTCAGATGAAGCTCATACTGCATGGCCAGCCGAGGCAGCCATTTGAATGAAATTATTTTCCATTATTAACCGGAAGGATTGTACTTTCAAATAAAAAAGAAATTTGAGAAAATATTCAGTAGTTTTTTTTATAGCATTTTCAAAAAAAAAAAGTTATTTGGCGGACCCTTTATGTATAACTTTTGTACTCAAGAAGTATGTAATCATATACTTTTTCTTAATAAAAGGACGTTATTGGAAGTAGTTCCTAATTTTGAAAAAAGTAGTTATACAATTTTAAAGAATTTATATTTTTTCAAACAAATTTTATTTGCATTAAAATAATACTAAAAACAGAAACTACATGTTGCCTAAATTTTGTTAAACTGTGGTTAGGTATAAATTAGGGAAGCGCACGTGAGCAGAAAATTGTGAGTGGAAGTTGAAATTACTGACGTTATCGTGAGTGAGTGTAAACAAAATTTTCGAGGGTGATTGTGCGTGAGTCATATTTTTGTTTTAAAATTTTGAATTGTTCTTTTTTTGAAAAATTTATATTTTCGTGGTTTATAGCTCCAACATTATGACAAACCCATGTCATCATAACAATTCGATGTTTTACTTTGTAGGATTTTATTTCCGTATGAGTTTTGATCGTTATATTTGAATGACCTAGGAGAATGACATGTGAGTAAAAGTTGAATTTACTTATGGAACTACTTCTTTTTTTTAAATGTAAGTACTTCTTATTTTTTCTAGGGAACTACTTATTTATTTATTTTTTTGTGTAAGTACTTCGTAGTTTTACAATGGAACTATTTCTTTATTAAAAAAAGTATGTAGTTCTTAAATATATAAAGTAAATGGTTCTTCGGTAAAAAAAATAATCAATTCTAAAGAATCCATTATTTTAGTCTCACGCCCTGTTAAAAGAATCGAGTAGGTCGTCTAGTAAGGAATGCGTTCTGCCCAAAATGCTTGATTACAAACCAGCTTACCTTTTTGGAAATTTTTTGCTGGGTAGTTACTTAAAACTAACGAGCAATTTAATTCTATTTTATATAAACAGCTAAAGTATTGTGATTAAGATGATTTTTGATTAGTCTCTATAAAGGCCACGAAGATCAGAGGGTTAAGTTCTCCTTAATCGACGAGTAGGGCCATTGTTGGTAGCTAAGGATGATGCTTCTTCGTTGACATGGCATAGTAATCTTTGATTATGGGATTCAGCAATCTTGCTTATTGTGGTACGCACAGAGTCCACATGTAGTGTGGACTCATAGTGTTCAATGTTATTTTTTATTATGATTGCACTACCGCCTCTGGCCTTGTTTTGGGGATGGTTAGAGGAGTAAACTATATAGTTTTCAAATCTAATGTACGATTGATTAGTAAAATGAGTTTCCGCAATGAGGCAGATATCAATTTGTTTAGTTTTAAGTACTATTTCTAATTCGCCTTTATGGCTCCGTAAACCATTTGCATTCCATAACATTATATTAAGCATATTATTCATGATGATATTTTTTTGATGATGATTGTTCTAACAAATCAAGCCGACTCTCAAGATTTTTATAAATTTTTTTTGCCGTTGTAACATTGCATTATTTTTTCTAATGTAGTTGTATTATTATTGTTTTCTTGAACAGATTTTGGCTTATTTTTAATAATGTTTGCATAGGTGTCTGTTTGCTTTTGGGTACTTTGACTTTTGGTGACTGATTTTTGTGAAGGTTTAGGAGTTTTTAGATAAATATGTTCGCTTTCTGTGTTCTTATTGGACTGATAACTGTTAGCGTTTTGAAATGAAATACGATCATTGGATTTTGTTGTTGTTCTTTTTTATTTCTGAGTTTTTGTAGTTCTTTTGCAATTATACACCCACGATAGCTGGCTGGATGTGGTTCCCCACAGTTGCAGCATTTCGGAGGAAGATTCTGAGGTTTTTCGCAGTTTGATGAAGCATGTTTTCCAGCGCACTTAACACATCTCGGTGGTTTTGAACAATAATTTTTAGTATGTTCATATCCTTGGCAATTTTTGCATTGAGGTATGTATTTAGAGTTTTGTACAGGCTCAATAGTAATAATTGATGAAAGAATTTGTTTGATTTCATAAATTTTTTTTATATCTTCATCAGACTCAATGTGAGAAGAAATAAATTTAATGGGTCTTTGGATTTCAAAGCCCATTTATTAGTGGCACTTACGGCTTTTATTCCTTGTGATTTAAGATCAGATACAATGTGGTCTGGATCACAAGAAAAGTGTAGATTTCTAGCAATAACTCGTATAGGTCTTTGTTGTTTATTTTCATATGTAAACCAAGATATGTTTAATTCAGAGAGATGCTTTGTAATATATCTATAATCAATGCTTTCATATGTGCAAATCTTGTAGATGCAGTTCTTTATAAGTTTTATGGTGAAGTTATTTAACAAACTTTTTTTATTTCCGTATAGAATTCTGTAATGCCACTTACCATTATTGGTGGAGGTTGGCGTACAACATTTTTTTCTTTTCCATTTGTTTATTTTCGATCATATGAGATGGCTCGGGAGATGAATTGACTTTTCCCTTATTTTTCGGTTTCTTCTTTTTTAAAATCCACTCTGTTTCACGAGCAAGTTCTTCTTCATCTGTATGAAAGCTTATAGCTGCCTCAGCTAGATCTATTTGTTCATCATAATTATCATTTTCATCATCATCAGTTGACATCTCTTCATTTTGAGTATGAGAATTGAATAGCTGTTTTTCAAAAACTTGTTCATCGGTTTTTAAATGCTCTTTTAAAAATTCATTTTCTAGTTTAAGCTAATTGCATAATTTTTCTAATTGGGCTATTCTTTCCCAAAGTTGCAGATTAGCTTTTTCGAGTTCCTTTAGCTTGTTTACTCTAAAAGAGCTTAGGCTGGAATTAGGATTTTGTAAAACTTGCGAGGTAGCATTATCCATATTTTTGGCATTTTGCTTTAAATAGCATGCTATGTAAAGCAAATTATAAGTTGGTCACCTTAATTTTGGTAATAGATTAAGGTGCGTTACTGCATACAAAACAGTCTGGCAACACAAAGTAGTTTGTCACAAATCTCAGCTTTGTGAGACAAGAACAGCTGTATGTGTTTATATTTTTAAAGTTGTTGTACAAAGAACACAATAATTAGATTGTTTCCAGTGAAAAATTAACAAAATATATTATAGTTGAATATTTTAAACGCAAATTTAAAGCGATTAAAGCTAGATTGTAGAAAACAACGACCACCACTTAAGCAACTCGCTATGGGCTTTGTGATTCCACAATTTTTGGTAAACAAATCTTCACTTTAAACCGTGTTTTAGATTTTTTTTTATAAGCGATCGGTGTGACGTGTGTATATTAAGGCGTCGAGTTTTATTTATTTTCAAAGAATGAATATTATATCAAAAAAAAAAAAAAACACAATGCCTCAATGCTAAAATTCCAAGTATGACATTTTCTTGTGAAGCAAATTTGCGCAGGCAGTTATTTCCCTTTTCACAGCCTTGCGTAGTATTGGCAATGCAAAATTTGCATTGTGGGCAATTCACAATCATGAATCCCCTTAATATTAACAACAAATACTAAAATGTGCTCTTTTTTTTTTTTGTTTACATAAGGTAAGGTCCCATAACGTGGCATGTTTTCTAAAGTGGACCTTTCGGTTTTTCTCCTGCTGGTTCATAAATGTGTCAAGATTTTCATCAAGTTCCATTTATGCTAAATAGATTTTAAAAAAGATCAGACGTGATTCAATGTGATTCATGGTCATTTGTGGTTTTGTCTAAATATAAAAAAAAAATATAAAAATGCAAAAATTACGTTCTTTTGGCTTATTCCACACTTGCTCGCACAGCGAATATTTTCCCTTACTTTAGACTCGTTATAAAAAAAATGTGAAAACAAGCCAGCAAATGCTTAGTAATGTGCTCTCATTGCCAATACCTAAACAATATTCAATAGCAATATAATATTCGTATGTTTATGAGAAATTGAAAAATATGGTGATTAGACGTTTGTACATATGGGGTAATTAAAAAATAAATAGTTGATAATTAGACATTGTTTTTGTACCCAGTGTAGAAAATCATTACCGTATAAGTGGTTATGTAAATACATATTTGTTAATGGCAAGTACTTGCAATTTTCATTGCAATTCTCATTACTATTATATGGGGATGTCGAGCAAAATAATGACATATAATTACTAAACACCTTACGAAAAACTAGAAAATATATAGTTACCTATATAAAGTATGTATAAAAATAAGTTTTTAAAAATAAGTGGCTTCACTTACAACATATGGAAAAACAGTGGACATCAGAGTGAGGTAAGTTTCTAAAAATAGAACTGTTGTGTTGTTGGAGTTGTACTTCTTAAATTATGTATGCAAGAACAAAAACACCGTTTATTGAATAAAACTAGTTTTAATCACAACAAAACTCCACCTGACGATAGATCAGTTTGCTCAAGCGCTCTGTCTAACGTGTAGTGCGAGTGCATGTTTCATTAGAAATCAGTTTATCTATACCACGGTCAGTGATTGCACAGAAAATTTCATATAGACGCAATCAAACAAATGAAACGAAGGTTCAATACCAGAAACTGCGCAGTCTGATTCAGTAAATTGAAAAATTTACAATGTAGTTATGATTTTTAGAAAATACACTCATTCTTGTCTACCACGCCTTTCACAATTAAACTACATTTAATAAAATAAATTTTTTTATTTTGAATTTTTGTTCTATAAAATGTGACCACACGGGTTTTGAACCTGCGACTCCAGGTTATTAGTCAATCGCTCTACATTCCGAGCTATTTCGACATGTTATACTTGATAGATAAGAACATAAATGACAAAAAATCTAAAATAAGTAGTTATATATGTAGTTACTAGAGTCGAAAAAATAATGAGTCTAAAATTGATTTTTAAAAAACTTTGAAATCATTATTTATAGTTTACATAATGATAAAAATAAGTATTTATGGGTTACGCATTATTTTTTTTATTGAAGTAATGTAAAATTTAACAAGCACATAGCAAAAAAAAAAAAATTATAAAAAAGGCAAAAAACAGCGAAACTAAGAAAAAGGTAAAAAAAATTAACTTTTTGAAAGAAAAATAATGTCTGAAAAAAGATATTTTAAAAATCAAAAATCTTATAAAAAAGCCAAAAAAAACGAAAAATCAAAAAATGAGAAAAAAAAAACAAATATGACTAAAACTGGCAAAAAAAAAACATATAATTCTTTTCTGGTCATTGTATATCTACCATTCAACCAAATACCAGCACAAAAAAGGTAATTTTTTGTCATTTGGTTTTCAGATTTCCATTAAATTTTGCATTCAGAAATTGTTGGAAACCCTCAAAGATTGCGGTCTTTCAAATTTCCGAAGATCCCAGGTTTTATGCATAATTTAGTTTTATTGAAAAATGTGAAACATGCTTAAAGTGTGTAAGTTTGAGTATTCGTATTTTTTTTTAAATATTCCTTGATACATTACCATTTCGATTGCATTGGAATAGTGCACTCGCATAGAAAAAACAATGATTTGTTATATTTTTTATTCTTTAAAATTAAAAAAATTAAATTTAAAAAATGTAGTGTTAAGGCACTGTTTAAATGTCTCTCTTTCAAAAACTATACATTTAATGTTTAATGAATCTACCAAAATATTATGTTTTAAAAATTTAATTTTTAACACTTCCAACCACATGTTTCTTTCTATAAAAAATCTGAAAGAGTTAAAAATTTTATTTGTTTGCCTATTTTGAATTTCTCAAAAAAAAAGAAATTCGCGAATAAAACCATGGATTTTGGAATTTCAACAAAATAAAAATGGCTAATTTTAAGTGGCTCAATAGAGATTGTGAGTGCAAAATACATATAATTTAAATCGGAGACCCAAAGCCAGATTTTACCCGATTTAGCTTGAAATGGCCATATATGTTTAAAACATATGCAGCGAGTAAGCTGGTATAATTACTGGTAGTAGGAAAAGTAATGATATGTTATTACTAGGCAACAATTGCATGCAACCAAAAAAGGAAAACAGGCGCTTAAAACTGCAGTAAAGAATCCAAAATATGCGCTATACATATTAATTTAAATTGAAATATACACAAAAAAACAAAATAATATGCACTAAAAATCCAAAATATGCACTAGAAATCAAAAAAATATGCACGTACAAATTTATTGCTCGATTTTGCAAATTTTTAAATAAAATCCAATATACAGTAAATGTCTAACAAACTAAAACTATGTTTTGAATAACAAATGTTTTGTTTCGTTTATTTTTAATTAAAACTGAACTTTAGTTTTTACAAAATATGCAATTAAATTGAAAATATGCAAAATATGCAACAAAAAAATGCCAAAATATGCACTTAAGCATTATGCATTTACAGCAAAATATGCAAAAATATGCAACAACAAATCGATGCCATTTTATTGCAAATTCCTTTGATACGGAAAAGAATTTGGTCAAAATCGATTTTGGGCTACTCACTACAGATATGCATTTGCTTGAAATTGCTTGCCCTAGTCATTACCATGTCTACACTCGGTAATTACATAAGTACATTCATAATACATTTTCTGTTACCGATTCAAGTTTATTTGTAAAGTCATACGTAAAGTTTTTTTACAGTTTTTGCTTTTATATAGATTCAGATTATTTTTATGTTAGTTTTAATATATAACGAGCTTCCAACCTCTGTATATTTACAACAATAAAGCAAATCAAACATATTAGCTAGGTTGATACTGCTTCTCTGATAGCGTTAAGTACTTGGGGGTTATATTGGATAGGTCTCTGAATTGGAATGGGCACCTTGATATGATCTCCAAAAGGGCCACTAGGGCAATGTTTGCCTGCCAGAGGCTCTTTGGCAGGACCTGGGGCCTTAGACCTCAAATGGTCTACTGGTCTTTTAACACCATTGTGAAACCGATGGTCACAGACGCCTCATTGGCGTGGTGGACAAAGGTTGAATAACTCGGGGCTCAGATGACTCTTAAGAGGATTTATCGACTGGCATGTATTAGTTTCACTGGTGCCTCGAACTCATGTCCGACTGATGCCATTGGAGTCATGCTGGGTATTCCGCATTTACATATTTCTGTAAAGGAGAACGCGTGCATGGGATCCCTAAGGCTGCGGGAGATTGGCAGCATGAGGAGTGGGGATCTGAAGGGGCATCTTGAGATTGCGAAAATGTTCGCTGATGATGCGGTTATTAGGGTCAGTGACAGGATACTGCCTGTGCAGGTATTTGTGAGGCACTTTGTTGTTGTGATTTTCGACAGGATCACGTGGTTGACTGGATCGTAGGTACCGGAGGTTGGTGCACAGGTCTGGTTCACGGATGGCTCGAAACAGTCGAACATGGATACGGGGACGGGTGTCGTCGGACCCGGATTTCAGCGTGTTTTGCCCATGGGCAAATATCCCTCCGTTTTTCAGGCGGAGGTCTTCGCTATCTGTATCTGTGTGGAAGAATGTCTGCGGAGGAGGACACGTGGGGCCACGATCTACATTCTATCTGACAACCAGGCTGCACTTGGGGCCTTGAGGGCTCAAGATGTGTCGTCTGGTCTGGTTAAGAAATGTATCGACTCTCTAAATCGTCTAGGTCTTAACAACTCCTTGACACTGGGCTGGGTTCCAGGCCATGAGGGGCATGAGAGCAACGAACGGGCTGACTGTTTAGCCAACTGCGGAGCTCGTCGACAATTCATTGTCCCGGAACCCTTCTGTGGCGTACCCAATGGGTATGTCAGAGAGAGGCTCAGAAGATGGAGGGAGTCGAAGTTTGGGGACTATTGGTCCAGATCGCCTGGGCAGCGACAGGCGAGGCTGTTTATATCTATTTGGGGAGAGGTCGCGGAAACTCTTGTCTATGACGAGGGGCGAACTAAGGACAGTGACGGGTTACCTCACGGGATACTGTGGCCTTAGGTAACAATTGTACAAGATATGACGATCCTATACGGATACGTGCAGGTTTTGTGAATTGGAACCCGAGACCTCAGAGCATGTTCTCTGCAAATGTCCGAGGCTCTCCGACAGGAGGGAGCGTTATTTTGGTGGTCGAATAGTGACGCCATCGGTCTTTTGGAACTGTTTACCTGGTAGGTTGGTAGTTGGCTTCGTAGGGAGTCTGAACCTATAAATGTATTCGCTGGCAGCACAAAATACCAACTTCTGGTCTCGGTGCATAGTGCCACTATAGTCTAATCTAATCTAGGTTGATACTAGTATTTCGATATGGCTAAAGATCTCATCAGAACCCGAAATTTTAGAAAAGCTAGAGCCTCCAGAATTTGTAGAACTTTAATTTGGTTGATATTTTTTACAAAATATGCGATTGACATACTTTAATGTTTTTATCTAAGTTTTACTACTCATGATTTGTCACAAACTCCGTATTTTTGTGGCATAAAAATATATAATTTTTTTTTAGTTTAAGAAATTTTTTCCTTAAACTAAAAGAGAAATTATCCGTTTTTTTCGTAAATTTAGTAACCCTTGATGTTTACTAAAGGTACATATTAAAATTTTGGATTACATTTTTGTTGATGATATTTATTTTATTATGATGATATTCTTTAACTTTGTTATTCTAAGGACGTATTTCCTATCCACGTCCTAAATTCATTTAGAAAAGATAGGTTGAAAAAGAGATTGATTCCTGAGATATGTCCATCACGAGTTGGGTTAATTTCACAAAATACGGCAAAAAAGGAATATTTTGAAATTAAAGAATTACCTTAAACGCGGGCTAGAATTATGTTTTATGCATCAATCTGATAGAGAATCTTCCAAAGAAGAGATTGATACCATAATCTTGGATAGCGCCTTCTCAACCACCGACCTCAACGACGATGCATCTAATTTATCTGATTTTGTTAACGGTGTAATAAATAGCATTTTTTTAAGTCAATTCGAACAAAAACCTTCTGCAACCGAATCCATTTTTTTAAATATTTATTTAAATAGTATATTTCAATGTGTTTATACCAGGTTTTTGAAATGTTATTTTAAGTAAAGTGTGACATTGAAAAAAATTTTTTTTTTTTAACTTACAATCAAAACTTCATTACGTCTTTAGCGGGAACTAGTTCAACGACTTCGAGAAAGTAATGATTATGGTTGTTAATATTTTTTCAAGGCCTATCTATAAAATGATGATTGGATTTAAACAACAGAACAACAACATTTTGCGTATGAAAATTAACTTTGACGGTAAGTTTTTAATAAAAAATCAATTGGAACATATTGCTTTAAAATAAATTTCTTTTTCTATTCTATTTGCTCTTAAAGAAAAATTCTGAACGACTTTTTCCATAAAAAAAGTTTTTTGGAAATTACATTTCCTTGAAAACGAACATAAATATGGGTTCCAAAAAAAAAATTGTTATAATATATAATGCTTCTTCTTTATCACATATCCAAATTTCAGTAATATCGGAGAATACCCACCCGGAGAGTCTCTTTGTTAGTTTTTTTAAAGTCAATACCCGAAAACCAGATGTTGGGCCACATTAGAGCACATTCCCCTATATTTTATTATTACTCTTTCTTTTATATACAATTTTACAGTTTATTCTTTTGTGTGTGTAATGGGTTCACAGTTGTTCCTCTGTTGCATTTACTTATGGGTGTGTGTGTGAGTTTCTCGGATAACATTTGTTGGTATTATGGCGAAGTTGTTTGCATATAAACTAAATAACTCAAATAACGGCATGATGATCTGTGTTGACTTTGTTAACACCTGAGCTTGAAGGCTTTATGCACACAAAAGACAATCACACTTTTTCAATTCAACAAATATGTGAAACACTTTAATACAAAAAAGTAACAGAATAGAGTCAATTCTTTTTCTCCAAGGATTTTTTTTTTTTTGTTACTTGTATTCATTTTTTTATTTTTGTACTTTTAACAACATCCAGAGTTACATATTCAACAAAATGTATTCTTGCAAATGCACTAAGGTACAGTAAAAGCTTTTAAAGCGATCAGCAAGGGCTGATGAAAAAAAATGTATATGCTTAGAAATAAGCAAATATCGATATTAATACTGAGGTAAACTATTTAAATTCCATAAATCGTCTGTTTTAAGCAGGTTTTTAAATCCAGTTATAGGGTTTATTTAAGATATTTTAAAAATGGCACAAAAAAGCGAACATTTCAACTTGACCTCTCCTGATTTTAGACAACCTTGGTATAAAAATATATCTTAGTTAATATGAACTATCCATATTTTTTCTTTTTGAAAAAATCGATATAGTTGCTCAATATTGGGGGTTTTTTAACAAATGTGTAACTAAGAAATATACAATTTTTAAGTTATCAAAACTTTTCAATGCGTCAATAGAAAATTAAAATTTTGGTGCCATTTTAAAGATCAACTCCTACTATTTAAACAATTAATTGTTTTCTCGAAAAGGATAACGAAATTGAAAAAAATGTTCTTAATTCGCGAATATCTCAACAGAAAAAAAAAAAATCATTAGGAAATTCATTTTGTACTTTACTCCAAGTATCACTTACAACCCAGTAGAAAATACATAAACTTGTTCTAAAAAGTTCTACACTCACAAGAAGTTGTTCATAAAAGTTCAACAGTTATTTATATAGTTCATTCTTAAATTTGTTTAATTGAATACGTAGTTAACCAATTTTATAACACTCATCGATGCCGTGGAATTTTTTTCACAAAATTTGGTAGAAAGATGTAATGGTGTATCCATAAGCTTTTTCTGAAGCTTTTGTACACTTATTGCGTAAGATTTTTTTTTAAGATTTTTTTAAATTATAATTTTTGTTTGTTGTTTAACAAAATATCTATCAAACCGTAATTTGTTTAGTAACATTAATTTATTTCTTTTAAAGGAAATGGCTGCATCGTTTTTTAATTTTTACAATAGTTAAAAGTAAGTTCTGTTTTTAATATAATTTTGTGTCTAACAACAATTTCTAAAAAGAATTAAGTATTTTATAAAATGTTTTTTAGGCAAAAACTCATGATCTCAAAAACGCATTTAAGCGATCAATTTCGTTCTTACTTCAGACTACTGGAAATATTTAGGCGCGGAACGTATTTAAACGGAATTATTTCCATGCATTTTTTTGCTTTTAAGCGGGAAGCACGTAATTGCCCGGATAGAAATTACCAACCGTACAAAAAAATAGTACTGACAATCTGCCATTAGTTTTGGAAACCCCACCCCATAATCAAAGTTATAAATAATATTGTACTAGGAAAACACTATTTTGTTTGCACAGCATTATATTACAACAATTCAGTTTCACTATCTTTTTAAATATTTTATTATATTTTACACGTTCAATTACACTGTGCAACAAATTTCGGGTCATGGCAGACATCGCGGACCATTCCAACGGAAAATGAAAGTAGACCATTAGTAGACTAAAATACTAAAAGAGTTTTGAAATCTTTGCTCTAGTTTTGTTTTTATAGGCTTTTGAAATTGACTATTTTGTAGCATATTTTTGCTCTTTTTTTATTATGGATGAAAATAAAATATTGAAATGGGTAAAAATAAAATGCAATAACGACGAAAGCGAGGATGCTCATTTTCACACAGACTGTTTGGGCAGCTTCTTTAGAAGCGTGGTGTTCAAAATGAGCTAAATCGCAAAATGTCCAACATTTCTTATAGTAAACAAAAATTGAGGTGAAAAAAGTTTGGGGTAAAAAAAATTTCGAGGCGAAAAAAATTTCGAGGTGAAAAAAAAATTGGTGAAAAAAGTACTTGAGGTGAATATTCAACACTATTCTGGTTACAAAATGGACAAGTTACGTAATTTAGTAACATTCGCACATTTGTATGAAAAATTTTGAGGCTGCCTTACATTTTCACTTATAACTTTTGAGTCGCTAGACCGATTTAACTCATTTTGAACACCACACTTCTAAAGAAGCTACCAAACAGTCTGTGTGAGCATGAGCACCCTCGCTTTCGTCGTTATTGCATTTTATTTTTACAGATTTTAACATTTTATTTTCATCCATAGTAAAAAAAGAGCAAAAATATGTTAAAAAACAGTCAACTTCAAGGGCCTATAAAAACAAAACAAGAGCAAAGATTTCAAAACCCTTTGGGGGTTTTAGTCTACTAATGGTCTACTTTCATTTTCCGCTGGAATGGTACGGGATGTCCTTGTTTCTTGTTTCTTGTTGCACAGTGTTTTTATTATTATGTAAAATACTTATTTATGTAAAACACTTATACCAAATTGGGTCGCTGGTTTTGAAAGGTGTGTTTCAGAAATTATCAATTGTATTTCAGTTAGTCGAAATTATTTCAGTCAATTATGTTTTAGAAATTATCAATTGCAATTTAGAAAATATCAATTGTATTTCAGAAATTATCAGTTGCAATTTCGAAATTATCAATTGTAACTAACTGTGAAACTAACCACACTCAGTAAAAAAAGCATTTGCTTACAAGAAACAGGGCTGGGAAGTGAAAATACATAAATTTTTTAAATTTTTTTTTATTTCTAAGCAATATGGAATTAATGAAGCTATGTTAAAAGTAAAAAAAAAAAATAATTTGTTAGTGTGTAGTAATACTAATACGCAGCAAAAATTTGTCTATTTTGATATATAACGTTTAGTTTCGGAGATATCGGCCATTTAAAAAACGTCATTTTATAAAATGGCGTGTATCTCTAAAACTAAGCGAGATATCGGAAAACGGGCAAAATGTTTGCAATATCAATGTGTGTACCAATGTGTGACGAACTTATTTAAAACCGCAAGGATATTGAAGGATAGAATATTTAAAAGGACAATTTTTAAATTGTTAGTCTTGAAAATTTTTCGATAAATAGTTTTGTGGAAAAGCAGAGATAATTATCATTCATCTGATAGTCATATTGGCATCACTTCATCAGTACAAATATTTAATTTGTTTAAAAATTAAACTTTTAATGTTCTTTTGAAAGGACATAGGATGTGAAAACGAAAATCTGAGTACGCAGTTTAACTATAAGTTGGTTCCTGTTTAATATGCATATCGACTTCAACATGCGTGACAAAAAATATTAAAAGTTGTCATAGGGTACTATGTGAATATAAAAAATTTTATATTAATTTTAATTAGTAAATTATAATAATTATTATATATAATATAATTGATAATTATCAAAAATACTTTTGGAAAAATTCCGTTTATTTTTTAACGGCTCTTGAAATTATTACAAGCTTTAATGGTTACTTTAACTTAATTGCAAACTTAATTTATTAAAAATTAACTATGGAATTTTCTTTAGATATTCGCGAATTAAGGAATTTTTTTTCAATTTCTTTATCATTTATGCGTTTAAAGAAGAAGAGGATTTGGGCTTTAAACCGACACACAACATTTTTTATTTTCTCTAGACGCTTCCGAAAGTTAGGACAATTCAAACATTATATAGTTCTTCCACATTTGTTAAAAAACCCCCAAATTTGAGCAGCTATTAAACGCGAACTATAACGAATTTTGGGGAACAGAAATTTAAGAAACTGGGAGAATATCGACGGCTCCATTCCATAACATGCTAAGTCGAAAAAAGTTAATTTTGAGAAAGTTTATTGACGATATCTCGGGAACGGTTTGAGAAAGAGCCTTGAGACTTTTTGTGTTCATATTATAATTGTAATAGAATTTTTTGGTTTATTTGAAATTTAAAAATTTGTAGTAATTCATAGTTAAAAGTGACTTAGAATGTACAAAAAACTATTACCTGGTCGTCTAAGTCGTCTTAAGTCGTCTTTTTTTGCTTAATTTGGTCATCTAAGTACAGATAGCATGTTTTATTTTGGAAAAAAATAGAAATTTATATTATTTTTTACTACTTCGTAATCATGCTAAGTGTATTTGAAACACTAGAACGGAAGAATTTTTAAACTTGATGAATTATGCTAAGTTCATTTTTGCTCAAAACTTTTGATAGGATAATCCGATAATTACCAAAATTTTACAGGATCTAAGTTAACAAACAATTAATTCAGATATGCTACTCCCAGCAAAACATGCTATGTCGACTTAGCATGTTATGGAATGGGGCCGTCGATATGTCTACCCAGTATTAATAGATCAGAAGCGGTTATGTTGAAAAAGTCAATTTGTGCTCAATATTTTTAAAATATGCCAATAGCGAAAGAAAGTATGTTTATTAAGATGCATCTATTCTTTATTAGTAAAATTCCCACTTTTAAGAAATTGCACGTTTTTAAATCCAGTTAAAGGGTTTCGCTAATAGCAATTGTCACTGTAGCTGCTGAAACAGACAGAAAAATTGTTGACTCTTATATCGACCGTGTTAAAGTCATCAACTGTTATATCTGTATCCGACGTATCAAATTTCATATTTATTACATTTTTAAGCCGTGATAATGTTGTTGCTATTTCTTGCAGCATCTTGTTAAATCCATTGTAACAATTTGACAAGTTAAATGCTGAACTATGCACATTTTAGTAAAAAACTTAAAACAAACACTTTTAACAGGAATATTTAAATATTAACTGCTATCGATAAAATTTTACAAAATTATTATATGCAATATTTTATCAAAATTATTAACCAATTTTTCAGATTAGTTTCTTTTAACTTAATTTAGAATAATCAGAGTTTGGTGCTTGATTAAAGTATTTAATATCAACATTGCCGGACTTTTAGTTACATTTAAAGCAATTAAAAGAGAATTTTCGTGGAAGAGTTTTAATAAAATTTCTCACAAACCTACACTTTAATTAATTTCTGTTGAAATGTACCCAACTTTTAGTAGGAAACTATACTCCTACTATAAGTTGGGTAAATTTACTCTATGTGTGTAAATAAAAAAAAATACACACAATACGTGTAAGTTGGTCAACAAAAAGTGTGTATATGTACTATGCAAGTGCGTAAAAATGATATTAAATTTAGAAATAAATGAATAATTTTACTGAATTTTTGGGTATAAAAACATGCTTTACTTGTAAATATTCGAATAAAATGCATAAAAATAAATTTTCAAATAAAACAAAAATTTTTTTTAGGAAGAGTTTTATTAATGTTTTGTATAATAATAAATTTAATAATAAATATTTGTATACAAGTGGTTGTACATATACAGAGCTTCAAAGATTGAATTCTATTTTGAAAAAATCAGATCGGATTTTTTTAAATCGAATGATTTTTTTCTTAATCAATCGCAGAGAATTCATTGTTTGGAATTCAATAGTGGGGAATTCAATCAATTTAGCTAATTCGATATTATCAATTATTAAATTCAATCATTGGGAATTCAATAGTTGGAAAGTCAATTGTTGAGAATTCAATAATTGGCAATTCAATCTATTTTTTACCCAATCGATTTACAATTTGCCAAAATCGGCGAAACTGAAAAACACCGCCAGAATTGAAAAAAAAAACGCTAAATTGAAAAAATATTGTTAAAACGAAAAATCTCCAAAATAGAAAAAAACGCCAAAAATTTAAAAAATCACTGAAATTGAAAAAAATTGACAAAATTTAAAAAAATTTCCAAAATTAAAAAAATCACTAAAATTTGTCAAAATTCAAAAATCACCAAAACTAAAAAAAAATCACCAAAATTAAAAATTACGCCAAAAATTAGAAAAATTGATAAAAAATAAAAACTTTTTCAAATAAATACTCTTTTTTATCTGCGATGCTTACTTTTCGAAAAAAACGCGATTTACGAATCCAGCCAATCAAATTGAAATTTGGGGGTCGTTGTAGGGTTAATGGGGTTGAGTTTTGAAAATTAAAAATTTTTTAAAATTATCTGAATAAAAACGTCCATAACTCAAAAAATAAAGGAGCTACTGAAAAAATTTTGCACCGGTGTACAAAACTCAACCGCAATACTGGTTCTAAATTTCTTAGATCGCCTTTTTCTCGAAAACAAAGCATCGCAAACCAAAACGAGAATTTATTTGGAACATCGCCTGTGTTTCGAAAACTAATAAAGATATATTTCCAACTATTGTAAGTTTCTCGGCAATATTTTTCGGTTTTTCAATTTAAGCTTTTTTTTTGCCAATTTGAACATTTTTTTTCATTTTAGGCGATTTTTTTTCTTTTGCAATTTTTTATTTTTGAAATTTTTTTCAGTTTTAGCTATTTTCTAATTTTGGCGATTTTTTTAATTTTAACAATTTTTTTTAATTTTTGCAGATTTTCTTTTAATTTTAGGGTTTTTTTTTATTTTTTTGCGATTTTTTTTAATTTTTGGCGATTTTCTTAAATGTTAGCGTTTTTTTTTTTTTTTTATTTGGAGATTTTTTTTATGTTACCAATTTTTTTATTAATTTTTCCGTTTTTATTTTTAAGATTTTTTAAATGTTAGCAATTTTTGGCGATTTTTTTCAATTTGGCAATTTTTTTTTTTTCAATATTGGCTATATTTTTAAATCGATTAAGTAAAAACCGACTGAATAAATCGAATGAAGAATTTTATTCTTTAAAGCTCTGTACATACATATATTATATTTGAAAATATTTTTCCACAATTAGGCTGCAAACACTTGGAAATAAACTATAAACTAAACACTATCACAAATACTACAATTATAAATTTTTTTTTCATTAAAATTCGCAATAAACTAATTTTTTTAGGTTGTTTTGGCTTTTTTAATTTGTTTAAATTTTTTTTTTCAATTTAAAAATGTCAAAATATTTATTACTATTGTAAGTTAGTATAGCTGTAAACACATTTTAAATTATCATAAACTTGGTCAAACAACAAAGTAATATGGTTTAAATATAATGTGAGTAAAAATATGTTTATATAACACAGCCCACAGAAGTAAAATACGTTCATAATTCTATGTCTTCTTTGTTTATTAATTTAAATACCTGTACACAGAAAAATAAAGTGCCAACTGAATTGCAAAGTGTATATTAATGATAACAACTTTTGAATTCAGTTAGTACAACGATATTTACATTACATTTCTCAATATTTTGGGTTGTTTCGATTAAAATTCGGTTGAATTAACCAAACTTTGTTGTAAAACTAATGTTAAGTTGTGACAACCGGTTGAAATTCGCAATAACGGAATTTGAGTCGTAGTAACCGAATTACAGGTCACAAGTAGCTAAATTTTTCTCTGTGTGTGAAATTTGGTACATGAATAAGGAATATACTTTTTTATCTACCACCTTAATTTGGATGCAATGAATTCGGGGTTTGGCCATGTTAATATGGCCATTCAAAATGCATTGAAAATTCTCTTAAATGTTTTACAATTGGTCTGATATTTGAACAAGATATTCATAAATATTGTCTAAAGTCTGATATCGAAAATTATCAAATTCGGTATATGCATTGAGAAGTTATGTGTAAAAGAATAATTTTTTTTTTTAAATTTTCAGACATTTTCTGTGAAACTTTTATTATTTGGAACTAGTTCGTTATGCATTGCCGGTGATAAAAAAGTGTGTCTAAGTGTGAAATTCACGCACTGAGTCCAAAAAAAAATCTACAATGTGTATAGGGTTGCCAGATTATTTTTTTTTTATAACAATACGAAAATCTTTTGCGGCAACCCTAAACAAAAGTAAGTAGCATTTTAAGCTGATTTTCACCGTAGAAGAATTATCAATACGTTCATTTAATACGATAGTCTTTAAAAAAATAAAAAAATTTCGGGAAATGTATGGAAACCAAATACTTAAATTTTAACATTATCTTAGTGTAGATTGATTTTGATGAAAGATTTCCCAAGAATTTTCTGTAGCTTATTAAAATTTGGTAGTTTTATTATTTTTATTTCTTAAAAGAGATAAATTTTAAGATTAATTAAATCATGGAAATACAATGTCGGAATTCTTAAAATAATCAGGCAATAAGTTTAGAAATAATTTTGTAAAAAAGTAAAACCAAAAGGATTGCAATATCCTACTTTGTTTTCATAGTTTGAGAATTAAATTTTTAAATTTGGAAATTGATATGAAAAAATTTGTAAATTTGATGGAACATAAAATTAAATATAGCCCACTCACAATAATAAAAGCAAAAGAACATTTTTGAAAAAATAAAAAAAAAAAAGATTTTAATTTAGTTTTTGCCACTATTTACCATTGTTCAGTGGGGTATTTCACAAATGCTATATTCATCGTAATTTCAAGCTAAAGTTTCAAAGAAGGGCTCATTAGATTCATCAGATGATCACATAGACTCTAAATTAAGACACCTCTGGTATTCGAAAATTTTGAGATCTTGCCAATTTAATATTTATCAATCGATTTTGAAAAGCGAAACATTTCTGTAAATTTTAATTCTCATAAGCACCATCAAAAAATGTTCTTCAAAGTGGATAAGTTATCTGCATTTGAAAATCAAAATTTTGCATTTTCGCAATAACATGGTCTGGATTTTTGCCAACGAAAGTGGAAAATCAAGTCCGATAGCTTTGAAAAGTTTTGGTGATATTGACAACAAGTTACTTAATGAAACAAAAAAAAAAAAAGGCGGATGCAACATCATCTTCACTCTTAAAAAAAAATTTCGTGTTTTTAGTAGCAGCATAAAACAAATGCGCTGATGTAAGTGCTTACTATAACATTATACTGAGAAGCAGCAAAAGAAACAAATAATTTTCGTATAAAAATAAACAAACAAACATTTTTAGCTTACTGAAAGCATCTGACCCTAAGCCGTTATAAGGATGCAGGTTTTTATGCAGAAAGTTTCATATCGTGGTTATAAACGATCTGTACCACTTTGTCCAAATGATTTGTGAAGAGCTAGCACGCGGAGCTCTAAAAAAAGATATTATATTAGTATATGTCTAAAATTTTAACAACGAAAAATGAATATCTGTATATTATTTTCAATTTATAACGAGCTTTCAACCTCCGTATATTTACAAAAATAAAGCAAATCAAACATATTAGCTAGGTTGATACTAGTATTTCGATCTGGCTAAAGATCTCATCAGAACCCGAAGTTTTAGAAAAGCTAGAGCCTATATAATAGGCAGAACTTTAACAAAAAACCTATTAATAATCAATGTTGCTCCATTCTTGTCTTCTTAGTAATCAACCACATGGTTAGGTCTTTTCCTAACAAACATCATGACGTTACTAAATTTTGAAGACCAAAAATGTTCTATTTATATAAAAAATTTTTAGTGTGTACTCTGGCTCAAGTAATATTTTTTACAGTTATATTAGTTTTTTGTTTTTATATACATCGAGATTATTTTTATGTTATTTTCAATTTATAACGAGCTTTCAACCTCCGTATATTTACAAAAATAAAGCAAATCAAACATATTAGCTAGGTTGATACTAGTATTTCGATCTGGCTAAAGATCTCATCAGAACCCGAAGTTTTAGAAAAGCTAGAGCCTATATAATAGGCAGAACTTTAACAAAAAACCTATTAATAATCAATGTTGCTCCATTCTTCTTAGTAATCAACCACCATGGTTAGGTCTTTTCCTAACAAGCATCATGACGTTACTAAATTTACTAAATTTACTAAGAAGACAAGAATGGAGCAACATTGATTATTAATAGGTTTTTTGTTAAAGTTCTGCCTATTATATAGGCTCTAGCTTTTCTAAAACTTCGGGTTCTGATGAGATCTTTAGCCAGATCGAAATACTAGTATCAACCTAGCTAATATGTTTGATTTGCTTTATTTTTGTAAATATACGGAGGTTGAAAGCTCGTTATAAATTGAAAATAACATAAAAATAATCTCCATGTATATAAAAAACAAAAAACTAATATAACTGTAAAAAATATCTGTAGAATTTTATATAAAATAAAACATATAAGTAATATTCTTATATAAACTTTTAACAATGTAGACACGAAATATAAATTTACATATTGCCAGGAAATCACTGCTTTTATAAGCGCTAAAATCAGCGATTATTTTGCCCAAAAGTGATGATTCCAAGTGGGAATTCCCCATATGAATATCATGTCATATGTATGCAGGTTTGTAAGGGATTCTTTTGATCCTACTCGCTTGCAAACCTGCTTGCATGTAAGCAGAATTTTTTACTGGGAATATAAAAGCCTCTAAATTTTAAAATTATAAAAAAACGGAAATGTACCAAACGTTGAAAAAAAAGACAGCAATAAATGTAACAAAATTACATTTTTGGTAGTTTTCTTAAATTTTTGAGATTTGTGTTTTTTTTTTTTAACAAAAACAATAGCAAGGCTCAGCTTAGTTATAACTTTCATTGTAATACTTTATAAACAGTGTATATGTATATCAAGGCTTCACATATCCCCGAGAAGACAAAATAAGCTTTGAAATGAGATATTAATGTTTACAGTCGGACAACGCGCCAATAATTAAAAAAAATATATATAAATATTAACTTTAATTACTGTTTTGTCGTGCTAGACTATGCCAACTAAGTAAATGGACAAAATTCAACTATATTATTGCTGCTTAGTAGACATGTTTCTTTTTTTTCAAATGCATGTCAATAAAATCTTATATAATAAGCATTATTGTACATATTCCAAAGGGACACAATTCAGTACGAATGTGGATGAATTAAACAGTTTAAGAAAAAATGTATATGATATGCTTGGACGGTATCCAAAATTGAAGTGTTACATCATTTCCTTAAGGAACAACTACCACGTAACACAATATATTCCATATTCAAACGGTTTAAAATTTAGCGATATCAAATGGGATAAAAAAGCAAATGCGTCCGAAAGAATTGACTGCAGCTGAGCTTGTAAAATTGAATAAATCCCTAATCCGACTCAAGTCCCTGAGGACTTACACTTAATCCAGAATGTCGGCTTGTTATGCGCTCTAAACAATCGGTCCTATGTCACATTCCTACTCCAGGAACTCCGCCGCACTGACGAAATTCCTCAACTTCTTCCATCCTATGCCTCTTAGATCCTCCAATGTGGATATTGGGTCACTGGATAGATTTAGACCCGGATCCCGGTAAATCCCGGGCATTCACAGAGATAGTGTTGCAAGGTCTCGTCGTCCTCCCCACAGGCCCTACACACTCTCGAGTCCGCCATACCAATACGGAGGAGATGGAAACTTAGTGTCGAGTGTGCCGTGAGGATTTCCATCAAAAGACTCAGTTCCTTCCTACTCCGTTGGCTACCAACAAAAGTAAATTAATAACTTCCAGCCTATTCTACGAGGGCGGATCAATAAGTCCGTGACTTTTTGCAAAAAAAAAAAAATATTTTTCAACATAATCTCCTTTTAGCTCAATATACTTAGTCCAACGTTTCTCCAATTTTTGGAATACAAAAAAATAGGATTTTTCGAGGTCCATAAAATAGGCATTTGTTTGATCATTTCTTTAGGTTTGGAAATAGAAAATAGTCACTGGGGGCTAAGTCCGGAGATTATGGCGGATGAGGTACCAATTCGTATAAAATAACATTTTCGAGATGTTATATATTTGCCGAATTTATGCATTAAAATACTTTTTTTTTTTTTCAAATGCTATGATAATAAAAGTACTTGAAGGCAAAAACAAACAGGCTTAGATATATCTTTTTTAATAGAACTATGTACGTAGAATCCAAATCTGACAAAAAAAATACACTTACAGCAATCGCCCGCATTAGTTTTATAGCAAAATCATGAAACTTTTTATGAATATCAATCCACACAGAATTATATTTAATTTGAGCACAATTATATCAGTGTTTGTATGAAAAAAAAAATAAAATTATTTAGGCATTTCAAAGAGACGTTCTGCAAAAAAATTAAATTTGTTGAGTAGTTTAATTTTTATTATAAACATTTGTTGTGTAAGCTTCTTAAATGTTTTAAAAATTTTGACAAATATATATCAATATTTATATATACCACCACATAAATAATTAAACGAATTTAAAACTTTTTCAGCAATTAGTTGCCTATTTTTCTGAACTGAATACTGAACTAGTTTTATTCCAATTAATAACTTTCATTCATGTCAAACTAAATAAACTCATAATTCAAAATTAGAAGTTTATTTAGATGAATAAGATTTTTTAAGTATTATATGTTAAAGAAGATACAAATAGTTATTTGATTGATGTATTTTTTTATATTCGTTTAAAAAACAAATACTAACACTATTTTTTTTTGTTTTTTGATGAAACAGCTCTGATATTATACATTGATGCGCTAAAAAGACCGATACTTCGTTAACGGAAGTTTTATATATTGGAAAATTTTATAAATACGGGAAATTGATTATATTTGTAAGGAATGCTTTATTTTAATAAATTTCTGTATCCTTTTTATGTGGATGTGTTTTTAATTTAATATTTCAGATTTTTAACTTACAGGAATTGCAAGGTTATTAGATTTGGAACTTTCTTCTTTCAAACGTCATTTATAAAGGGTGTTTTTAAATAGGTATAGAACTTTGAAATGGAATAAAACAAAGATGATTTTTTTAAATTGACATGAAATTTACTTTATTTGAAAGATAATCTTCTGGCATTATAATTTAAATATGACTTCTGGCATATGACCTGGCCCTTACGCAGTCTCATTTTTATTTCCAATTTTCGATAACTTTTTCCAACATTTGTGGCCGTATATTAGCAATCACTCGGCGAATGTTGTCCACTAATTGGTCAATCGCTTCGGGCTTATCGTTTCCTTTAATAAATCAATTGTGGCACGAGCTGTTGCACCGTCTTGTTGAAACCACAGCTTTGCACATCATGGTTGTTTAATTTATGAACGAAAAAGTCAGTAATCATGGCTCTATAGCGGTCGCCATTGACTAACGATTTGGCCAGCATAGTTTTTAAAGAAGTACGGACCAATGATTCCGCCCAGCCCATAAAGTAAAAAAAGAGTGAGTTTGTCTGGATGTAACGGTGTCTCAACACAGAGTTGAGGATTATCATCACTCCAAATACGGCAGTTTTGTTTTTTTACGTATCCATTTAACCAAAAGTGATCTTCATTGCTAATCAAAACTCGCTTATGAAAATCGGGATCAACGGCAATTTTGTTTTGGGCCCATTCACCGAATATACGCCTTGCTAGGTGATAGTGTGGCTTCAATTGTTGCGCGAGTTGGATTTTGAGAGCACGCAAACCAAGATCTCTCCGCAAAATCTGCCATAAAGTGGATTGGCACATATCCAATTCCTGTGCACGATGGCGGATAGATTGATTGGGGTCTTCCTTTACGTTACACTCTACAACAGCAATGACTTCTTCTGTAGGCACTGTATGACGTCTCTGCGGATGCATATTATCATTTATAGTAAACATGGTGCGAAAACCTTAAATAGTTAATCGTATTAATTTATCTGATGGACGATTATGTTGACCGTAAAATGGACGTAGTGCGCGATACGTATTTCGAACAGAACCATGATTTTAAAAATAAATTTCCATAATTTGGACGCGTTGTTCAGGAGTCAGTCTATTCATGTTGAAATGCCAAACCAAACTAAACATAAATCACTTGACAGCTGACAAAATGGCCGAAAGTTAAAAAAGTGTTGTCAACTTTAAGTTCTATAAATGTATAAAAAACATCCTTTACCAAGATTTTTTAAATCTTGAAGTAAACCATACCTCAAAAATGAACATATTTTAAATTTCATAATCGTATTCAAAATCATTTGTACAGGACGTTTAGGAAAAGACTTTCATTCTAAGACCCAGTCTTAGCGGATGGCTGGACCAAATTAAATTTCTACATCCAAGGGTTTACATTACAGTGTTTCAGTTAGTTTTTAAAAAACAACTTCTACGTCGGCTGAACAGTCTATAAACCACATTTTAAGTTAATTGCTTAAGCGGCTTTGGCAGTCTATTTAGGTTATATTTTCAACAAATAAACCCTTACATATTTTCAAGAATTTTAAATTATACCATATCAGTGAATGAGCACATACGACAGTGAACAAATATTTAAAAATTATTGTATCTAACTCAAAGGGAGTGGAAGTACAAACATAATTTTTTGGCTTTTGTACAAGAGTTGTTATTAAGTTCCTGGTGAAAGTTTTAAAAGTACCTTTTGGACAGCACGCGGGCTTTGCGGTTTGTCTGTCCGTAACTGTTTAGACTTATGCTTATTTTAACACTTATTTTTACCATGTTTCCAGCCACAATTGCAATATATCAGTGAGTTAGATCATATTTCAAGAAAAATATTAAATTAATTTCTATTTTTTTTTTTCCAAGGACCCGTGGTGAGCGTCGATGGAATTATGCTCAAAGAGCAAAATTTGTCCATCCTGCAACAAAATCTTTCCGATGTAGTGGAAAAAATGAGTCTTGCTGCTCAAAAAGTAATTTTTCAGCAAGACAATGACCCTAAACATACCGCGCATGTAGTGAAAGACTGGCTCAAAAAGCAAAAATTGGTGTGATGACGTGGCCTCCACAATCTCCGGATATGAATCCGATCGAGAATTTGTGGAGTCACGTCAAATCGCAGCTTGCAAAATATGCCAGTCCTCCAAAAGGCGCGAACGAGTTGTGAGAGTGGACGAAGGAAGTGTGGGAGGCAATTCCTCCAGAATTTGTGCAGAGGTACACACAAAGTCTACCTAATAGCTTACAGGAGCTTAAGAAGGCAAAGGGTTACTGGACCAGTTATTAAAATTATATTATTGCTTTAAAAATATAAAAATAAATAGTGAGTGCAAAACTGTATCATTTTGATTTATTTACATTATGCCTTCGTATATTTGTTGTTGCGATCAGATCTTAATAAAACCTTTTTGAAACCGAAAAGACACTTGTACAAACATAATATGAAAAATTTGATTGCATTTGAGTAAAATTTATAGAAATTATAGGTTGTTAATGTGATAATTGTTGGTTTGTGATACACTTATGCTCCTCAGTGTACCTACATACAAATTGTCAAGTTCCTCGATTTAATGGTTTGGCCAGGCCGACTTTCCCCTTTTTGCCCTTGCCCTTTGGAATTTAAAAAAGCCGCTCTATCAGATGTCTTCTCCTGATTTGGAGCCCACATGCTAAATCTGAAGTTTCTAGCTTCAGCGGTTTGCCTAGGCCGCCAAAGAGGACACTTTTCCCTTTTGGTCCCTTTTTTACCACGTTTTTGGATAAAATTCCAAAAAGCAAAATACTATTGAATTAGGTTATATCCGAACTAACACATAGTAAGCTTTCTAAGCTTACTCATAAGCTGTGAGTGAATGAGTCAGTCACGTTATTCTTTTGTAAATATGCGAAGATTAAAATAAACTTTTTAAATTTTTAAAAAGAAAAACGTTCAATCAATTGAAACGTACCCAAAAAGTCAATCAATCTTTTTTAGCAAGTATAAATATAAATTTAAGATGTGTTATTCCAAGTGAAAACTAGCCCATTAAAAAAAATCGATTGTTAAGCCATTTGGTCAACTGTTTATGTTCAAACACATGGAACAATTCGCACTTATTTAACGATATTTTAACTAAACTTTTTTAAGTTATAGTAAAGTTTTTTTTTGGTGCAGAAAGTTTAAAATTTATATTAAAAGCAGGTTTTGTACTAATGAAAATTACCTGTTTCAGTGTAGCCTTTGGTGTATATTATATATACGTATACGTAATATTTGTATAAAACTAAATTGCGTATACGTCTTGATCGCTTTTTGATAAATTCGTTGTGTTAGTGTGAATATGTTTTGAGATGGATATCCTCATTTGCCTTTATGTTGATTCGTTTGACTGTTTATACACCCAGAAAACAGTCTCAGTTATGGCCACCGAATTTGTTGCCAATCGAATTCTGGCGGGTACGACAACTATCGGAATGATAAATTATATTGCTAGTCGTGAAAGCTAATATTCAATTGCCTTACCCAATATTGCATTCCAAATAAATGTTCCACAAAATTTTATTGACACTAAAAAACTTTTCTGATTTCTCTGTCGGACTGATTTTAACACAACTACTATCAATTTTCATTGCCTTCTTTGCTATTTAAACATTTGAATATTTTATTTTAACTAAAAAAAAAAATGCTTGTGTTTGTCTTTTTCGAAATTTGAACTCCGAAGTTCGGAGAACATGGCAAAATCTTACTAACTTTTTCGTCAAAATTTATATGACTGCAAATTTGCTCTGTCGCGTAATATTTTAGATAGTTTAATGTATAAATCCACAAATAATGCCGTTGATAAAGCTAATTTTACTCATTATGAAAGGGAGTTTAATTTTCTTAATAAGTTTTTATATAATCAGTATATTTTGAGTTTTAACGATTCCATAAAATACAATCCAAAGTGTTTTTGGAGTTTTGTTAATTTTAAGAGAAATAATTCTTCAATACCGACTTTGATGAATTATAATGGTGTTTCTTCCAATACATTGGAAGATTCTCTTAATTTATTTGCTACCTATTTTCAATCAAACTTTAATGATGACTCTTTGCATCTTGATGAATTTGATTTAAGTGATGTTGTTTCATATTTTGATTTTGGATCAATGCAAATTTCTGATGAGGATGTTGCTTCGGGAATTGGCAAACTTTCTAATTCGTTTAAATCTGATAATGATGGCCTTTCAGCATTCATTTTGAAAAAATGTTTTTCTGCATTTATTGTGCCCCTCAAAATTATTTTTAATAATTCTTTGAGGGTAGGATATTTTATACAAAGATGGAAATATACTACAATTTTCCCTATTCTTAAATCTGGTAATAGGAATAATGTTGTCAATTATAGACCAATTTCAAAATTGACAAATATTGCTAAAATTTTTGAGCATATTGTCTATGATAAACTCTTTTTTCAACTTAAGCGCTATATATCGTTATCACAGCATGGATTTGTGGCTGGAAGGTCTACCACCACAAATTTAGCAGTTTTCACCAATTTCTGTGTTTCTTGCTTTGAAAAAGGGTTTCAAGTAGATTCAATTTATTTGGATTTTGCAAAGGCATTTGACAGGGTTCCACATGAACTACTGTTACTTAAGTTATCTAGGATTGGTTTTCATTCTAGTATGCTAAGTTGGTTTAGATTTTATTTGACTGGAAGATATGCTGCAGTTTCTGTGGATGGAGTTTACTCAAATTTTTTTTACTCCCACCTCTGGTATTCCTCAGGGCAGTATCTTAGGTCCTTTATTGTTTAATATTTTTATTAATGACATCTCTCATTGTTTCAAAAATTCTCAGCACCTCATGTATGCTGATGATCTCAAGATTTTTAAATCAATTTCTTCCTTTAGAGACATTTCTGACCTTCAGGAGGATTTGTCTAGAGTCGTTTTATGGTCTGACCGTAATGGTTTGTCTTTTAATATTGCGAAATGTTTTTATATGAAATATCATCGATGCCTTCATACTTTACATTCGCAATATAGTATTAAAGGTCATATTATCTCATCTGTTGATGAAATATTGGATCTTGGTGTAGTCTTTGACTACAAATTATCGTTTTTGTAGCCATTTGAACTTCATTATACCTAAAGCTTATTCATTATTAGCATTTATACGTCATAATTCTGGTAATCTTTTTGATTGTTCCACAAAAAAAGTTCTGTTTTGTTCTTTTGTAAGATCTAGGCTAGAATATGCATCATTTATTTGGAGCCCTGTAGCGGATATCCATATTAATCGTATTGAGAAAATTCAAATTAAATTTGTAAAATTTGCTCTCCCATTCCTAAATGTTAATGTTAATCAATCTCCTTTTGATCCTACATTCTCTGTTCCATCCTATGAGGATAAATGTGAATTTATTTTCATTAAAACTTTGGAAACACGTAGGACCATTTTTGCCTTAAATTTTTTACATGGTATTATTTGTGGTGTAGTTGATTGCCCAGAATTATTGCATTTAATCAAATTATATGTTCCTTCTAGATCGTTAAGAGTTAGAGATAAGTTCTTTTATATTGATGTACATAGAACTAATTATGCGTTTAAATGAACCTCTTACTAGAGTTTTGAGATTGTTTAATAAATATTGTAATCAATTAGATATAAGTGTTAACCACTATCAATTTAAAACTGTATTAAATAATATATTTTAAGTTTTTTTTTAATATTGTCATAATTTTGCTAGTCTGTAAGGATTTTTGTATCCATAGACGAAATAAATAAATAAATAAATAAATAAATATATAAAAATGCAAAAATCATCCTTGTCGTCTTAGGTATTTAGGTAATATTGCTAGTAACTTTATATAACTGCACATTTTATGCCTTCAAAATTAATTTTTAAATGGAACAAAATCTAGATTGGTCATCGTTTATTTCGATTACTAAGTTTTCTAGACTTCTCTGATTCTACTCAGTTTCAATATTTTCGACAAATTCGGCAAACTCAGTAACTCCAAGAGACGATTTATAGGATACCAGTAAATATTTTTTTAAATTTGAAATGCAATTTGAGTAGTATGGTCTGAGTCTTTGCTCTGGCTCTTTTTACCTGTGTTTATTATATGTGTATTGTAGTAATCGATTAATTTATTTAATTGTGACTGCGTTAACCACGTAAAGATGGTTGCTAGTAAATGATTACATTAACCTGCTGTATCTAGAATTAGTTATTGACAAAAAAAATAAATATTCCACAAAAAGTGCGTAAAGGGTTTCGAAGCACTATATTTCCGATTTCAGAAAAACTTATTTTAAAAATATCAATAGACAAATTTAAAAGTTTTGGAGACGTCACGAGACCCTATGACTAAAACATTGATGTCCGCTGAATCCGAATCTGGCCTCGGAATTTCTGCATCACATCGGGTTTTAGATAATATAGACTTAAGAAAAACCTGGATTTTTGCTATATTCGGGACATCATAATAGAACTTTTTCACAAAATTTTTTCGTCATCTGAAATTCCTACCTATTGTTTTTAAAACTTAGGTTTATCCTTTCGAATATATTATCAGGTTTTTTAGATGTCTTAACATAAAGTTTAAAAAAAAACTATATTTGGGACGTTATAAAATCGCGTATGAAAACTTTTTCCCAAAATTTGTTAAACCATTCGAAACTCCTCCCTAATGTCAGTCTTTCAATCTTTCTATATCATAAGTAGCGATGTTATAACGACCCGATTATAGAAAAATCCTAGTTTTCTAAACTTTTTGTTAAGATATCTCAAAAGCCAGATAAGTTATTGTAAAAGTTGAAACTAGATTTTTAAAACAATAGCGATGAATTTCAGAACTTCTTAAAAAATAATTGAAGTTCACTTTTCCAAAAACTAACATTTTTAAAAGACACTTGCTTAAAAATGTACTTTTTTTTCTACATAGTAAATTTATACAAAATTAAAAAAAACTTATAAACATTGTATTTTGATCAACTGAATTAAATGGAATATAATTTCACATTATGTGCTAAAGTGTTGCAAATTCGATTAGGGATTTTATAATATTCACAAAAAATAAAAATAAGTAAAGTCTTTACTTTAATTGCAAGGATACTCTACATCCTTCACCCAATCCCGATTAATTGATATGGTTTTATATGCTCAAAGTCCATACTTTAAAACCATATTAAAAGCTATTCGTAGTTTTTTCAGGTATATTTTTGTTTGTTCTCATTACTATTTATTGGATCTTTACAAAATTTTAGTGAACTAAAAATAAATAATTAATTAAATCCAGCCAGTGCCAGACAAAACTTCAAGGGCTCAACGACTAAATATGTTCAGGAGCATTTGTAATACTTTTTTTGTACCAAGTCTGGTGTGTCCAATCTTCTAAGGCGTAGATGTCCACGATTATTTAATAAATTTCGAGCTAGTGTATTAGGGTGTGTTTCCAATCTTTTCATATATCTTTCACTGTATTTCTTGATCTCATTTTTGATAAGTGGGACATTCAGATCCTTATATATGTTAGAATTTCTCAAGTACAAGGATGAATTTGTGTTTAGTCTTAATAGCCTGTTTTTTCCTTCTTTGTAATATTTCAACATTGGAAGCCGAGGCAGTTTCCCATAGCTGAATACCATAGCACCATATGGGTTTTTAATCGAGTTGTAAATCAATAATTTGCAGTCTAAGCTGAGTTTAGAGTTTTCTACCTATAAGCCATGTTAGGTGTACAGTTTTTAGTTTTATTTGGGTAATTTTAGCATATATATGAGCTTTCCATGTAAGTCGACGGTCAATATGAATGCCCAGATATTTAACATGTGTGTTCTGGGGTATATTATGATTATTAATACGAACTGGTGGACAAGATTCTTTTCGTAAGGTAAGTGTAATGTGAATGAATTTTGTTAATTTACTCTAACAAAGCTTCTAACTGAGAGATGTGGTTTTGTAATCTTTGAGACGCTACTGTTGGGTTCTCATTTACACTTATGATTGTAAAAGTAATGACAGCAAAAGTTGAAGTGTGGGTATAAACATTAGTTGTTAAATCTGAAGTGTAGAGTAAGTATAATAATGGCCCCAAAGTTGGCCTGCGATATAGCTTTCTAAGCGCTTGACTGTGTTGGGTGGTAGCACGTGTTTAATTTTAAAGAGTTAACCCTCATGCCAAACTTTGTCAAATGCTTGTGAAACATCAATAAAAAGAGCACAGCAGTATTGCTTTTTTTCAAAAGCCATTCTGATAACAGGAACTATCTTGTGTACTTGCTCAATGGTGCTATGTTGTTTTCTAAATCTGGGTTTAAATTGCTTTGTAAAAAAATTTTGGTGTTCAGTTTCGGGATCTGCGTTCTAAAATTTTTTTTTGAATTTTTCCACTCTTGTTGTGAACAAGGGATGTTCCACTGTTTTCACTAAGTTAACGGTTGAAAACTTTGTAAATAAGTACTGGCAATGCACGTTTTGCTAATGTTGGGAAAGCGTTCTAAGTCAGTACTGTGCCAGTGCTTTTTTATTTTTACGATTGTAAATTTTGTTAATCAAGTACTGGCAAAGCACTTTTTACGAACGTTGGCAGAACGTTCTTAGCCAGAGCTGTGCCAGTGCTTTAATTATTTTTACTGTTGTAAATTTTGGTAATTAAGCACTGGCAAAGCACTTTTTACTATCGTGGCACCGCGTTGTAAATCAGTGCTTTGCCAGCGCTTTATTTGTGCTTGATTTTTCAGACCATTGGCAATTTCTGGCTGGGTACTTTCCTTTACTACTTAAATTATTATCTTGTTGATATTTAACAAACAACTAAAATATGTAATTAATAAACATGCTCCTCGAAGGTCAACAGTGTGTTCTGGATGTATAAAATTTTAGGTGGGCATGTTGGCAACCAACAAATTGGGTTAATTTAATATCAAGTGAAGAGATAAATAGTAGCTATTTATATATGAGTATGAATGTGGCACTTATTTTTAATTTGGTAATATTAGTGTTAACTTAAGTTCTTAAACTTGTCACTATTGCAGACAAAAACAGCTCTAAAACAATGATTTAAGAGCTTTAAAAATAGATCAAAATGTAGTAAAATAAGCAGTTTAAATATAAAAATAATCTGTTTAATTTAAAATATAAGCCGTTAAATTAAATATCTTTTTATTAAAATCGTTATGGAAAATAAAACTTTTTCTTTGGAACATCGTCAGTCGAACAAAAGATGCAATAGAGAAATTGTTTTAAAAAGCTTTAAAGTTCAAATTGGATTATCAAAATATATTTTGATATGCCAACAACATGTTTGTATTATATTTTCCACTCTCAACTAAAGAATATCTTCAACATACTAATTACTAAAAAATACCAAAAAAGCTCTGTTTTCAAATAAAATAGCTAGTCTAAGTCTAATTTTTAAAGATAAATATTAAAATGTAACTATTATTTACAAAACAAGCTATAATAAGCAAATATGAACAAATAAGCTAAAAAAAAATTCTAACAAATTTATCTTAAAACTTTTACAATTTTATGATCAGCACTTGATCTATAATTTCTCGCTTATTTTTCGTTACCCTAGTTATCACTGGGTGCCGATTTTGTGTAGCTATATAAATGTGAAGTGATAAAAATTGTCATTAATTTTAAAAAATTGAAGATTGACATAAAAAATTACAACGGACGCCATATTTAATTTCGAAAACGTGATATCAGCAAATTCCCAAAATATGTTACAAATAAAATATGGATCAACTTTTTCAAATGGTGAGCACTAGAGATGTTCTTGGCTGTATGGAAATTTTTCAAGAATATTCATTTAGTGGATTAAACAAGTGCACACAGAGAAAAATTTAGCTCTTTGCCAACTGAGATTCGGTTACTTAGACTCAAATGCGGTTATTACGAATTTCAGTCGGTTGGCACAACTTAACATTAGTTTTCAGAACAATGTTCGGTTAATTCAACTGAACTTTAGTTGCAACACCCAAAACATACAGAAATCTAACTTAAATATCGTTCTACTAACTGAATTTATAAGTTGTCACCATTAAAATACACTTTTCAGTTCGGTTGGCACTTTATTTCTCTGTGTGTGGCTTTGGCCAGATAATTAAAAGAAAAACGAGCTGAAATATTTTTTATGATGTTAGCAAGATTATTCAAGTCCAAGATCATTTGTTTTTTGTTAAACAAAAAATAAATAATCTTAAACTTGAATAATCTGGCTCACTTCATAATGTATGATAAAATATCGAAAAATAATCTTTTGGTGTTAATTTTTTAAAATTTTAAAGTAAAACATTTTAGAATATCTTTTGTTAAAATATACATACAATTCGGCAGGATCTCCTTTAATCTCAATGCCGCACGGCACTGGTTAACATTGTGCAACTTGGCCAACAGCTTTACACATTATGCATTAATATTTGAAATCACTTTTCTTAAAATTCAACAGTAGTAAGCAAAGTTTTGGTGTTTTTTTTTGTAAATCGAAATAAATAAGGCTTGGGGGACCTGCTTTTGGGCAGCAGGTCTACATGGATTACGGTACCACTAAGAATACCATGTAGGTAAAGACCACTGCAAATGTAGTTCAAAACAAATGAAAATTCACTTAAAAAAAGACAACATATATTTCAGTAAATTTAACTAACATTGTCATTTGTTTTTTACTGACGATATATTGTTTTTATATAGAAAAGAAAAAATCCAATCCATTTTCGCCCAAACTTTTCGCAAATTTTTAGTTTATAAATTTTAATAATTTAACTGAGTTTTGAAAATTCTAGAAATTTCTCTATATCAATAGATTGTTTGTGGATTTTTTTTTCGAAATATTTAGTCTAATATAAAAATTTATTTGCCTTTAATTTGGTGACTTTTTTTTAATTATTAAAAAATGTTAGACGTTTTTTTTTTCAATCCAGAAAGTTTCATCCTACAATTTGGATTAGTTTTGGAGACAATATTGTCCTTCATAAATATCACAATATTTGTACGTTAAAACTAAATTAAATATAAGGAATTTTTTAGTTATTGTTTATTGCTCATACGCGATTTAGTTTTAACATACAAATATTGAAATAGTTATGATAGAATATTTTCTCCAAAATTAGTCCGAAATATACGATTGAACTTTATGCGTCGATTGAAAAACCTCTATACTTTTTTTGTAAATATAAAAACGGAAAAAGTTGTTCCATTTTTCGTCTTATATAGGAGAACAAATTCTTCGATAATGCAATATATATGCTTTTTTTATTTCACCGCCTTTACAATAAAATCATATTATTTTTTTCTAAAAAAACCCTTTTGTATATAAGCTTATATATGTATTAGTTTGATTTATATGCTAGAGTATTTTCATTCATATTCATGATCTTTGAGAATTCGCAAAAACTGTTTACATAGAAAGTGACCCATTAATTAATGTGTAAAGAACATTTTATTTGTATATTGAGAAAATTAAATGGACACACACGCATACATTTTATATGCATGTCTTATACTATATTTGTGGCCAATATACAATATACGTACAAGAGCTGTCGACTGGTAAATTCACCATGTTATTGGCTATTAATTGAAATTTATTTACGACCTGAATTTATTGCTTATTTAGAAATATCGTAGAAGAAATTAAATGTATCTTTCTCTGGGAAAACTTGCATATATTAAACTAAAAGTGTTTAACTTTAAAAAAAATATATAAAAAAAATATTGTTTAAAAATTTACGATACTTTGAGGTGAAATATTTTCAAAAAATTGTTTGGTACGTATGACATGAATAACCTTTCGTGTGCATGTTAGCCGATGTTTCAGTAAGCTATATATATTGGCTTTAGTCATTTATCTTTAACGGTGCAAAAATTATGGACGTTTTAAGTTTCAAGTAAATTAAAAATAATAAAATTACAAACTTGGCTTAGATTTAAAAAAAAGCTACATATATTTATAGATCCGTTGTACTAATCACATTTTAAAATATATATTACCCCACCAACCCAAGAAAATGTTCAAATAATTAATGATTCACCTAAGTTTGCACCACATCCGGATGTGGTGTTAAAAAAAAAAATAATAATAACCTGATTAAAAAAAATTTATATGATGCTTTATATACACAGTACAACACATGAGTTTGGGACTCAATTCTCAGAATTGCACGTGAAAGTAGCCCCAAAAATAAGAACTTCTGCATCATTCGTTTTGTCAAGTTGGCTACAGTAATATTTAATGGCCATACGTATTTTTGGGCTTAAGGCGGATTATTAGCACTTTTTCTATATTTTAACACGGTATACCGTACGGAATATATTTTTTTTGTGTCTGAAGTTGCAGATATTGAATTGGAGAATAAAAATGCGATACATACCCGAAGAAATCGCATCCGGTGCCTTAAAAATAGCAAAAATGTTCATTTTTCCCCATTTTTAACCTTTTTTGTAAATACAGTAATAATTTAATGGCCAGACGAATTTTTTGGTTCATGTCTGATTTTTAGCACTTTTTCTGTATTTGAACACGGTTATATCACGGCATACCATACGGAATATCTCTTTGTGTCTGAAGCAAAGTTGTATATACTGAATACGAGAACATACTGAATACGAGAACACAAGAATACGGAACAATCTACCCGAAAAAAGTGCATCCGGTGCTTTAAAAATCGCAAAAATGCCCATTTTTCACCTTTTTTGCGCAATAACTTGATTACAAATCCACAAATATGCCGTTTTTTTTTGCAAACTTTATTTTGCACGAAAATAAAATTCGGATTCATATTACAGCTATTCTTACACAGAAAAATAGATAACATATAAAAATTTCATATTTTCTGTGTAAGAATAGCTGTACAATGAATCGGAATTTTTATTTTCATGCAGAATGATGTTTATAATGAAAAAAACAGCATATTTGTTTATTTGTAAAATAGTTATTGCACAAAAAGGTTAAAAATGGGGAAAAATTAACATTTTTACTATTTTTAAGGCACCGGATGCGATTTCTTCGGGTATGTATCGCATTTTTATTCTCCAATTCAATATCTGCAACTTCAGACACAAAAAAATATATTCCGTACGGTATACCGTGTTAAAATATAGAAAAATTGCTAATAATCAGCCTTAAGCCCAAAAATACGTATGGCCATTAAATTATTACTGTAGCCAACTTGACAAAACGAATGATGCAGAAGTTCTTATTTTTGGGGCTACTATCACGTGCAATTCCCCGAATTGAGTAACAAAATCATGTGTTGAAAAATGTTTGTACTGTGTAATAATACATAATTTAATATGTATCTTTATACAATTTTATCCGAGAAATTTTGCATTAGTTTAGTTCTAATTTGATAACATTAGATAAAATTTCATCCGAATAATGGCGTGATGCCATTTAATCCGATAATGTATATAATGGTATAAAATTATATCTGAGCTGATGAAAACAAATAAAAAACGAGTTGTTGTTGAATCCGTTTTTTACATTCAAAACTTCATTGAAATCCGAAATATTTGAAGAAGCAAATAACTTTAATAATACTTTCAGACCTTTCACACTTGAAAAATGTTCAAGACATAATAATATGAAAAATATTCCTGTCCATTTGAAAATTTTATTTGATTTATAAAATTCTATTGAAATTATTAAAGATACAGCTTAATTTTGCTTTTTACGAACAAGTTCGAAATCGAAATAAGTTGATTTTAGTGTTCTACATCTTGTTATTTATAAGGTATAGAAATTAAAGAACCGGAAAGGAATCAATATGCATATTTAAAAGACTAAAATCTGTGAAATTTCTTAATTCGACTTAAGTTGTATTTTCGAGTGCTTTGATGTAATATAAAATTATATGCAATTGAAGTTTAACGTATTGCCTAGTGTGACTCTGTATGTTGTAATATGAAATTTTATCCCAAATTAAATAGTGTTTTTTACAAATATGACATAATATAACATAAATATTTTTTTTTTTATTTTATTAATTTATAATCATATAATTACAAATTATATACTATTACCCTAACCGAGCACTAGCTACTATGGCCTTCGGCGCGTTGTAGCGAAAACAGACCAGTGCCTCTGGTGGGAATCGAACCCACGACCCCGTCACTGATAAGCCAGCACGCTACCAACTATCCTACCGGGGCGCACAAACATAAATATTATTTTATGTTTTTCAATGCCTATATATATATAACGTCATATTTAATTGGATTAATTGTATCTAATTCTAAATTAATATACAATTATATATTGATCGAAATGTGATAAAACGCAACTATATATGACATCATAGTAAAAATTTTCCACACAAATTATTTTATATATGAATTTATATATTTAAGTCGAGTTAAATACACTTTCATACAAAAACATATAAGTGTACATAAACCGATTTAAAAAAATTTGCATATACTAATAAATAAGTATATGTACATGTTTTTATTCGGCAAGTTAAAAAAATATTTATTTGAGTGTACTTATTTTATGGATTTGAATCCTACATAAATTTAAATCTAATGTTAAAAGACATTTTGAAACAATGTTCAAAGATATTTTGGAATACCGGAGGGGTTTGTTTTTAAAATTGTACCTACAAAATTCAGATTTTTGGACATATTAAAAGCATGTTCATTACATGCACTTTAATAATAAAACGTGTGGTTTTTAAATGCAGAAATATATGGCAAATAGGCCAAAGTTTTGAACTAAATTCTTTTTGAAGAACAGAAAGCACATATTTCGGAAGGCTGTCTTAATTTCGGTGTTTTGACTTTAGATTATTGTTTAAACGGTCAAAGTACTTAAATAACGTTTTATTTTAATCATGTGCAAAAACTTTTCTATATTTGAGTTTCTGTTAAATTTTTTCGTAACCCTGAAAAATCGTTATTTTATGGCTACTTCTACGGAGTTGGCTGAAAGTTTGACCTATCATTACTGAGCACTATTGAAATATGGGCAGCCATGTATATGTCCAAAATGCCACATATAAGCTTATATCAATCGATATACATTTAGATATTAATATATATGGGAACATATCAAACATTTTCGATAAACCAAATCCTCTATTAAATTAAATATGATCATATGCGCCATCGCATATATCAACATAAAGATATGTAAAGCTATATGTTTTATATAATATTATATTAAGTAAGATACGATTGTAAATGAACGCTTTTAATCGGGTATGTATTTTAATTTGTTTTTAAGGTGGTGTTTCCATAAGAAGTTCTTAGGTAAATCAATGAAATGGTGGCTACATGTATTTTGTTTTGGTATTTCATGTTTTCCTTTTAAAGGGTGATTTTTTAAAAGCTTTCGGATTAGATTACAAAAAAAAACATAAAATTTAGAGAAATGTATGAAATCTTTATTTGAGTCGATAGATATATAATTCAATGTTTAAAGATAATTTAATGTTAATGTTGACAGCGGCTTTGCCTCAAATGGTTCAAACGCTGGGTCCAATTTTGGTATACTCTTTTCAACATTTCGGCCGGTATCTCACGAATACATTCTTTAATATTGGCATCCAGTGCGTCAACCGTTGTGTGCTTGTCCCTATAGGTATTAGCCTTACCATATGCACACAAAAAATTGTCTAAAGACATTAAATCGCACGATCTAGGCGGTCAATTGACCGGCCCCAAACGTGAAATAAACTGTTCACCGAACTCTCCTCTCAATTGGGCCATTGTTTCGCGTGCTGTGTGGCACCGTCTTGTTGAAACCACATGTCACCCAAGTCCAGCTCTTTCATTTTGGAAAAAAAAAAAATTTGTAATTTTCGCACGGTAGCTAACGCTCGCCATTCACAGTAACGTTCCTGCCTTCATCGTCTTTGAAAAAGTACAGTCCAATGATGCCACCGGCCAATAATCCCACACCAAACAGTGCATTTTTGGAATGCATTGGCAATTCTGACAATGCTTCTGGCTTCTGTTCAAACCAAATACGGCTATTTTGCTAGTTCACGTATTCATTCACCCCAGAAATGAGCTTCGTCGCTGAACACAATTTTCCGATAAAAAAAGTGGATCTTCATCCAACTGTGCCGGCGACCATTCAAAAAAGTTAAGTGGTTAAATTATAGACCAAACTGAACATGTTTAACAGTAACATGTTACACGAAAACAGCTGAGCTGCAAAAATAGTGTTGCCAAAAAGAAAGTTGCTAAAAAATCACCCTTTGAAGCAAAACTTAATCGAGAAACAAATCTTAAGTGTACTTTATACAAATAAAGTTTTCCTCAAATTTTGCCTAAACAATAACCCTTTTAATAAGTATTTTAATAAATCCTTTTTTGCTTTTCTGAATACTCAATCAAACATAATTTTGAATACAAAATTTAACATGAACCTACTAACGAAATTCCTGCAAAATCAACGAACTGGAACATAAGTTTACAAAAGTTATATTTTATTGTTTTCTTAATATTTTCGTACTCATAAAATTGTTAAGCCTTAAATTATGTTCCGTTCAACACTTAAGCAAACAAGTAAATACAACAATGAATGCTTCGTTGTTAACACTTCAATATTTTATACTTTGCTGTAAATATGTGTTAACAGGTATGTAGTGGTGCAGACTAGAATACACACCATCAAATAAAAAAAAAAACAATAGACTTTATTATGAAAAATATTAACCCGAAACACCCTAGAAATTGTTTTTGTTGAATTTTCAAAAGATATTTAACATATGCTTTCGTAATGACCTGAGTATGAAAAAAACTGCAATCCGTTTTTTGATCCTGCCTCCAGGACTTTCAGAATACCATGTTACCATATGGTAACTATGGGCGGCTAGAGGACTGGTCTTTTGTATACATTGGAACATTTATTTTTTGCAAGAAAAAGTGGAATACCATTATAAAATTAATAGTTATTGATAATTTAATGTGAATTATGTTTAAAAATGCAAAACTAAATAAATTTTATAAGTGGAACAGGTTAATTCAGAATTGATTCTGATTTCGTATAAGGAAAAAATGTGATTTAAATAAAAATCCTTGTTTGTCGATCACTGAACTTGCACGGTCAACTAATAAAAGTCTTTTCAAAACTACTTTAAAAAAAACTCTCAATTAAGTGAAATATTTACCAAATTGAACCAGAACAGGAAGCTGATTGGATATACTTCATCATCCATTGGTAGCACGCCGAAATTCTGTCTCCGTTGGTAAATTTTATTCAATAAACTTTAACTAGTTTAATTACACAAAATTTTTACTGGAAATATTTAAGATAGAGACAAAATATAAATATTTGCTTTAACTTAATATAGTAAACAAAACACACCAGCTGGTTCGTTCTGTCAAAATACTGGGTAGAAAACAGTGCTGCCAATTGAACTATTTACAACATCTCTTGAGTTGCCAACTAAAGCTTACACTAGTAAGCAATGGATGGCGCTTGCCACTCCACCACCAGGTGGTGGTGGACACTATGATATAAATGTTTTGATGCAAAAAATCCATAAATTGGAAGCTTCTTGTTCATCTCTTAAAGAAGAAAATGAATCTCTTAAGCGAGAATTAATTTTTTTAAAAAATGATGCTAAATCTGTCTCTAATGTTGAGGAAAAACAAAAAACCAAATATATGACCGATGAAGAAGAATTGGTTGAAGAAACGGAATGGTTAGTTCAAAAGAATAAAAGACCAAATAAAAAACGTAAAATGGTATCTTCACCAGAAAATATTTCAGAAATCTCAAAGGAGGAACTAAATAAAACCAAAATAAAAAGGCCTCCTCCAATAATTTTATCGGTTAGTGGTACCAATTATCAAACATTACACAAAAAACTTAAAGAAAACGTTAAAAATGATTTCATATTAAAATTAGTTGGAAAAGACTCCTATAAGGTCAATTTGTTCGACAGTTCCGATCATAGAACTATGTCCAGTGTTTTTACTGAAACGAATTTATCGTGGCACTCATATGAAAACAAGCAAACTAGACCAATTAAAGTAATGGTAAAAGATTTGCATTTCTCATGTGATGCTAAAGATATCATTCAAGATCTTAATGAGCAAGGCCTCAAGGCTACAAAGGTTTACAATAAACTTAAATGGAAAACAAAAGAACCACTGAATATGTTCATAGTAAGCTTTGAACCAACCGAAGATATAAAAAAAATATACGAAATCAAACAAATTTTGAAAACAATTGTGAAAATTGAGCCACTTAAGCCACCAAAACTAATACCCAATGTAAAACTTGCCAAGGATTTCAACATACTAAAAACTATTGTTGTGAACCTGCAAGATGTGTAAAGTGTGCTGGAAACCATCCAACCAAAGAATGCAATAGACCAGACACTGAAATACCTATTTGCTGTAACTGTGGGAATAATCACCCAGCAAGTTACAGAGGATGTCCTGTAGCTAAAAATCTACAAAAACTACGAAACAAATCAGTTGCAAGTAAAAAGTTAGCTACCAGTAAAAACCATTTCCAAGAAAATAACTCGGCCAAAACAAAAATATTTTCGGAAGCTGTTAGTAGCAAAACTTTCGCAGCTGTAGCTGCTAGTGGTCACAGTAAAGCAGATCCAAAAAAAGATTATTTAACTCAGATTTTATCCAAACTTGATGATCAAACAGCTTTTAATGAAATGCTTATGAACAGAATAGAAAAATTAGAACAAAAAATATGTCAAGAAAATCAATAAACAAAAACAATTTTAGAATAATGGCTTGGAATGCAAATGGTATTTTAAAGCATAAAAATGAACTCGAAGTAGTTCTCAACGAAAGAAAAATAGACATATGTTTTATATCCGAAACTCATTTAACTACACATATGTACGCAACTTTTCAAAACTACTACATGTACTGCTCCAATCATCCTCTTAATAATGCTAGAGGAGGCAGTGCAGTGTTAGTAAAAAAATCTATAGAACATTACGAAGACGATAAAATATCAACTGAAATGTTTCAGGCGACAACAATAAATATAAAAATCTATGATAATGACCTCTCAGTAACTGCTTTGTATAGCCCTCCAAGGCACACAATTAAAGCAGAACAATATATAAATCTTTTTAAAAAACATAAAGGTAGATTCATAATCGGAGGTGATTTTAATGCGAAAAATGTTTACTGGGGATCACGCCTAACAACAACTAAGGGACGTGAGCTCTGGAAAGCTGCTAGGCAAATAGGGTGTGATATACTGTCAACGGGAAACCCAACCTATTGGCCGACAGATACCAATAAAATTCCAGATCTAATAGACTTCTTTATAACCAAACAAATTCCAACCAATACAATGTGTATTGAAGACGGCACAGAACTAAACTCTGATCATTCGCCTATATATTTAGAAATCAATGGCGAAATTAAAGAACAAGGAAAAAATTCATATCTTTCAAACAAAAACACCGATTGGGACTATTTTAAATACAAACTTGAAAGTTATATAGAAGCTCCAAGTTGTCTTACAACTGAGGAAAATATTGAAGAAGAAGCGGAAAAATTTACATCACAAATACAACAAGCTGCTTGGATGAGTACTCCTATAACCAATTTAAAAAATATTCATCGGTCTTATCCAATGGAAATCGTTGAACTTATAAAAAATAAAAGAAAAATAAGAAAAACATGGCAAACCACAAGATTTCCCCCCTTAAAAACTCAATTAAATAGTTTAACAAAACTACTTACTGAAAAAATTAAAGAATTTAAAAACAAAAAGTTTGACTCGAAAATGAAAAGTCTGTCAGCAGATAAAATAACTGATTATTCTCTTTGGAAAACAACTGCACATTTGAAACGTCCAACTCTTCATAATCCCCCAATTAGAATTGAAAATACTAGTTGGGCGAAAAGTGATACTGAAAAGGCTACCGCATTTGCTCAGCACCTTCACAAAACATTCCAGCCGTATGAAGAAACTAAAGATTTCAATGAGCCCTATACAGTACAGGATTTTCATGAAATACAACTTTTTACAGAAACAGAAATAATTGAAGAGATACAAAATATGAAACCTGGCAAAAGTCCCGGTTTTGATTTAATTACTGGAGAAATCTTAAAAAATCTCCCGCATAATGCGATAACAAAATGAACATCATCATGAATGCTTGTATTACTCTGACATATTTTCCTCGCTACTGGAAAGTTTCAGAGGTAATAATGGTTCAGAAGCCAGGAAAAAATCCTAACGAAGTTACTTCCTATATTCCGATTTCCCTGCTTCCCGTTATGGGAAAACTATTTGAAAAGTTATTTTCAAAAAGATTAAAACAAATCATCGCATATAAAAACGTAATACCCTCTCATCAATTTGGCTTCAGAGAAAAGCACTCTACAATAGACCAGTGCACCGAATAGTTCATACCATAGAGGAAGCTCTGGAACAAAAAAAAGTCTGTTCTGCCATCTTTTTAGACGTAGCTCAGGCATTTGATACGATATGGCACAAAGGTCTTATATATAAAATAAAAACTCAATTACCAATTCAGTATACATCTCTATTGGAATCATACATGACAGAACGTTATTTTAGAGTAAAGCATAAACAATGCTACTCAGATATTAAAAAAATAGAAGCTGGCGTACCTCAAGGTAGTATCCTTGGTCCAATACTATACTTATTGTATACTTCAGATATACCCGTACCAAAAAACAGTAAAATAGCTACTTTTGCTGATGACACGTGCATCTTAGCTATTGGTAATGACGAAACCGAATCTACCTCAAAACTACAGATCTCAGTTGATGAAATTGTAGAATGGACAGACACTTGGAGAGTCAGACTAAATGAAAGTAAGTCAACGCATGTTGACTTTACCAACAAAGTAATTAGACATAAACCAATTAATATTTCAAGTTTAGCTGTACCTTATGCTAACAGTGCAAAATATCTGGGTATGACGCTGGATTCTAAGCTTACATGGAAAGATCACATCAGAGTTAAACACACTGAGCTAAACTTAAAACAGAAAAAGCTAACATGGCTGATTGGAAGAAATTCTATACTCTCAATTGAAAACAAGCTTCTGATATATAACCAAGTACTAAAACCTGTCTGGACATACGGTGTCCAGTTATGGGGATGTGCTTCCAAAACTAATATTGAAATTATTCAACGTTTTCAAAACAAAATCGCTAGAAATATGGTTAATGCGCCCTGGTATATAAGGAACGACGATTTGCATAGAGATCTTGGAATTAACAAAGTATCCGAGGTAATTCAACAATCAGCATCCAAACATGCAAGTAGACTGCAACATCACAGCAACGAAGAAGCTTCCATTCTTATCAATGAAGATATATATACAAGACGTTTAAAGAGAAAAAAACCTCAAGACTTAGTGTCTAATAATTTGTAAATCTTATCTGAAAGAAAAATATTACTTGTTAGAGTAAACTAGGTGTAATTTTATGAAATGTTAACTAAAATAAAGTATTAATATCATTTCAATAAAAAAAAAAAAAAAAAAATAAAAAAAATTACCCTATCACAAAATGAGTTTTCGCAGAATACAGCATTGGACATCTAAGTATTTAATAGCTCTTCCTTGAAATATTCTGTGCTAATTTTTGACCTAGTTATTAAAACAATATAATGAAATATGTGGAATAAAATATATGGTTTTTATTAGAGAGACAAACATCAAACCATCCTTAACTTGGCCTAGAAAACAAAAATGACAAGATTTTAGAAAACGTGAAAAATGTACAAAAATGTGCTAAAACAGAAAATATTTTAAAAATCAGGTGTCAAATTGAAATTAGTGAATTTTCATGGAAAATTAGCTAGATAACACACAGACATGCAACTGTTTTTTTTTAACTTTTTTTTTTATTAATGAAAAATGTTTTCTTTTCAAAAGTTTGCAACAATAAAAATACCATTTGAAGCTAAAACTTTGAGAAAAACCCTAAAATACTTATGTATCCTAAACTAGTCCCGTAGCCCGCCCATAGTTACTATATCGTAACATTAAAATCAGTCGTTAAAAAAGTACACCAGCAAATGTATTTGAAAAAATATAAAAGTCAGTTATTTTGAAATATTGGAATTGTATTTTCAAATAATTAGCACTTTGTTACAATATTTTTCAATGAATATTTCCATTTTTAATACATTTACTTTTAAAAGTCACTTTTTGCATTTTCAAAATTTACTAAGTTTGACGTTATGTAGCTTTTATAATCAATTTGCTGCTGTCCTTAAAATGATTTTAGTGGAAATTTACAAGTCTACTTTATAAAACCGGCATTAATTCATAACGGTATTTTCATTACATTAACCCTCGGTGGTATAAACAGGTCTGTGCAGACTTTTTGCATATAAAATTGTGTGTAACTTTTTTGTTTTTGTGGATTTGAGGATCCGGGTTCGGTTTAATCCGGGTTTTAAAAAATATTTTGGCCCAAATATTTGTATGGAATGAATGGGGGAAGGTGATAAAAACCGTTGTTTGCCGGCATATTCGGCCAAAACGATCAGCCTAGTCATGAGTTGTGGGGACACAATGATAACCCTATCTACAGGGCGACGATGTCTGCTAACAGTTGTAAACTGATTCTAAAGTATATTAGATTTGATAGCGGTTGCACGAGATCCGCTCGCCTTGCAGAAAGCAAATTGGCCGCCATCGACGACATTTGGAACATGCTCATGAACAATTTAGAGCGTCGATATGTTCCGGGTGCCCAAATAACTGTGAATAAAAAACAGTGGTTCTCATCTCTATGGAACATTATAATTCTACCGTCGACTCTTCAAAACCAGCAAAGAAGCCGTTCCAAATAGTGGAGTGCACACCATGGACCAGATGCTTGGTGGCTACACCTGTCAACGGGCCACAAACCGATGGCCTTTGGCAATGTTTTTAATATGGTGGATGTTGCGGGACTGGCTGCACTTGTCATACATGATAAATTGGGTCATGTACAGAGGACTGACAGAAAACGTATGTTCCTTATGTAATTGGCCGAACAGCTGGTGATCCCTTACATGGAACAGAGAGCCGCAAATCCATATGTAAGAGGCATGCAACATGTGGAACAGTTCATGGCGTTATTCGGTATAGAGGTAAGCATTTCATTTATTCATTCATTCATTGAATTCAAATTCTAAATCAATTTTTCAACTTTGTTTTCTTGCAGATATCTGCAGGGCCTCCCATAGATGACCAACCAGCCCATGCCGCATCCTCTGCCAGCAGACCATCATGCTCGCTGTGCTTTAAGTTAGACAGAAAACAAAAAAAAACACGCTTTCATTGCATGCATTGCAAAAAGCCGGTATGCCAACAACCCTCGCATGCCAGATACTCATGCCTTGAATGCCGCTTATAAAATGTATTTGTTTTCATATTATTAATAATATAGCTTAAATAGATAACAAAGATGTGTTTAAAATCCGTTTTAATTGTTTATTTTGTGGTTTTCCTAGCATAAAATGCATTTATAGAAACTTTTAGGACACCTGACTATGGATTTCCATACAAATCCCATGTAGGTCTGCAAAGACCTGTTTATACCATTAAGCGACAAAAAATCCTTATACGTCCGAGGGTTAAGCACAGGCACCCCAAACGTACCCAGCAAAATAGTGAGGAAAAAGGAGTTGTGAAAACACTGCAACTGTTGAATTGGAGTTGTTCTAATCTGGCTTTTTCATCGGTGAATTTAATATTTTCTTGGCATACGAGGGAAGTCGTGCAAATACAGGAACTTTTTATTGTTTATTCTCTAAAATTTAAATTCTATGAAAATCCAAAGTTTGGATGTCATTTTGAATGAGTGCAATATTTGTTAAGTGTGATCCAAAGTGGCAATTCTGTGATATATCATTGGGTGGCACGTTACGAAACTGGTGAAACCAAAATTGTGGTGTACCAAAAAATATTAATTTAGGTGAAATGACCAAACACGTGACTATAGTAATATCGATAAAACATTGACTGGTAGTTACCAAATATATCATATAACTGGAGAAAAAGTAACATAACCTTAAAGTGAACTGAAGCAACTAGATCCGCAGCAGTTGAAGTTGTTACTGCTAATTGAACTGGTTCAAAACTATGGTGAAAATACCAATGACTAATAACAATAATATTTTAAAGTCAATAATAACAATAATATCATAATAACAATAATATTTTACAGTCAATGACTGACCTACTTTTGGTTCAATTACTTAATGCCAATGAACGATACATTTTAGGTGTCGGGTCACATTACATATTTTGCTGTCTGGTCATTATGTATTTTCGCTTACCCTCAAATTCTTTTAGTTTAAGCATTACCTTAAATATATTGATAAATAGATATAACAGATTATTAATAAAGAGTTCGTGAAGAACTAAACGACAAACTAACGGTGTAATTATTTAAACGTTCGGCCGTGAACGCCGAACATAACATGGCGACCGTGACAGGACACAATAATAACATTGGTGTATGTTTAAAAAAAAAATATAAAACATAAAATTAATATGTAAACTATAAAACAAACTTTTTATCAAAATTAATTCAAACAGTTTTGAAAAAAAAACAACCCCTAAATAACTAATCTATAATAAAGTAGAGTTGTGACATATACAAAACAAAACAAAAAATACATGAAAAATTTCTAAATCTTCAGAATATCTAGAAAAACTAGAGAAAAAAAAATAAACAATTGTTTAAATACACATTTGTTTGAATAAAACATAACTTAAAACAATTCCAAACATTACCAAAATACAGTGAAAAGTGAAAAAAAACAAAGAACGTTTTTGAAGTAAAATAAAAACGATTAAATTATATTAAAAATTAAAAGCAACAAATTTACAACAATCGATGCATATTTGCAAATGATTTTTTGTGAACAAATTTTGAACAAGAGTACAGATCTATGTACATAAAATCACACAAACAACCAAGTGACAAAGATATCGTTAAAAGAAGTTAAAAATACAAATCGTAAAATATACAGTCATCATAAGTGTGTGATTTAAAATTAAAACATTTGGAAAAGTGAACATTTTTTTTTTAAAAACAAACAATTTAATAAAAACAAACATTATTATGACGTGGTGGAAAAAAATACTACAGACAATCCCGTTACTTGTTGCAGGGTATGAAGTGGGCAAATCCACTGAAGATAACAACGAAGAGGTAGTAGAAATGCTACGCGATAATTTGAAAATAAACAGTGAAGAATCTAAAACAACAACAAAAAACGAAAATAATTACATCGAAACATTGACAATAATAGCAGCGATCAGCATAGCCGTTATATATGTAATGAAGATGATCCTTAAAGCCATAAAAGGGAACAGAAACGCGGCCGCACCCCAACAACAGATATAAATTAAAGCCGTAAATAAGAAGACTAACACAGCCGCACGACAACAGCAGGAGCAAATTAACAGATAAGAAAAAAAATGTAAGGTAGAAATTAAGAATTATATTTTATATAAATATTTTGAATTTATTAGATTATCTAAATTTTGAAAAAATTTTATATATATAATAATTTTTTTTTTAAAAAATTGTGAATCAAATGTTTAAAGAGTTTAAATTAAATGTTCGGCCATGAACGCCGAACTTAACATAACATACAATAAATGAAGAACAATCACAATATATAATCATGATTACAAAGTTTTATTATAAATGATGCAATGGGAAAATATTTTGGAAAGCTTAGAGCCATTGAGAATTAAATTTAGACAATCTTATAAGTGCATAAATCAAAATAGATCGATAAAGCCGGAAACATTGAGTAAACATATTCAGATTTTAATAGAAACCTTTAATACTATTAGGGCAACATTACACAGACAATACGACAGGTACCTCCACACCTCACAAGGAGGAGGCCAATGGGATTTTTCACGGATTTAGAGACCAATTGATAAAAGTTTTTCATAAACATAACGTTAACATAAAGGTCCCACTGACATTAAGCTGTGAGATAGATATTGAAGTCACAGAGACAGACGAAAGTGAGACGGAGGAAAGCGAGACTGACAAAATCACAAAGACAGCTGGAAATAGTAAGAAGACAAAAGGGGGAATAGAAACGACAAACATGCCACGAACGGAAGATGATGTCATGGATAAGGCCACAAAAATTGTGCCAGTTTTTGATGGTAGCGTGAACGAACTAAAAGTTTCCTTGACGCATTGACATTGATGGATAGGATAAAGGAAACACATGAAATGGTGGCCATAGATGTAATAAAGACAAAATTGAAGGGACATGCAAGGAATATTATTACAAACGAAACACCATTCAAGCAATTAAGGATAAACTACAGTCATCTGTTCAAGGGGAGTCGTCGGAATTACTATGTTCAAAACTAATGAACATAAAACAACAATCAAAATCGGCAACAACCTATGCAGAGGAGATCCAGGAAATCGCGAAAAACTAGGTGGAGCCTATATAAGAGAAGGCTACCCACAGAACATTGTTGAAAAATTAATAAGGCAAAATGCAGCCAAGGCCATTTCCAGAAACGCTACAAGTGATGAGGTAAAACTCATCATTAAAACAGGGAATTTCAATACTCTTAATGAAGTCGTTTCTAAGTTCATAGAGGCTAGCACTGAAGCATCAGTTTCAAATTCTTCAGTATTTTATTTTAAGCGTCGTGGTTCTGGTAATCAGAACTACAGAAACAGTGGATTTAATAACCGTGGACGTGGACGAGAAGGCGTCGAAACAATAATTCTAGAAATTATAATAACAACCGCTACAACGGGCTACGCCGAGGTCAACACGACAATAATGGAAATCAACCAAACCATCAACGAAACAGAGGACGAATAAGATTGGCACATGAGGTCTCGGAAACGAGACTTCCCCCCAAGACGCGGGGGGTTATACTCGAAATTAAGTGAACACAGGGCACATATTGGATCAGTGAGGAAAATATTCCACTTAAATCTCCATTAAGTAGTTTTATTGAGATTCAATGTATCCCCTCATAATGATTTAAATACGTTCCTTGTAGATACCGGAGCGGACATTTCTCTAACTCATTAAAAATCAATACGAAAAACATCATACAAATTTCTGGAATCGGAGAGGGAAATATTGAATCCCTCGGAACAGTTGAAATTGATTTAAAGAGGAAAATTTTCCTCATCCCCCACAAATTTCATGTAGTTTCCGATGAGTTCCCAATACCATTTCAGGGTATATTGGGTCTGGATTTCTTGAAAACATATAATGCAACTATTCAATACGGACAAGAAGCAAACTCGAATTTACTCTCTTTGAGACCTTACAATTTAAATTATCCCATAAATATTCCATACTTGAAAACATGGGCGATGGTACAATAACATTACCAGCTCGAGCTGAAGTTTTCAGGGCTATTGCAATCGAAAATGAAGATTCTGATTTGGTCGTTCCAAGTCAAACAATAGAAGATGGAGTATTTGTAGCTGGATGCATAGTATCTAAAGATTTTCCATATGTAAGAGTTGTGAACACGAATTCTGAAAAATAGGTTTTTGAATGAAATGCCATTAAAATATGAGAAACTGTCTGACTACGAAATTCTGAATACATCCGGTGTTGATAATGAGAGAAACCAAATAATTTGAAAAAGTTGACAGGAAAATTCCCTGAAATTGTTAAGCTTGAATTGATTCAATTATGTTCAAAATATATAGATATCTTCGCTTTAGAAAGTGACAAGATAAGTAACGAATAATTTTTATACACAAAATTTGAGAGTTTCAGATCACAATCCCGTATACATTAAAAACTATCGCACGCCACACTCGCAAAAGGATGAAATAACAAGGCAAGTAGACAAACTAAGGCAGGATGGAATAGTGGAACCATCAGCATCCAATTATAATAGTCCTATTATGCTAGTACCAAGAAATCATTGCCAAATAACCCTGAGAGAAGATGGCGTCTAGTAGTTGATTACCGACAAATAAATAAAAGTTGATAGCGGACAAATTTCCATTGCCCAGAATTGAAGACATTTTAGACCAACTGGGAAAGAGCTAAATTTTTCTGCTGCTTGGATTTGACCTCCGGATTTCATCAAGTCGGATTGAATGAGAAATCAAGGGACATTACTTCCTTTTCAACGGAAAATGGTTCATATCGGTTCACAACGTTTACCATATGGCTTGAAAGTAGCTCCGAATTCGTTTCAAAGAATGATGAACCTAGCTTTTTCAGGTTTAGCACCTTCCAAAGCTTTTATATATATGGATGATGTTATTCTCACAGGTTGTTCAGTAAAGCACATGCTTAAAAATTTGGAAAGTGTTTTCCAAAGATGCAGGGATTGTAATTTAAAATTACATCCAGAAAAATGTAGTTTTTTCAGATCCGAAGTTACATATTTGGGTCATAAATGCACTGATAAGGGTATTTTACCAGACAATGGTAAATACGAATCAATTAGAAACTACCCAAACCTACAAATGGCGATGAAGTTCGTAGATTTGTAGCCTTCTGTAATTATTACAGACGCTTCATACCACATTTTGCATTCTATTCGTCCCATTTAACTAAATTAACCAGAAAGAAGGAACCTTTTGTATGGTCTGCTGACTGTGAACAAGCCTTTCAGCACCTCAAGACAAGCACTATTGTCACCACAAATTCTTCAATACCCGATTTGACAAAACCTTTTGCATAACAACTGATGCAAGCAAAATCGCTTGTGGCGCAATATTATCTCAAGAGAAAGATGGTATGCAACTTCCAATAGCATATGCGTCACGCGCATTCACAAAAGGTGAATCGAACAAAGCACCAATAGAACAAGAATTGATAGCAATCCAATGGGCTGTCAATCATTTTTACACCCTAGGTGTATGGGAAACAATTTTTAGTACGTAGCGATCACAAACCACTTACGTATTGTATTCTTTAAAAAACCCTTCCAGCAGATTAACGAGAATTCGTTTAGAACTAGAAGAGTATGATTTTGTTATAGAACACATTAGAGGAAAAGATAATTCAGGAGCGGACGCGCTGTCTCGAATTGCCTTTAATGATATTAGATCAATACCTTCTATCAATAATATTTTCAAGGTAACTACACGCGCACAATCAAGGGATAAGACAAATGATGAAATTAATAAGGATGATAATAGAGTAGCTACTGAAAAGCCTAAAGTTTTTCGAAACTATTTTCTTCGATTGCGTAAAAAAGTGGGTCAAACTTAAGGTGGATACTGACGAAAACACCCCCACAATTCATTTTAAACGAGGGAAAAAAAGTGCTAGCACCAAGGATTAATATAAGAAACACTTTTGCTAATGGAAATGTCGATTTAGATCAATTTTTTCCAATTCTTGAAAAAGAAGGCAATAAGTAGAAATCTAGATAAAATACAAATTAATTTAAATGATGATATATTTAACCTCGTATCAATTGAAAAAATTTAAACGAAAAGCTAATTAACATATAAGGAATTACAAATAGCGCTCACACCCAAAATATGCATAATAACTAACAAGGACGAACAAAAATATTTATTACAAAAATTCCACGATAACCCTCTTTTTGGAGGACACCCTGGAACAACTAGGCTACTTAGGAAGCTTAGACAATTTTATTATTGGAAAAATATCACTAAGAATGTGAACCAATATGTAAAGAAATGTGTTCAGTGTCAAACCAATAAATCACAAAGCACATAAAAACAAATATGATTATCCACCCCAACACCCCAACACCACAAAAACCCTTTCAAACCGTAATAATAGATACGGTAGGACCCCTTCCCATAACAGAAAAGGGAAATCAATACATTGTAAACTATTATATGCGATCTTACAAAATATCTAGTGGCAATACCAATAATTGACAAGAGTGCCAAAACGATAGCTAAAGCACTAGTGGAACACTTCATATTAATTTATTGGACCCATGAATAAAATACTCAGTGACATGGGTACTGAGTATAACAATCAAGTTCTTGTGGAACTTCTTACACTTTTAAAAATAGATAAAGCTACATCAGCACCTTACCACCATCAAACGGTAGGAAACAGTTGAAAGATCATATCGCACATTTAACGAGTACATACGATCATACATCCAGAAACGATTTGGGATGAATGGTTAAAATATTTTACGTATGCTTTTAACACAACACCCTCAACAGTGCATGGATACTGCCCATTTGAATTAATTTTTCCAAACGTACCAAATCATAGTCCACCAATACAAACTGATAAAATAGATCATTATATAATTTCGATGATTATACAAGGAAGTAAAATTCCGTCTACAAATAGCATTAAATAGGGCACAACACTTGATTGACAAAACGAAAATATACCAGAAGAACATCTATGACAGGAATGTTACCAATACTTACATTAAACCGGGTCAGGGTATTCATTAGGGATCACACGTCACACAAACTAGGGCCAGTTTTACAAAGGACCATTTAAAAGTGATTGACATCGATGATAGAAATAATGTTTTTGTAGAAATAAAAGAGAAAATTCAAAAGATTAATAAAGGGAATATTAAAATTTTTAACAAATACTTTTATAATTTTATATACATATATCCTAACCGGATACATGGCAACTTAATGATAGTAATAATATTTCTAGATAGAATATTAATTTAAATTTTTTCAATATAGCATTTTAATGATAACCATTAGGATTTGTAGATAAAATATTGATTAAATTTTTTTATTTAGCTTATTGTAATCATGATTAATCAACATATTTTTTTTAATAGACATTAAGAAAATATAATACAAATATATAAACAGAAAAGATAATAAAAAACACGACAATATGTTATTACAAATAAAATTTATTGAGAAAAGAAAATATTTTTATCAAAAATTCTAAATATTATACAAAATTTTTTTTGTAACAAAATCAAAAAAAAAAGTAGAAATAAATTACTAATATTAAATTAGTAAAGAAAGCTCTCATAGAAATCACTTTGATCACTGATTGCTATAAGACCTTTCTCTTTAAATAAAAGGGGAGGTAATGTGAAAATACCAATGACTAATAACAATAATATTTTAAAGTCAATAATAACAATATATTTTACAGTCAATGACTGACCTACTTTTGGTTCAATTACTTAATGCCAATGAACGATACATTTTAGGTGTCGGGTCACATTACATATTTTGCTGTCTGGTCATTATGTATTTTCGCTTACCCTCAAATTCTTTTAGTTTAAGCATTACCTTAAATATATTGATAAATAGATATAACAGATTATTAATAAAGAGTTCGTGAAGAACTAAAC
>CM037853.1:66890264-66919839 GCA_021234595.1 Delia radicum
GGGGTAATTTGGTGATCTGTGTTGCATCCTGCGTTTATTCAATATGACCTTGAGGAAATTTTTGTGAGAGCTGTGGTCCGTTTGAGTAATCTCACACAAATTTTATTGAGATCGAACCAGTAGTTTAGTCGAAATTAATTGTTGTGGGAAAATGGTAGATCGGCTTTTTTTCCCACTGTGTGTTTTTGTTATTTTTTGGTCAAAGCGGTGACAATTCTTGTTTGGATTTATGCTAAAACTCTTTAGTAACACATATCAAGTTTAAATTTTCCCCAAAGGTCACCTCATATGAATATTTTTATGAAAAAAACACGCTTTCCATTTAATGATCCTACATATTCTTATCTATTCTGAATTCTACAATTTTTCTACTTAAATTTAAGTATTAATATTATTTTCATTTTTGTGTACAAAGGGGGCTTTAAATATTTAAGTCTGAAGCAGATAATTTAAAATGGCTTTAATGGTACGTCATAAGTTTTGCTCAATCTCTTTAAATGTGACAAGAAGTTTAAATAGTGAAAACTAAAATTTTAAGAAAATTCTCAAAGCTTTTTAGGAATTGAATGTTTGGAACTACAAAGGTCATATAAATAGCAAATTATAGGTTAACAATATTTAAATATAAACACAACTTCTTTAGATTTGGCCCCTGTCAGGTACAAATAGAACATACTAATGGACATATTAATTGGTCTGTGTCATAACCGGTGATAACAGGAAATACTTAAATGTTAATAGTCTGAAAGTAATAACGCCGTGACTTGCAGTCCAAAGGACCAGTCTTAAAGGAGATATAAATATTTATTAGCATTTTATCCGAAACCTTTTAGTCGCCGAACAAATTTTCTGAACTTTATACATAAAGTTTGTTTTATTTTTATTGTTGTATTCTATTTATTAATAATCATATAATTACAAATTATATACTATTACTCTAACCGAGCACTAGCTACTATGTTCTTCGGAGGCGTTTGTAGCGAAACAGACCAGTGCCTCTGGTGGGAATCGAACCCACGACCCCCGCACTGATAAGCCAGCACGCTACCAACTAGCCTACCGGGGGCGCACATATATAAGTTAAATGGCGAGAATAAAAACAAACTTGTGTAACAATTAGAAATTAGTCTAGTCGAAATTTTAAGATGCCATAAAATAAAAGTTCGTACGTACTTTGCAACAACCTTTTGAATATTTATTTGTATAATGGTTGACCATTATTTCGCAATCAAAATTATTAATGTGTACACCGTGTCGTATACGTGATATTTGTATTTTAAATATCACTCATACCTTCACCACTAAATTTATAGAGCACGCTCTGCAAAGTAGAGCAAATTAAGGGCTATTTGAAATAAATATATATAATCTTAAATAATATTTGAAAATGTACTCCTATCCCTCGATTTATACCTTAAAAAAAAAAATCGTGTAAATTGAATTCAAAAATTTTGTATGAAAAATCGAATAAAATCGTTCCTATAAAATTATAGTTTTCCATATTATAAACTATTTTAAGAAAATAACGTTAAACTAACGAATAAGAACTAAAAAAAAACTAAATGAAATTTATATAAAAATACCAAATAATTTTTTTCTAATTTCAATTAATTTTAACTTTCTATCATACTATTCGCAATAATTTTTTCTACCTTCACGGATTTAGTTTCTTAAATCTGAGTATATTTTGAAGGTGAAAACATCATAAATGTTTTAGTAAAGATTCTGTAGATCATTTTTTTTCTAATCCAATAGTTTTTCTACAGGAAAAAAAAAGATTTGTTAGTTAAATAGTAAAATATAAATTATCTAACCTATTTTTTTTTTTTTTTTTCAATCGCAACATTCGTAAGAAATATAAAAAGTTAATAACTGATTTCATACTTAAAGACTAACCTTTACTTGTATGTAGAGAACTTGTAATGTACAGAACTTGTAATGTAGATAATATTATGAGAGCTGATCCATATATTATTGGCCGCAATGCTCGAAACATTTTGTGGGCCAAGTTAAAAAATGTTGGGCTTGCTACAATTAAAGTTGCAAAAAAACTTCCAGATATTAGTGCGAAGAAGAATACTGAAGCGAAAAAACGAGCAAAACTATAAAAAAGGCTTTTTTTTAATCCAACAAACGTTATAATGACGATAGCTTCAAACGCAAAGGATGTGGAACCATCAACATGAACCCAAACAAAATCCAACTGCCTGGGATAAGATTTCTCAATTGGCTTCTACTACATCTAAGACTTATAAGAAATAGTTAACATATTACGTTTATTCAGTTATATTAACTGTAGACAGTGTATTAGCAGTTGTTAATTTTGTAGTGAATGCATGAAACAAATAAACAAATGACAATTAGTCATGCATTCATTGTGTTTCGATTGCATTCAAACCAATACACACACACACTGTATGTAAAGTAACAGTAAAACATAAAAATAGGAAGTAAAACCATTGTATGTAGAATACACATTGGTATTGTTCAAGGGGCAGTGGTATTGAACTAATATTTAAACAGTTCACTCGTTCTACTCCATAATTGGGTCAAAGATTTTGGGTTTCACTTAGAAACCAAAATAGAACGAAATAAACAAATGAGCTGGGGACACTTGATCTACACTAAATATAAAGAATGCATTTAACATACGACTGGTGGAATTTAAATTACACTCGATTTGCACTCAATATTTAAAATGCAGTCGATATCCAATCGTTGGAATTTTAGAATGCACTCAAAATATCAAATCGATGATTTGATATTTTGGTTACTGAAAATCATGTGACCCTAGTAGAAATGTTCAATAACTCTATAGAACTTAATACCAATGTTTTGCAACACCATAGAAATAATATAGAAACCATGTAAAATAATTATTTTAAGTTATATGAGTGACTTTAGAAAGTGACTCAGAATTTAGGCTAAGATTTCTTCACATGTTAGCTTTATAAGCAGGGTAAATTCAAATAAAAATCAGTTCTTAACAGACTAACAAGACGCCTCTTTAATTTTTTGAATTACAAGGCGAACTGGCATTCGCCCCAATGATATACATATATATTACAATTTAGTATATCACCTATTTGTTCACATATGACCATTAAACAAAACTCAACATAGTGAAAGGCGTGGGTACAGAAGAATGAGTGTATTTTCTAAAAATCATAACTACATTGTAAATTTTCAATTTTCTGAATCAGACTGTGCAGTTTCTGGTAATGAACCTTATTTTTTATTCGAATTTCATTATTATTTCGGAAGATATGAGAGTTGTGATTAAATATTATCAATTAAAAATATCTAACAAAGAAAAGCAATTAAAGGGCTTATTGTAGAAACTTGATAAGCCACATTTTATTTTTAGTTTGTTTACGCCTTTTAAAGGATGAAAAAATGGAAAAAATATGACTTTGCAGGACGTTAATACTCTAGGTTCTTGTAATAGGTTATTAAGACTTCTAACAAATATTAATAAATGGATGCGAAAATCCATAAAACAATTAATAAGACCTTCAATTGTTCATTTACAAAATTTGAAACAATTTTTGGCAGTACATTTAAAATTATTTAATATTTTCTCTAAAAAAAATAATTAGAAATCGTTTTATTAACATTGTAAACTTGTACAAAATATAAATGGGTATACAATTTGAATCAAAAAAATGTTGTATTCTAAACTATCATTTAACTCAGTCTCTATTAATGTAACTTTTTGTGTGTTAACGTTAATAACGAAATGTAACGAAATATAAATGTTGGTAATATACTTTTGTTTGGCAACCATTTTCGTTTCTCATGTTTCTAATATAACATGGTTGCTTGCAAATATAATTAAGTTTGGCTGTAACATATATATTTTTGCAAAAATTTGAAAAACCTCTAAGATCAAACATATATATGTTTGGATGTAATATAAATATGCAGGTACGTAGCGAAGAATTTATTTAAAATAGATCAAGGATTTATAACCGTCAAAAAAACTTAGTATTTTTTTATCAACGACTTCGAAAGTTTCAGATGTTTGCTTCTCTATATATATTTGCATGTCTCAAAAAAAAAATATCTAAACATTTTAACAGGGACCGTAATAATGATTATTGCTCGTTTTTTTTGAATCAAAAAAATCAATCACTTAGAAGAGACATAAAAAAAATTTATTGCACCATTATTATTATTTTTTGACAATCTTTGCATATCCGTCATGATTTTTAAATTTTTGACTTTTTAAAGTTTGCTTCAATGGTAATGATTATTTTTGAGTAATAATAAAAAAAATCAGCCATAATCATTATTTTTGAGCAAAAAAAATAAAACTCAAAAATAATCATTATTTATGATTTTTATTTTTTTCGCTCAAAATAAAACTCACTTTCAATGTGTGGGATGGCCATATCTCAGGAAGTAGGTGGAGCTTATCGAAGATTTTGGTATCAATCTCTTCTTTGGAAGATTCTCTAGTAGATTAATGCATCAATCATATTTGTGGGTGAGGTTTAAGGGGTTAATTTTTAATTTCAAAATAGGGCTTTTTTTTGCCGTATTTTGTGAAAGTAACAATGTGTGGGATGGATATATCTCAGGAAGGAGGAGGAGCTTATCCAAGATTATGGTATCAATCTCTTCTTGGAAGATTCTCTAGCAGATTAATGCATAATCATATTTGTGGGTGGGGTTTAAGGGGTTAATTATTAATTTCAAAATAGGGCTTTTTTGCCGTAAAGTCAAAATCTGGAAGCTCGATTTTCACCGTAGACGTATTTTCTAGTGGACTTGTTTGCTCAGTAACAATCCCAAGAATCAGAAACGCGAAGAGCCCATTAAGATTTTTTTCCTTCCATACTAATCGCCCCACCCTAATATGTATATATATTTACACTTACATGAAAGTGAGTTTTATTTTGAGCGAAAAAAATAAAAATCATAAATAATGATTATTTTTGAGTTTTATTTTTTTTGCTCAAAAATAATGATTATTGCGGATTTTTTTTATTATTACTCAAAAATAATCATTACCATTGAAGAAAATCCTTAAAACTCATAACATAATCATTATTGTGTAATTTTTATTATAAAACTCATATGATTACGGTCCCTGCATTTAAAATTGCAAAAATATATCTTTGTTTACTTTTGAAAATTTTAATCATTGTACACATATAAATAATTAACTACAACCTATTCAAAAGTATATATTTTCAGCGTGCATTATTTGACTGGCGTAAGAGTTCCCAACACATAACTTTGTGATTGCACTAAAATTTACAAAACTAGTGTTACATAAGTTTAATCCTTAAAATATAATTTCATTATCTACCACTCGATTTTTACGATCGATATCTTAACCCTGGAAGGTCATTCTTCGTTGAATCGACTACGCAAGACGTATGATCTTTATACAACAAAAATAAGAATGACTTTCAGGGTTAAATCACAACTAAATGTCTAGGACTTCCAACAAAAACGAAGCGCATTGAAACATGTCGACTCCTTTAAAAGTTACAGATTTCTTACCGCCTTCCCCTCAAAATGTACCACTGTGCGGCGCCTTACGAAACAAATTACAAATATTTCTTAATGATGCAAGGTTCTATCTGCAAATTTTGGCTGAACATGTCCAAGTATGTATGAAGTGCCATTATTGAGTTAATCAAAGCTTTTATTTAAATTATGCACTATAACAACATTGAATTTATAACCACAAATTTTCAACGAATTTGATGCTCGCAACGAATTGGCTTTGTCAACTTATCTAATATTGACAACACCAAATGCTTTAAGTGTAATTACTTGCTTCAAACTCAAATAGTTCTACGAATTTGTCTGAGATTTCTATGTTTGCAGTAATAGAACAAATATTTAAAACATATATTTAAAGCATTTTGCTTAATACATTAATGGTTTCTAAGGAAATCAAATATTTATGAAACATTTTTCATGGAAACTTTTTTAAGAATAAATTTTTTTTCGTAAAAATGCACAGCAACATCTCAAGAGAACTATTCGAACAATGTTTGAAAACAATTGTTATGATATTTCTTGTTTTCTAAATTTAAAACTAAATTGCAAATCTAAAATCCAACAACAAAAGTATAAGACGATGTTGAACTTTTTTTTTACAAAGTAGCAAAAGTATTCTTTTAAAATTGCTAGCTTTTCATTGGATTAGTAAAAATAATTTAATTTCATGAGCGAAAATGTATTTGTTATAGTAAAAGTAATTTAAAAACAACGAATTTAATAGTAATTATCAGTTTAGTTGACACTACTTGATCTGTGAGTTAATATGTGGCACAGCAAGCAATTTGTATACTACAATGTTGTCCCACGTTACGTATGAGTTATATTGAATATTTATGATAGAATAGCGTATGAGTTATATTAATGTAGATAATACTCATACGCTAACCTGAAAAAAATAAATAAACCAAATCAACATCAATTCAATAAAATTTACTGAAAATAAAGAAATTTATCTATAGGGGAATGTGGGGTAATTTGTGATTAGTTTTTTGTTAACTCCTAAAAAGCAACAGCATCTATTTTTGTTTAGTCTTTTGATAGATCCATGCCCAAGAGTAGTTAAGTGGTGTAGCTTCTTAATCCAAAATAACAGAACTGAATTATTAGTTTGTTTGTATTTTTTTGGCGATTTTTCAAAGAAAGAATAAAATCGTTCGTCAGGCAGAACGCTAATTTTTTTTTATATATCCCTTGGTGTAATAAACCAAAGGAACTTTTTATCATAGCTGTTGTATGGCTAATTTCCATTAAGTCAAAATGTGTCATCAATATATTTTAATATCGAAATTTGGTTCTTTTGGTGTCTTAAAGAAGAAAATAATTGTATTTAATAGCGGTTAACCCGTTTTATCATTGTCAGTTAACATAAAATCTTTTTCTGGAAAAATGTGTTCAGTTTTTTATTTTCAGTCGAATTGTTATCCTGCTATAGGTTTATAGCAATTGTTTTTAATGTTAAAAAAATTACTAACAATTTTGTACAAATAAACCATGAGGGGCAATGAGGGCAACGAAACGGGCTGATTGTTTAGGCCAACTGCGGAGCTCGTCGACAATTCATTGGCCCGGAACCCTTCTGCGGCGTACCCATTGGGTATGTCAGAGAGAGGCTCAGAAGATGGAGGGAGTCGGAGTTTGGGGACTATTGGGCCAGATCGCCTGGAACTGTATTACAATCTAAACAAATACATATTTTATTAAAGCAGAAATTCCGTTAGTGTAGTTAGGAATGTCAAATTTATACTGAAATATTTGTGGTTACACACAGAGAAAAGTTTTGCTATTTGACACAGAAATTCGGTTACTACGACTCAAATTCAGTTACTACTACGAATTTCCAGTCGGTTGGTAAAACTGAACATTAGTAATTACAAACGAAATTCGGATATTCATCTGAATTTTAGTTGTTAGACCCAAAAATATTTTGAAATCTAATGTAAATATCGTTGTACTTACTAATTTATAAGTTGATACCATTAACATACACTTTTAATTCGGTTGTCACTTTATTTCTCTGTGTGTAAAATTTAAAACTCTGGAAGTTATCTCTTAATAAAATTTTGGGGCATGATAAAGTCTGCAGGGTCTGCTAACTATCAATAATTTTTAATACTTCCCAGTTTTATAGTCGATGAGTTAACATAAATTTTGTATATCCAATACCTAAGCGCTCCTGCATTTTGGTCTAGTCTTCAAGAAAAATGTTTTACAATTTATTCTTAAAAATAATCTTCAAAATTATTTGATCTCTTCATTGAAAACAAACATTTTCAGATGTTAAGACCTTTGACAGCAAATGTCAAGGAGTGCAATATTTATATAATCTATATTAGTAAAAGATTATTGTTTTTTATTCAAAGGTTTGATTACCATCAAAGCAAACTAACTTATCAAATAATAAAAAACACAGTAAATTTTGCCATAATAAATATTTGCTATGACAAAATTTTTGTTTACTACTCAAAGCCATTTTAATTGAACTTAGCCAATTATTTAGTTCTATTATAAAAGGTGTTAATAATACTAACCGATTGCCTCAGCTAAATAAATGACAACGAACGGTGTGATCCGTTGGTTTTGAGTTTAATACTAAATTTATTTATAATTATTTTCTACAAACTAAGTTACAAAAATCACTTAAACTAAAAGGAATCATATTTTAACATAACACTTGCATGTGGTTATTATTTGCTAGGTACATAGCGCATGTGTTATCGATTCAGTATGTACGCATGTGTTATCAACTGACACTCACGGACAGTTTTGTGATAAGTGTTCAGCGTACCTAGAATACTGTGTAAAATGCTTATCTTTACAGCAGGTCATAAATTCTGCTGTCATAAATTTATTGTTTATTACTATACTCATAAGTACAGATTTTTGGGAAATACTAACATTTATGAGGAACATTTGAAATGTAAATATGAAATTGTAAATATTAAAGATTTCTTAAGAACTATAAAAATGTAAAATAAAAATATTTTATTATTAAAATGTGCTGTTCAATTCTGAACATTCTGCCGGGGGCTATTAATTGTATAGCTAACAGCCGTCTCCGAAGTGTTATTTGATAAATGATATACACAATAAAAGCGATCATAATTACCGTTGATATACCCAGTACAGTATGCCCGCTCAAGTGATGAAAGGTTAGGCCCCTTAAATGAACGTCTTCTTTTTTCAGATCTGCTATATGCTTCTTTAGTTCATCAATCTCCTTGCCGTGGTTAATTACTACATTCCTATAGGTTTCACAATGCCGGAATCATCTAGGTTAACGTCTTTCATCAGGAAATTCTCGAATCCGTTTTTTCGCGCGCTTCTAAGACTATGGGGTGGCTACTAAGGTGATCTCGTCTATTCGTGCTGTACATTCTTCTTTGAGGGTGAATATGCCTTGCTGTGGCAGTTGTATGATGAACTGCTGAGAATTTGAACATTTCACGTGAGCTGATGTATTTTTGAAAATCTTATATAGCCAATTTCCTTTGCTTCGTAGTTCTATCCAAAAAAGCATTCGTCGACGTTATCATACGAGCAGTTGAGTTTACTGTGAGGTTTTATTGGGGATAGACTCACAGACATTAGAAGTCAGCAGCATCCAGGGAAAATTTCTTTTAATAAAGATTTAATAATACAGAATAAGTTTCTTTTGCTACTTATCTGTAAATTTTATCTAAGTAGAAATAACATCACTTGCCAGATACAATTTTGAATAGAACGTTAATAAACGTTTAAAATTGATTATTTGTATTTTAATGTATATAACCATATATGGAATTGTATATAAAATACGTTACAAAAAATCCAAAAATCAATTGATTTTTGAAAATGAATTTGTTATATAAAGCCTAGTTTTATGCAGAATCTTAGTTTTTTTAAATAAAAAAATACATTGCTAAAAGAATAGAATAACAAAATATGGGTTTACTTTATAAATTACAAATATTACTCATTATTCTGACGTTTCTCTTAAGTATGCAGCAGAAAGTTTGAAAATTCAACACATACAATCGTATACACTATATTTTTATAACACCTCAAATATCACTGGGGCCCCTTCGTTTTCTTAATATGTTTCTCGAAAGAGGTGCAACAGCAACTCATGTTATGTACCCTAACACTCGTGGTATACGCTATACTAAGTAATTATAAATCACTCATTCGACTGGGAGTGTTTTCTTTTTTTTATAATCGGCTTTCCTTAAGAATGAAACAACCAGTACTTAACAATTTTTCGCGATTTACATATAAAATGTATAAAATTAGTCTAAACGCTTAGTTAGAAATGTTTAAGTAATAATTTATATATTAGAATTCGAAACTTTTTTAACACATTTTTAGGATGCATTAACCATCTAATTAACTTTTAATTTTCTCTCATATGGAAAAAACCTGTAAAAAAATAGCTAAATATTATAAAGGTACTAAAAACGAAATTCGAGCTAAGTTTTCACAACTCTTTTGGGATTGTCATCTGCCTGCCAGTCTACTTTTATTTCCAGTTGGTCTCTTTATTGATACAACTTCTTGTTGTACAGTGTAATTAAGGCTCAATTGCATTTTTTAAAAGATTTTTCATAACAAACTTTGTTTCATATAAAAAACTATCCAACTGGAACTTAAATGGATTCCGGTTTTTGTGAATTTTGTCAATTATGAGAGCGTAATGGTTTTGATTCTTTAATAATAAATAAAATGCACATTACAGAGGATCTGCCACCTTTGTTTTCTTTTCAGTAGGTTAACTGGTTCATGATTTACACTGGATTCAACATTTTTTTTTTTTTTTTCAAAAACATGTGTCCATTAAAGTCTACCAGCTGTCAAACGACATTTATTCATGTAAAGAAATTAATTTAAATAAAAAGATTCCCAATATCAGTCTAGTGAAATAAATTAGAAATGTAATAAAATAACAACATTTCGACAGATTGCTAAACAATACTAAAGTAAAACAAATGCAATCGTATTTCAATTTAGACTGATATGAGTTTTTCCATCAGATCTGATAGATTTTTTTTAATTAAGTTATTTCCATTTCGGAGTTGAACGAATAAAACAAAAAAAATAAATGAATCAACCATATATCGCGTTAATGCCATTTGTTTTGAATGAGAGTGCAAAGAAAAACTACGATTATTCAAATTTGTGCGAATTTTCCGATTTGTAACGTAATTGTCTTAAATATTCTTTTTTAAAAACTTTTTAACAAACAAAGAATAAAAACAATGAAGTAATTAGACATATTCATGGTTCAAATCGTTAGTTAACCTGGTCGAAATTGTCAACCGTACCAAAAAAATAGTACTGGCAAACCACTAATATTGTTGCTAAAGTCAGTTGCAACTAATGCTGCATTCGGAAAAACACTATTTGGTTTGCAAAACATGTGTTTGCCAGTGCCACCATCAAAATTGAAATTGATTTTACCATTATAACAACCAATTAGAAGCATTTTCTTTAAATATTTTTTAACATTTCACACAATTAAATTAGACCAAATAGTTTTGATGCTTTTAAATGTATTTTATTGCACATATTTCTGAAAATTAATTTAATTTAAGCTAGTTTAAAAGCAATTACCAATGTTATGCCAACGGTGGCCAGTTCGGTTGGCCACTGTTATCAATTGTGTAACAGGAAAATACTGCCGAGGTCGTTAATCCCACGTTCTGCATAACTGATCGTCGTCGACGATCGGCCAACACTGTGCCGATTGTATTTTTCTGCCTGGGTAGTTATGGTCTTAAGTTCTACAAAAAAAAATCATAAAAATACACTTTATATATTTCCCGAATTTTCAATTTTCCGGGCCAACATTTGCAAATTTTCTATCCATTAAAACCATACTCAGACTATTACAATACGAACAGAAAAACAATTAACAAAATCGGTCAAGCCGTTCTGAAGATTTCTTCAGAGCGCTTACCAACGAACATTATTTGTATATAAAGATATTTAATGCAGTTTTAATTGAATTTGAAAAACTCGAAAAATTTTTTTTTACTTTGACTTACATTTTTATATACAACAACACCCACAATAAACTAAACCAAATGAATAAGGGAATGTTCCCTAATGTAATAAGTTTTCTAAAGTCGTTTTATTCATCGAGATTAGTTTAATTTCATCGAGTTTAATTTTCGCTAACATTATTTTAAAATAGTTTCGGCTTAAATACACACGGTTTTTGTTGTGCCATTTCAGTATGTAACACAATGTAGTAAAGGGTGAGTTTTTAGCAACTTTCTTTTCTGCAACACTGTTATTGGCAGCTCAGCTGTTTAAGTGTAACATGTTGCTGTTAAACATGTTCAGTTCGGTCTCTAATTTAACAATAAATCGGCTTACAAATGAACAACGCTTGCAGATTATTGAATTTTATTATCAAAATTCATGCTCGGTTAAGAAAGTGCATCGTGCAATTTTTCCAATTTATGGTCAGTTTGGGCGACCTTTTGATGCGGCTATGTTAAGGCTCATGCCTTTATTGACAAGCCAGCATCAGTTGGTGCACTGGAAGCCAATATTGAAGAATGTATTCATGAGATACCGGCCGATATGTTGGAGAGAGTACGCCAAAATTGAACTCAGGGTATGAACCACTTGAGGCGTAGCCGCGGTCAGCATTTACATGAAATCATCTTTAAACATTGAATTACATAGGTCGCTCTATCGACTCAAATAATGATTTCATACATTGCTCTAAATTTTATGTGTTTTTTTTTTTAAATCAAATCCGAAAGCTCTTAAAAAATCACACTTAAGTATAATTTTTCGTAAACATAAAATGTGAACAAGCCAGTTTTAAATTTTGCAAACTGTAAGAAATTTATTCACAATTTCAATAGAACTAATTCATTATATAAAGAAATATAATGACCTGGCAGACGTTGTCCTGCCGAAAACTTTGTTTAAGAAGTAAATTTTCTTAAAATAACCAGAGTTTAATTTTACCACAAATATTTTATATAAATTTACATTCACAAATATGGCTAAGCTCTAAACTTTGATTATTTTGTGAGCAGTCTTTAAATTGTTTGGGATCGTTTATAAAATTTATGAAAAGCTATTGGAAATATTCACAAATTAAAAATGAGAAAGAAAAACTAAATTATAATTTCGTGTCAAACAAATTATTTAGTTTTTTAATAAATTTGGAATCACAATGAATCTCAAGACTTCACACTTCAAAACTCACCGCATTTTGAAGGTAGAACTGTAGTTTTGTTTAAGATAAAACAATAGCTATGAACTTACAACGGAATAACAATTCGACTGAAAATAAAAAACCGACTAATTTTTTTCAGAAACTATTTTTCTGTTAACTGAGAGTGATAACATTGGTTAACCGCCGTTAAATAAAATTATTTTCTTCTTTAATCACCAAGCGTACCAAATATTAATTAAAAAACATTTGTGGCAAAATCTATGATAAACAGTGTTTATTTGGTTTGTTAAACCGAGGAACATATACACAAGGAACTACAAAAGTAGCTTTAGTAGGGACAAACGGGGTTTAAATGCTTTCGTTAACAAAACGCTGCAGAAAAGTGTAAGCACAATGAAAAAAGATTTTTTTAACAAAAAAATAAAAAGTATTTTGTCACCATTACTGGTCTTTTGACAAATATCAGAACATTAATACTTAACGCTGAACCATAATTGGCTTAAGAGACTTAAGTCAGTTATATGTATACGACGGAAATGTATAAATACAATTATTTAAATTTAAAAAATTTTAATTTTATTGGTATACCAACACCTGACTTAAGTTACTTAAGCCAGTGTGTTTTAGCCTTAAGTTTTATTGTTAAAAAAAACAGTAATGGCGACAAAGCATTTCATATATTTTTTTTTTGGAAAAAATACTTCTTTTTGCGGGGTTTTGGAGCGTTTAAACCGCATTAATTGTGCATACATTTTACAGCAGTACTTTCATTAGCGAATGCATTTAAAAACTGCGAGTTTAATAAACGAAATAAATACTATTTATCATTGATTTTGTATGACTTATGTGCATTTCGTCAAAAGTTGGATGTACCATAAATGTATCAAGCAATTTTATCACTCTCAGTTTAAAGAAAATCTGTTTCTGAAGAAAACTGATTTAGAAATGTTGAGGTTAAGAAGAAGAATAAACGTTTTAATCTAACAATTATAAACACTATTAATTTTTAAATTAGACTAGACTAGTTTCTGTCACTTTTTTATGGACAGGCGTCATCAGTTATTTTAAATTTAAATTGCATTATTATTTGTGTATTTATAATTGTCAGATTGTCTCTATATGATAAATTTTTTCAACAACCTGCTGCTGTAAGAATCAAACCTGCGCTCTTCTTACATTATAAACGTAACAATACCAAGTCATGACCGTTTAGCGATCACACCAAATTATGGCCTCGAATGTAATGCAGCTAAATTGCAGTTTTCTTTCCAATTAGCTTTTTCTGTTATTGTATATTATACTCAGAAGTGACAACACTAACAACACAAATATTCTATTTCACAATGTTTTCAGTTTTTTGTTTTTAGTCGAATTGTTATTCTGCTGAACTGAATTTTGTGACGACCGAATTTTGATTGTTACATTTACTAATATTTATTGTACTTAGATATTCAATTGAAGTCATTAAAACTCAATTATACCAACGGAAAAGTATTTGTTGTCACTCACAATTGAATTTCTTAAGTAGATCGAACCAAATTTAATTAAGTGATACACCGTATCCAGTGTTTTTATTTTTATTTCTTAAAAGAAATATTATAATAAATATAAATAAAGAGTAGAACGGTCTACTTGTAAAAAACGGTCAGCGCATTTAGAACAAAGTCCTTTTTGCATAAAAACATACACTTTCAAAAGGCAAAGTATTTTTTTTTGTTAAAGTGTCTTGTTCAAAAACAAGTACTGTTTTTCCAAAAAAAAGTATCTTGTTTTCAAAAGGTATGTTTTTCAAAAAAGTATATTTTTCAAAACAAAATACCCTTTTTCAAAAAACTATCTTTTTTTAAAAAAATACAGTTTTTCAAAAACGTACGTTTTTCACGAAAAATATTCATTCTCAAAAAAGTATCTTTTCGAAAAACTACCCTTTGCAAAAAAAATACTCTTTAATAAAAAAGGATCTTTTCTTAAAAAAGTTGTTTTTAAAAAAGTAAACCCAAGCACCTTTCTCAAAAAAAAGGACCCTGTTTCAAAAACTATATATTGTTTAAAAACTGCCCTTTAAAAAAAGTACATTTACAAAAAAAGTAACTTTTCCAGAATAGTACATTTTTTTAAGATAAGTACCTTTATAAACAGAGTACATTCTTTCAAAAAAAGTAAATTTTTCAAAATAAAATACCGTAAATTAAAAAAGTACTTTTTCTAAAACAAATACCTCTTTTTTTAAAAAATTATCTCTTAAACAAAAAAGTATTAAGTTTTAGTTGCGCTGACCGGTTTTCACAAGTAGACCGGTCATCTAGATGTTATGTGTAACCATGTTTTCTGGAATTCCCGGGTTTTCATTCTACCCGGTCTTTCGGTCTAACCGGGTAGACCGGGAAATCCGGGATACCGGTCTAGACCGTAGGCTTAAAAATTATAGAACATATTTTCGCAAGTGCGCTAGATAAAGCAATACTATTGCTAAGAAGTTGCGGTTAACATGTTAACATTTTATTTTTCTCAAATTTTACCAAATATTTGAAGCCCCCGTTTTTATAATTTCAGAAGAATAGTGTTTCCCTTGTTAGTCATCCTTCGTCTTACAAATAATGTTTTAAATTCTGAAAGAAAAATGAGGAACTAAAATAAATTTCGTTGATATGCACACACAATACACACGCATATCTTTCTTGTTTTTTGCTATTAATCCATGGTGGTTGTTTATTTTAATCCGTAAAATATTTGTTTACCAACTTAATAACCTTAATTTAAGGCTACTGTTATAAATCGAATAACAGGGCAATGCTGTCAAGATTTGTTAATCCCACCTTCTACCAACTCATATCCGACCGTTGTGCCCACACTGACAATCGGCACAGGATAGTTATCACTAATTCTGTAAAACTTCCCTGCTCATGGTCGATGCGTATACATAATTTTTATATTTCCAATTTCTAAACCACTCAACATTTTGGATTGCAGTCTTCAAGAAAAATGTACTACTATTATTTCTTAGAAACGAATTTTCAAAATTGTAGCATTTATTTATTGGAAAACAAACATTCCACCTTAGCCAATTTTCTACCCTTCAAACAGTGGGACTTTTTGGAATTTAAAGAAATCAATTGTTAAAAAGAATATATAAAAAAATAGGCTTCTGCTTTATAAATATCACTCATTCGACTCAAGTCCCCCTAAAGTAAGCAACAGCAAGTTTAAAATATTCAACACATACAATTGTATAATTTATGTGTATAAAAACTTAAATTTCAAGTGCGCTTCTGGGGCCCCTATGTTTTCTTAATATGTTCCTCGAAAGTATGCAACAAAAAATGTTGTTATGTACCACTAACACTAACAATACTAATTATACGAATTATTTATATATTACTCATTCGTCCGGGGGTGTTTTCATTTTATTTTATAATTACCGTTCCTAAAGTATGTAACAGCCAGTACTGCCACTTAACAGTGTTTCTCTATTTGACATGTTTAATGTAAAAAAATAATTCTAAATGCTTAGTTAGCTTTTTATTAGAAAACGAATGTTTTACATTTAAATTTAAAAAAATTAAAACCAAAATTTTATTCTTCGATTCTGACATCATAGTCAGCAAGATTATTCATGCTTAAAGTCATATGTTTTTTGGTAAACAAAAAACCGTGCAATGTTTATTTATTAATTAAAACATCTTCATCCGCTTCTTTTTAAAATCAAATTTTGTGGTGCATTAAATAATCTATTTAACTTTTAATTTTCACCCATAATGAAAAAACAATCAATAGCCAAACTTCATTAAATTGTAAAAAGAAATTCCAGCTCAGTTTTCGAAACTCATTGGGTTCTTGTAACGTACTTGTCTTAAATTTTTTTTTTCTTAAAACTTTTTAATGACCATAAAGAACAAACCACATATACATCGTTAAAATCGATATGGTCTTAAATTCTACAAATAAAATCATAAAAAACACACCTTCAGGTTTTCCCTAATTTTCCAGTTTTTTCGGGCACCTTTTCAAATTTTCTTTCCGTAATTACCATACCCAGAATACTACATAACATATAGAAAAAATATCCAAATGTTTTCATCAGTTCTGAATAAATGCGCTTACCAACGAACATAATTTGATTTTAATTTATGTGGAAGATCAAATGAATGCGAGAAATGAAATTTTCATAATCTTAGTTTTTATTTTTTCCTAGTTTCTACTATTTCAACTATTCTTGTCTATTTTGGACAATTATTCAATATGTTTAACGTCAAAAAAATATCGTTTTTTTACCACAATTAAAAATGCTATTATTGCATATACTTTAATTTCTATTGAAATTTACCCAACTTATAGTAGGAAACTGTAACTATAATTTGGGTAAATTTATGGGTTATTAATAAAAAAAAAATACACACACTAGGTGTAAGTTGGTGAATAAAATATGTTGAAATTTACTACGTAAGTGCGTGAAAATGTAATTAAATTTAGAAATACTTGAGTAATTTTACCGAATTCCGTGTAAAAAAACATGTTTTACGTGATATACGGATAAAAATAAATTTTTATATGCGTTAATACTCCAAAAAAATTAATAAATTTACCATCGCGGTAAGAAAGAAAAAGAGCTAAAAAAATGTTTTAAATAAAACAAAAATTTATATTTAAAATGATTTTTATTAATAATGTGAAAATTTAGCAATCAATATTTCTTTACAATTGGTTGCTACATGTACAGAACTTCGAAGATTGAATTCTATTTTGATTGAATTACCGAAAAATCAAATATATATTTTTTTTAAATCGAATGAATTCTTTTTTAATCAATAGCAGATAATTCATTCTTTGGAATTCACTAGAAGGGAATTCAATCAATTTAGGTCATTAGATTTTTCTAATCATTGAATTCAATCATTGGGAATACAATTGATTTTTTATTCAATCGATTTAAAATTTGGGAATTGATGAAATCGCCGATTTGAAAAAAAATCGCCAAAATTGAAAAAAAAATTGCCAAAATTTAAAAAAAATTGCCAAAATTAAAAAAAATAGCCAAAAATTTAAAAAAAAAATCCAATAATTGCAAAAAACGCAAAAATTTAAAATTTTCTTAATTTTTTGCGATTTATTTTAATTTGACCGATTTTTTCAATCTTTTAATTTTTTTATTTTTGGGCAATTGTTTTTAAATTTTGCCGATTTTTTTTTCAATTTTAGCGATTATCTTAAAACAATTGAAATCAGTGATGAAATAAATAAATCGAGTGATGAAAAATTATTAAAGTCTCTAGAAATAAATCGAATGAGACCAATTTGAAAAATCATTCGATTTGTTAAACTGGGGTGTGAGAATTCAATCATTCCATAGTCAATCAGAATTGAAAAATGGAATTAAGGACTGAATTCTTTAAAGCTCTGTACATATTTATATTATATTTTGAAAATATTTTGCCACAATTAGGTTGCAAACACTTGGAAATTCTGTTTCTATTGTTTTATTGATGTATACTATTACAAATATTACATTTATACATTTAAATTTGTTTAGAAATTCACAAAAGTTCTCAAGAATTATTTATTTTTAGATTTTTTTAGCTTCTTTTCGTTTGTTTTTATTATTTTTTTTTTTAATTTAAAAATGCCGAAGCATTTATTAACTATTATAAGTTGCTGTATTTAGAAACTTTGTGCGTATAAATTTTATTTAACAAAATAATACTAATTTTAATCATAATGTGTTTAATTTTAATCACATAATTGGTCAAATTACTGTAAATGTGTATTATTGTATATAAAAGTAAGCGCAAAATAGTTTTACTCATTTTGTGTTTAAATTTGCATAATACTACATAAAACTATACACATTTTATTGTTGTTTATTTTCTTAGAGTGTATGGTAACCTATTTAGCAGATTTAAACTATACAGAAATAAAAGGTTTTATTGAACAAAATTAATATAAATTTTAATTTTATAGTAATTAAATGTGCTAAAGTCCCAAAACTTATTTAACAAATTGTGAAAAGCAATCTGATGTAGGCGTGTCCCTATCCGGATTTCATTTCTGCCCATGGAAATCTTCAGGGGACTTTGTTATTATAATTCCTAGAGATATTTGTTATGTTAAATCACAAACTCAATGAGAATTCCTTGTCCTCTTCTAGGAGCGACATTTCAATTTTAATTAATATGTGATGAGGTTTTTTTTTTTGGTTTGGCTTAAGGTCATAAATTCAAAATATAATTCAAAATTTTTAAAGTTTTATTATTTTAGTTTTATTTGTTTTTAATTATTTATTATCTTTTCGATATTTCGAACAGCTTCGCTGTGATATGTTTAGGAAAAATTGTTTGTTATCTTATTACAATTAATGTTAATTTTATTAATTTTAAAAATATTCGTTGTTTTTACTTAATTTTTTAACAAATATGCTTTTAGATAGTTTTTTAATTTAGATCCACTTTAGAGAACATGTTCGCTAAAGTTTTGAGTTGTTTTAAAAATTGTTATCTAACTTTTTATATTAGTAGCAATAATCTATAGCAAAATATTGCCCAAAAAGTTGACTTATAAGCTGATGTCTTTGAATTTGGAATATCCCGCTCGTTTTTTATTTTATGTATATCCCAAAGCTCAGATCTTGGGCCAAATTAGAGAACATTCCCTTACGGCTTAGTTAATTCCCATCGTGATTGTAAAATATTCACGTCATAAACATCAAAGAGAACTAACAGCACTTGACACAAACAAACAGAACACAAACGGAACAAGTACCTTTGTTGATGTTCACACGTTTTTAGTACAACCAACTAAACATAATGCATACGTACAAAAACTATTTTAAAAAACAAAGGACAGACACTTACTTTTAAATGTAAATGTCAAAAACGCATTCATTAACACAACCACGCGTTTGTTTTTGTTTTTTTTTTTTTTTCTTTGCGTCAAGATAAAACTGAAGTCTAAAAATAGAAATCCAAAATATAATAATTCATTAAAAAAATTATGCTGTTGACTCAATTTAACTAATTTTTAACCAAGTTCTACAACCAAAACGATACGGCGGCCATCGGTAGCGATATTTGAAATTATTTCAGTACCTTTATTTTATAGGTAATAGCAACACATGTATTTTGGTAACGGCTTTTAGCAGTAACGGTACTTAAATTATTTTTTAACTGTGCTTGAGCGATTGTATGAAAATACATTGAAGCATCCACTTTTGTTATCGAAGCTCATCGTACACAACTTAATCAAATTAAAAAATTTTAAACAAACAAAAAAATATTAAAAAATAGCAAATAAACGAAATAAAAAATCAACAAAAACGAAAAAGAAAATTAATTCGCAAATTGTCGAAAATTTCCAAATTCATATAAGTCAAATATGGCCGTTCTTTAAGTTGTTGAAAATTTAACCGGATAACAACAGGTTAGCCAATTGTGGTTAAAGCTTAAGGATTACAGTATTCAGTAATTTCGGTTACGGTATTTTAAGAAGAAAAAAAATGACTTTATTATTTAGAAAATAATTTTTAATTGACTAAACCAACGTTTTTTTTTTTATTAAATAAAGTAGTTTTCGAAAAACTGTATGTTAAGATTTATACTTATATAAAAAAGCATTTATATTAATTTTAATTAATTTTTTGTTACTTCATGTAAAATTTTACTTATTTCAATGAACTTTTCAGGAGCTCATTTTGAACTATATTTTAGTTCATTAGTCTCTGTAACTGTCTATATATTTGTTTGCACTATAACCATACTAGATTATTAAACTCTATAAACATTTTGTTTAGAAATACACATTATTCTTTATTAAATTAAAATATTTTATTTTGTCTTTTATTTAATTAATAGACAATTACTTTCACATGCCGGTGACAACGCAATATTTAAGTTGATTTAATCCACGATTTTGTTTTAGGTATGAAAAACAATTACAAAATCTTCCATGGTTAATTTTTTTTATATATCTTATTAGAGTTGTACTTTTCAGTATCATTTTCGTCGTCACTACTACATCTTGATAGGCCGAGACATCTAATTCATTCTGCGTATTTCTATCAATCTGGTTGTTGTCCACACTATTAATGTGCTTATCAGTAAGTTTTCTTTTTTTGTTGTAAATAAATTAGTAAAACATTAGTAAGCTATTAGTAACACAGTAGTTCAAAACAGTTAAGTGCTGAATAAGTATAACTACAATTTTAACTGAAAACATAATTTTAGCAAAAAATTTGCTGTAAAATAGTATAAATGATTTACAATACTTTTTACTAACTTATTTTTTTTTTGAGTGTGCATATGCTGTTTTATACGATCGTATATACGTATAATATTAAATAATATATTGTTATATATATATTTATTACTCGGATCGTTACATATGATCACATATGTAATTATATATAGTTATCACAACCTATATATGACTATATAAACTTTTTCGTCGGGATGTCATTCCCGCTTCTGCACTGGGTTATATTATAAAAAAACCATTTTTTTTTTCTAGTAAAATAATGTTATTGTTCAGAGCAAAAAAATTTAAATTTTTTTGCGTTTATGGCTTAATATGTCAAACCATTACCACAACATCATTATTAAGATTGATAACAATCAGTTGGATGGCTTTCAATTTTAAAATAAACTTATGAAATTTCAACTGAGTTCCTGTCAGCAAAATACTAAAACATAATATTATAATAAGAATCTTACTAACACAAAACCATAAACATGTCTATCACAAGTGTATTGGGAAAGATTTTCCGACATGACTTGAATTCATGTTAACATCGTTCAACAGTTATTAACAATAGATATATGTTCGTATTTTAAGAGAAGCACTTGATTTAATTTAAATATAAATGTTAAATTTAAAAATATTTGCACCGAAAATAAATGCTTTAATTGGATTAAAAAAAAAATAAACAAGCAAAGAAGGGTGCCCCGCGAAACCACCGGGCTAATATTGGTTGGTGTGACGAATGTAATTTAAATATTGTAATATTTGAGTACAAGCATAAGGTCTGTTTTTTTGGGTGTATCGTTATATGAGCACTAGTCTTAAAAATGGACAAATTTTACCTAAAATGAACATGTTTTGTCCTTTAGCCATTAAATATCAGTGTGCCAAATTTCATCATAATAGATTAATTTTTGCAACATCGTATAATAGAAATAGTCAAAATATTAAACTTTTATAATTTTTCATAAATAACCAGCCAGAAAAATACGAACGGCAAAGTATTGGCGCAGTGCTTTCAACGGTGGTATGAACGTTGTATATCTGAATATTTAAGTGCTTTGCCAACCCCAAAATGATAACACCGGGCAGGGCTTGACCGTTCCCAAAACCAAAATTTTAAAACTTTGGCAAAGCATTGGTAGAACAAACAATAAAGTGCCTTTTTAATAATATAATATGTTCTTTGCCAAACCCAAAATGAAAACACCGGGCAGGGCTTGGCCGTTTCTTTTTTAGAAACGTTGGCAAAGCACTGGCAATAAGCGCTTTGTCAGTACCAAAATCAAAAACAACCAATAAAGTCCTACTTAGTAATTTACTTCCGTAAATAGTTGTATTATTTCCTATTGAATGATTTTGGTAATTTGAACAGAAATAACAATAGGCTTGCTTCAGCTAAGTTAATTACAAAATAACTGAATATTTTTTTATCAAATTATTTTTGTGATAAGTTAGCACGACTTTTTTTACTACAATTTTACTAAAGAAAGAAATTTGAAAATAAATTTCTTAAGTTAAATTTTAGTACAAAAACTATACTTTGTGCTGACTATAATAGGAGACCTTAATATTCTTAACTTCAAATCATAAATTGCAATTTAGTTTTGAATTTTTCCACCCTTGTAATTTTACATTTTACAAAGGTATGTATAAGAAAAGTTTTTTAATACGATTTGAGTAAATACTTATTATACACTCAAAAAAAAGGCAGTAAAGTCAACATCATTTTTGCTGGGAGGATACTTTCAGAAAAATTGCTAATATCAGCAAAAAATTTTCTAAATTACCAATTTTTCTACAAGGATCCTTTGAGCAAAAATGTTGCTGACTTTAAAGGCTTTTTTTATTGTGTGAATTTGATTTCAATACCATATGCTTATGGTTTGTTTATTTTAAATTCATTTAAGATTTGAAAAAAAAGAATTAAATTTTATAGTATGTAAAATAAATTTGAAAAATACTATTCATTTGTTACTTTTATTAAAACCTGCTAACTTATTTAAAAACAAGTACATGCATTAAATTTCCTTTGTACAAACGATTATAAATTTAGTAAATCGAGCACTAGGTTAGGTTAGGTTAGTAGGAAAAAGGATTCGGAGAAGGGAAATACTTCCCTAAACCGACTCAAGTCCCTGAGGACTTACACTTAAGCCAGAATGTCGGCTTGTTGTGCGCTCTAAACAATCGGTTCTATGTCCTATGTCACCTTACTATCCCAGGAACTCCGTCGCACTGACGAAACTCCTCAACTTCTTCCATCCTATGCCCCTAAGATCCCCCAATGTGGATATTGTGTCACTGGATAGTATTTCGACCCGGATCCCGCAAAATGCCGGGCATTCACAGAGATAGTGTTCCAAGGTCTCCTCGTCTTCCCCACAGGCCCTGCACACTTCTGAATCCACCCTACCAATACGGTGGAGATGGGCCCTAAGTGTCGAGTGTCCCGAGAGGATTTCCATCAAAAGACTCAGTTCCTTTCTATTGAGATTCAGAATTTCCCTTATCTTGTCCCTGTCCGGGTTGCCCCAGAGAATATTTGTAGTCCTTCCAACACCCGCATTTTCCCAGATGGTCCTATGCATGGTGTCAGCCCAGTCCACCAGCTCCGCCTTGAGAGCTCGAAAAGGTTTAGCGTTCTCCAAGGTGACTAATTCCAGGGAAGATGCTCCCCTAGCCAAATCATTAGCCACCTCGTTCCCCGCCATAGCACAGTGTCCCGGCACCCATATAATCTCAATGCGTTCCCGTGAAGAGAAATCGTTAATTTCCCCTTTACACCTGAGTATCGTCATTGATCCCACAGAGTCCGTAGATAAAGCCCGGATAGCCGCTTGGCTATCCGTGAAAATCACAATATCACCGGTCAAACCATTGATATTCACCTGTTTAATGCACTCCGTAATCGCGATGACCTCCGCCTGTAGTACGGTGTTATGGTCAGGAAGACGGAAGCATTTGCGTACATTGAAGTCAGCGTTACAGAAGCCCAGACCCGTTTTCCCATCCAGTTTTGATCCATCCGTGTAAAGTGCATCCCCGGTTGGTTCCTCAAGAAGGTCACATTTAACCATGGTTGCCTGTCCGGGATTAACGTGTCACAGAGCGTCGTGACAGACCTCTCTGAAATCCTGTCGCAGTCCCATTCTGGGACGCATTACCCTGGCAATTGGGCCAAAATAGTACGGTGCCCGGTAATATGGCCATTATTGTCCCATTCCCCGGTAGCCCCCAGCCGCATCATAGTCAATGCGGCCTCGTACTTCACCTGTACCTCAATTGGGCGAATTGCCAGAATAGTCTCGACAGCCCTAGTAGATGTGGTTCTCATTGCGCCACTAATGCCCAAACAGCATAGGCGCTGTATCTTCTGCAATAGTCAAACATACGAGCCAAATCTCATCGATGTCCACCATACTACAGATGCTTACGTCAGTATAGGTCTGACAACGCTAATGTATAGCCAGTGTGTCATCCTGGGATTCAGACCCCATTTAGATCCTATTGCCTTTCTACAGACGGCCCACGATATGTGGGCCCTCTTCACCCTTTCCTTAATATGGTCCCTCCAGGATAGTTTTCCTATCAAGAACAACTCCCAGATACTTGACCCTATCGGAGATGTGAACCGTTTTTTCCCGGAAGATAGGTTCATCAAAATCAATGATCTTCCTCTTCCTAGTCAAAAGGCATATTTCGGTTTTGTCCGGATTGACATTTAGGCCCCTGGGCCTATCCCAGTTGTACGCCAGTTCGAGTGCAAAAGATGCCCTCCTACATAGATATCCAGGATTCTACCCCCTTAAAAGTAACGCCACATCGTCTGCGTAGCAGACAGGTTGGAAACCTTCACTGGATAGAATCCTCAAGAGACTATTAATCGTGGTCACCCATAGGAGTGGAGATAGGACCCCCCCCCCCCCCCTGAGGAGTCACACGGTTAACCCTGTCTCTGGTCACTATGCCATTTGCCTCGCAATTTATCCACCTATTCCGTAACATATGACCGACCCAGGCTACTATGTCCCGGTGAATGTCGAACTGTTCTAGAGACTGGATAAGCACATTGGTCAAGACATTATTAAAAGCCCCCTCTATATCAATAAAAATTGCCAGAGTGAAGTAGTTCAGATCAAAAGATCTCTCCACATGACAAACCACCTCGTGAAGAGCCGTTTCTACTGAACGCCCCTTCAAGTAGGCATGTTGTCTAAACCTAAGTAATTCCCTAGGAATTTGACTCTTAACCATGTCATTTACTAACCTCTCCATGGTCTTGAGTAAGAAGGAAGTTAGGCTTATCAGCCGATAAGCCTTTGGGTTCGCATAACTCTCCTTTCCCGGTTTAGGTATAAAGACAACTTTTGCCTCCTGCCATAACCTTGGAGTGTACGCGAGTTTTAGGCACGCAGTGAAAGTGTTTACCAGATTTCCGTCGGTCCAATCCATGCTCTGCTGTAGTAGAGCTCCAAAGATCTCATCCGTTCCCGCTGCCTTGTAAAATCGAGCACTAGCAAAGATCTTTTGGCCAGCGTTGAGAAAGAGTTGTGAACGAGGGATGAGCCACTGTATTTATTAAGTTAACGGTTGTAAATTTTGTAAATAAGTAATGGCAATGCACTTTTTTGCCAATGTTGGGAAAGCGTTCTAAGTCAGTACTGTGCCAATTCATTTTTATTTTTACGGTTGTAAGTTACGGTTTTACGAACGTTGGCAGAGCGTTCTAAGCCAGGGCTGTGACAGTGCTTTTATTATTTTTTTGTTGTAAATTTTGTTCATTAAGCACTGGCAAAGCACTTTTTTCTAACGTGGGCAGAGCGTTTGTAAATCAGTGCTTTGCCAGCACTTTATTTGTTGGATCATTGCTAAACAGTGATCTGCCAGTGCTTGATTTTTCAGTTCATTGGCAATTTTTGGCTGGGTAGTCATAACTTTTTTATTTATATACAGAATGTCCTTAAAAATAATTTTGATATTTATTGAAATACCTCCTATAGGAGTCATTGAATAATATACCGAAAAATGTTTTTCATAACGATTATTCGTCGCTTGAAATAGGACGTATTCTTATTACAAAAATATTTTACATAATGAAAATGAATTTATTCAAGTTCAAGGCCATACTCTATATTTCTTTATTAGGATATTGTCCTAACAAATAATTTATAGAGTTTTTTGTTTTCAATTTCAATTTTTTAATTGTTAGTGGAATTTTATTTTCATTCTCAACTTAATTCTCATTTGTTTTAACAAATGGGATATATAAGTGTTTGAGTTTGTGAATGAGGTAGCCACTGCTTTCTAAACTTGTTCTGATGATGGGGACCTAGAAAATCCCCGAAATGGAACCATCAACAAATTCTTGAAGGTAGTCAATTAATAAATTGAAAACAAAAAACTCTATAGATTATTTGTTAGGACAATATCCTAATAAAGAAATATAGAGTATGGCCTTGAACTTGAATAAATTCATTTTTATAACAGAATTATAGGTCGAAAAAACATAATTTTTATTTTTTTTTTTTAAATAATAATTATAACAAAAATTTTTAAAAAAAATATTTGACATATTTTTTTTTTGGAAAAAATAAAAAAAAAAAAATGTAAAGGAGTTAATAGTTTTTAAAAATTATAAAAAAATATGAAAAATGTTCGATAATTAAATTGATGTAGTCTAAAAATTAGAGGGGCCGATGTTAATAGTTAATAGATTATTTTATTGGTATTTCCTCAACTTTTTCGAATGTATTTAAATTTCAATTAAAGTTTCTTAACTTTTTGTTCTATTTGTTTTATTGTCCCATACTTGTTCTATTGTTCTATTTATATAAAAAAAAATTAGTTTTCCACTCTGGCTCAAGTGATATTTTATACAGTTTTACATCGAGATTATTTTTATGACATTTTCAATTTATAACGAGCTTTCAACCTCCGTATATTTACAAAAATTAAGCAAATCAAACATATTAGCTAAGTTGATACTAGTATTTCGATCTAGCTATAGATCTCATCAGAACCCAAAGTTTTAAAAAAGCTAAAGCCTCCAGAAAAAATTTATTAATCATCAATTTTGCTCCAAGATTCCTAGTAATCAAAAACGTGGTTAGGTTCTTTTCCTAACAAGCAGCATGACGTTACTAAACTTTGAAGACCAAAAATTGTTCTATTTATATAAACAATTTTTAGTTTTTACTCTGGCTCAAGTAATATTTTTAACAGTTTTATTAGTTTTTTTGTTTTTATATACATACATCGAGAATATTTTTTTATCTTTGTATTTTTCTTTGCCAATTTTGATCACATTAAAAAAAAATAAATAACATACCCTACAAGAAATAGTGCTTACCCAGAAACAGTTCTGGAAGGCATTATTTAATTACCGAGCGCTTCCTAAACAATTCCAGAAAGCATGATTTTTTTTCGCGATGTCCTACTTGGTATGTCTCTTATAAGCAGGTGTGAAAAGCGCTTCTTTCGTGTGATTTTAAAAGCAACAAAATCATGTCTTCTTAGGCAATAAGAAGCGCTTTTCTGTATTTTGACAACATTAATGCTTCGTGGTATGCATTCGTTATTGCTTCATTGCAAGCATTATTCACTGCTTCAAAGAAGGCATTTTAGGAAGCACAACAAAAAGTCTTCCCTAATGCTTTATTGTATGCAAGACAGTTAAGCGCTTTTCTGAAAGCATACACACAGAGAAAACTTGGCTATTTGTCAACAGGAATTCATTTACTACGACTTTAGTTATTACGAATTTCAGACGTTTGGCACAACTTTACATTAGTTTTCATAACAAAGTTTTGTTAACTCAACTGAATTTTAGTTGCAACATCCAAACTATTCAGAAATCTAATGTAAATATCTTGTATTAACTGAATTTATAAGTTGTTACCATTAATATACATTTTTCAGTTCGGTTGGCACTTTATTTCTCTGTGTGTACAAATATAGTTACAAATATAGTGTGTACAAATATAGTCAAAATCGAGGTTATTTTTTGCCGGTTATGAAAGTTTACAGTTATATAGTTGAAAAAAAAGACGACTTTCAGATTCTTCGACTTTTGTAAACATTTTAAAAGTCGATTTTTTCGACTATTTGACTTTGTCGTTTTTTCAAAAGTCGACTTTTTTTAAGTAAAAGTCGATTAAGCGACATTTTGTTCGAACCATTTAATATTCGCTAACAAACTTAATTTTTAGATTCTTTTGGGAATTGGCATCTTAATGTAGAATTTATGTTTATTGGTAATAATAAGAAACCCTCACTTCATTAACTTTAAAATAAGCTTTAAACAATTTCTAAAACTTACACAGCTTTTAAGAAAAGTTCGAAAAAAAATCTTTTTGGTATTTTTTCTCATTTCCAATAAAAAAATTGCCATTTTTCAAAAAACCCCAAAAAGTCATTCCCAAAAATTTTAGTTTTGATTTCAGCGAACAAAGACAAATCTAATGAAGCAGATTGCAAAAAGTTTAAAATCATATAAATCAGGTTTAATTAATTTTATAGTTCCGAATAAATTTTTATACTTGAGGTTTTTCAATTCAGGTGTACTGATACTCACAATATATTGAAATATGTGACTACACAATTTATTTTCTTTACTTCTCCTTTACAATTGGGCCCATTTTGTCCAAATCGGACATTTTTGTAGGCTTTGGCCTGATTTTTGGATATTTTTTTTTCGCTCACTTTTGGGTTTTTATGTCATGTTTAACTTTTTGTTGGAAACACTGGCATTATATTTGTGTATTTACTTGCTTTTCTATTTACTTTTAAGTTATACATAATACGAAAAATAAAAAAGTAAAAAGCAAGTCGACTTTTCAACTGTTGCGTTAGAAGAAAGTCGACTTTTCGACTTTTTCATAAAATTTCCGAAAGTCGAAAAAAATTGAAAAATTCGATTAGTCGAAATTCGACTAGTCATTTCTTTAAAAATTTCATCGGAAATATGGGCCCATATTATTATAATTTTTTATCTGATACAATAAGATAATTGTCTAATGTAATAATATACGAACTATGGCTTTTTATCTAATTGTATTAGATTATATCTAAACTGATACAAATAAACGCAGTTATAGATATGATTGTATATGGATTTTGACCTGATGTAATTGTATATGATTTTATCATAACCGTATAAATTTGTATATAAAGAGATATATATAATTACAAATGGATCAGAGTTTCATTCCAAACTCAGAAAACAAAGTTAAATACATTTTTACTGGGAGGATCCATGTTTCATTCTAAACTCATAAAACAAAGTCAGATACATTTTTACTGGGAGGATCCTCGCAGAAAAATTTCTCAAAAATGTGGCTAAATTTGGCAACATTTTACTAATATTAGCAAATAGTGTGTCATATCCGTTAAGTTCCCGAATAAAACTTTTTATCAAAAGTCGATTGACGCATGCAGTTTTTTTAAATCACATTAGGGGTTCCCTAAAATGAATTGGCCATATTTTTGGAAAAATATTTTAACATTGTAAAAATAGTTTTGGTCCACTATATCATTAAATTTAAAGCAAGTAATAACTAAAATTTCTTGTTTCAAACTATATAAATCAGTGGAAATTTATAAAAGTATAAATGAAGTTAAGCCATATTTCTTTAAAATTCTTAAAACCAA